>OX424576.1:15951105-16330093 GCA_949152435.1 Gastracanthus pulcherrimus
ATTGTGTATCGCGAATGTGGTGGGACGCAATGAATAGGAGTACATTCAAGAACGGTGAAAAGTGTCAATCGAACTCAAATATTTAATTTCTAACTACTATAAATTAAGAAATTTTTGTATATATCAAAATAGACTGGGATTAATTAGACATAAAAAATGAGTTTTAATATTTAGCATTTTGATAGTCTGTATCGTTGAGTGTATATAATAGGTAATGCTATGATGTATTAACAGTAATGTAATTGCAATAATTATTTTTTGTATGTAGATCTAAATCGTAATTCTAAACTATTATTTAAGTACAGTTATTACACTCATAAAACGCCATTTCTTGTTTCGCGTATCAGAATAAAGTTTTCAGTCACGAAAGAAAATTACTGAATTGTGGCATAACTTTTGCTTTCTCAAAGCGGAACTTTTACTTTGTTAATTCGCCATGTATCTGGTTGAAATCTGTAGCCCCAATCTTGTCAATAAATTTCAAATTTCCCAAGTACGTTTTTACAGCGAAAATTGTCTTGCAACATAGAAAAATATCATTTACTCCATGAATCCCAACAATAAAATTGCCATACGTCTAAACCACTTACAAGTGATAAATAGCCTCTTGCCTTACAACCACATAAGATATGCCACACTACATTCCCTGCACATAACCTGTTACTTCTAAATATTCTTCTCACTTTAATCATTCCATTCGCTAAATAATCAAAATTGTCCATCGTGCCCACCTATACCCATTTCGTAGTCCACTCTCCGCCATCTTTTATCCCTTTACTTTTCAATCCTACCACTCGATCGATCCACACACAACTACATAACCCCTGATTGCAATCGATCATTGTTCTCTTCTTCTCCCGTGCTCCCGTGGTAGACGAGGAAAAAAAGAAATCACTGGCAGTGCCCGCAGTGACGTGAAAAGTTCCACGAAGCGAGCCCTCAGCGGCCCGCGCGCGCGGAATCCGCAAAGTCTCGCGCGCAGCGCGGGCGACGCGACAGTCGCTCGAGCGAAAAGTCAACGTGCCGTCACGCGCGAAATCATCGGGACGCTGGAAAATCGTCGCTACGTGTGTGATGGACGCGGGGCGGGACATATTTCACCCAGCTCGCGAGACGAGACGGGACCAAAAATCGTCTGTCGATACTTGTTTCGCGGTGTGTGTGTGTGTGTGTGTGTGTGTGTATGTGTGTGTGTGTGTGTAAGTGCCCGCAGGGAATCGCACTTTTGTATGTGCGACTGCTGCACTTGTGTATCCGCAGATGTGAGATGCGAGGTCCCCGAAGTTGTTCGTTTCAGGTTATATTGGGTATAAAGACAAAGAAAATGATAAATCGTTTGATCTTTGTCAGTTAAGTAGGTATTATATTTATGAGACTCTGTCAAACGGTTTAACAAGTTGGCGAGATCGGTTAGCAACTATGGCAATTTCAATTTAGCTTGGGTTTTATGGAGCTTTAGAAAATTCTGCTAGGCTATCAACTTAATTTGAGAAAAAGAACATGGATTTTAAATTGATAGTCAATATTTAACCTCTATTCATCTGAACGAAAATTATTCAGTACTTTATGTTTAAGGCAGGCAAGCTAATTATTTATAGGAAAATAATTTATTTCATTAGATTCAAGTTCATTTTGCAATAAAATAGTATTAAACAAACCTAATTTTTCGACGGTTAATTTAAACATACATAAAAGAGAAAAATACAAGTCCTTACAAATTAAAATCAAATAACAAACGTAACATTATACCGGGCCAAAAAA
Organism: Gastracanthus pulcherrimus; assembly: GCA_949152435.1. NCBI lineage: Eukaryota > Metazoa > Arthropoda > Insecta > Hymenoptera > Pteromalidae > Gastracanthus > Gastracanthus pulcherrimus. The sequence goes on from OX424576.1 coordinate 15,952,867, forward strand.
ATTTTTTAATTAAAATTGTTTTATTACAGTTCGTAATGTATATTTTTTCGTACATGCTTTCGCTAATTGCACACTACGTGCATTTTTTATACCTGTCTAGTGCGTTACAATCCATCTTAAGATTGTATTGGTCGTAGGATCTCAATCAAAAGTTTTAGACACATATTTCAAAGCTATAATTCGCTATAAGCATGGAACAATGGTATGAAGTACGTTTCAAGGCCCCAAAAAAGTTTTTACACGTGTCTTCCAATATTCTAATGCTTGCTTTATTCTTTGTTTTCCTAGCACTTCTTTCACCGTTCCTCCATTCTCTCGGCTTTCCCTTCATATCTCATGCAACATTCCCGAAGCTACTATCCTTTCAACTGTTATGTACTCCTAAAATACTTACTAACAAGTATCACCGTGCTTGCGAACTTGTTCAAAATTTTACGCAGTGTTTCACGAATGCCATACCTACACCAGCCGACGAAGTTTGATCGACTCGGCATGATTTTCGTCTCGAAGCCAATACGACCTTAAAGGAGCTCGCAGCGTCGTGTCGGCGCGTCGCCCCGAGCTATGCGCTGCGGATGAAATTCGGGTTAACGCCACTGTACCTGTGCACACTACCGCGCCCATGCGAGAAGCTAAGGGATATATGGCGCGCTCTCGAAACGTCGTGCGTCGGTGCTGCTGCTGCTGCACGAGATCGATTTTTGGCTTGGAGGTGGCTACCGCTGCCTTTACTCGTGCTGTGCTGTTTAGAGTGTAACTAAACTATACGGCGCTGCCATGGGAAATTGCGCGCCGTTTGTGTAAAATTGATGGATGCTAGGGGGGGGGGGGGGGGAAATGGAGGCGAAGCTATGAGAGAAGGTGAGTTGTGGGGCGGATAATCAGTCTCGGGGAGTATCAGTAGAAGTGTGCGTATCTGGATGCAAAAAGTATCTTTACAAACGCATCTTTATAAAATTATCTAAATACTATTGTAATTAAATACGTTTACTCTTTTACTTTTACTGCTACTACAAATGAAAGTCTAGAAAATTATCTAAAAATAAGGTGAGAATAAAAAAATAACTAGGTCTTGTTTTTAGATACTTTTCTTTTAGATACAGTATCTAGATACACAAATACTGTACCTAAAAATAAAGTACATTAGAACCTTCCGACACTGTGAATGTGCGCCAGCCAATCAGCCTCGAGTATCAGGGCCGTATCTAGGTCATGATAATAACTTTTCCCCGTACCTTTCCCAGAATAATATATTCTCAGTACAATTGACTTTCATGCAGTTTTATTAAAATTTGTTGCTTTAAACCCTTTTATGAATCATATTTTTTCGGTTTAAACCATTTCATAAAACTTTTTCCGCAAAGTTGGGACGCGGGGCCCCGCACATACATAAAGTCGGCCATAGAAAAATGACAGTGCCGAGATGCTCCGCATTCACAGTGCCGTGAGTCACAGTGCCGAGAGGTTCTACTGTATATAACAAAATCAAGACAAGAGAAATTTAAAAAATGTATCTAGATACTTCCAATACCACGTATCTGTTTCTTTTGAAAGAAATATACATTTTGCCCAGAACTACGAATAATGTTTTTATCAAATTATATCTATGTATATTGAAATGTGAAGTAAATAGATTGTTACGGATAAACTTAGAATTAATAGTTTTATCAAGTGAATTTTAGAGTACTCGAATAACAATTTTTTGTCCTTTTTGTAAAATAATAATTGATTTGCAAATCAATAAATTTTACGTTGTTAAACAGTTTAGGTTGTTAATTTTAGTAGCTACAGTTAGATGTTTTCTAGCCACTACCCTGCATATAAATTATGTATTTCAAGAGTTATAGTAATAATATAAGAAACAGAAGGAAAATCTGCTACCAATATATATATATATATATATATATATATATATATATATATATATATATATATATATATATTTGAACTGCATATATATCCATATAATTTCGACAATTATCATCTATTTACTAATAATATTTAATATTTTATATATTATATGTAAATATTATACATTTAAAATAATTCTGTAATAAAATAAAATTCTCGACACATAGGGTAAATCAAAAATAATTTTAAAAATAAATTACCTTACCTATCTCTTGAACAATACAATTAATTATTTTAATACTATATTATACGCTTGATAGCGTCTTCCTTTAAGTTTCAATAATTAATAACATTCATATGATAATGATACGACTGAATTGAATGTATCAAAGAGTAAATAGAGTGTATTTTCTTTTATTTTTGGTACTAATTAAGTTTTGTTCGTATAAATAGGATAATGTTATACGATGAGAAACATTAAAGCGAGACCCTATTAGAGTCTATGTGTAGACAATGGCAACAGTACATTCATTGAAATTTTAAAAATTAAAATTAATTACAGTAATGCTCATGAAATTGCTCAGAAATTATAAACCTGAACCTATTCCCATAATTTTCATAATTAGTGGCCGTACACGATTACGCTTTCAATTTACATATTTCAATTTACGAGCAGAACTGAATTCTAATTTTGAAATGAACTTTGTCGTTCGATTTATCGTATTATAATAGTAGGCTACTGTATCAGAAATTTTAATTTAGAAATTAAAATGCAAAAAATGAATACATTTAATAAAACCTCGCTAATTCCGATTCAAAAATAGCAATAGCACATTGAACACGATTTATTTATAATTGTAATTTTTTTAACACGTCATCATGCCTTAAAGTACATTTTGACGTCACTGCCTAGTACATATGCATTAAAGTTCGTCGATGTCATAATTTATATAAAAATAATTTTTCTTAAAATAATTTCTTACTCATTTATCATTGCTAGTTGCTAGTGATAGATTCATAAGATTAAACTTTATCTATTATTGGCACGTAGCGTACGTCACGTTACTTTCACTTTATGCTGAAATAAAATCCATAATTATAAAAGCACGAAGGTAGCAGTTATTTAAAGATAAATTTCTCTCTATACAACTCATCTCGTTAATTCCGTAACAAGCATATATATAAAAAACCGCAGCCAATTCATTGGTACTCAGCTTCGTCAAACTAAATTAATTGTTCGTATATAAACTTTTTTATTCTAATAAATTAATTTTAAATTACTATATCTATTTTTAATTAAAATTTCAAAAAATGTGTGCTGATTTATCATTGATTGCAAATCCATCCTCGGATTCGTAATCAACTACCCCCAAATCCACCTAGTAATAATTTTTAGTTAATTTTCTTAAAATTTTTATCAATCCGATCTGCTACCTTGAATCCACCATTTTGAATTTTGAAAATCAGATCTCGGATTTTTAATCAGCGACTTCGAAATCCGTTATACAATTCCCTACAAAGATATTTACCTTCGAAGAATAATACGTACCTGTAAGGGTTAAAAAAAATTTATCTTCAATTTTTTATAAAAAAATAAAATTAAAAAAAATGTATATATAAACTTAAATATATTGAAAATTAAAAAACTTCATGGTCTAAAACAGAAATCAGTTAAGCGATAGTAAAAAGTAACTTTTTCTGAAAATTTTACATATAATGCTGTTTTGCTACATCATACATTTCCGAGATTTAACCTTTTAAACTAAATATGATGCTATCCTTTACAACAAAATAAAAGAAAGTGTTGATTTAAAATTTGTGGTTAAAAAATGTAGGTAATTTTATGCTCTTTTATACACACACACACATACATACACACATACATACACACAAACGCACACACATACACACACACAAACAAACACACACGCACACACACACACACACACACACACACACACACACATACACACACACAAACATACACATACACATCTATAAAGGCTTTTTCTAAAAAAACATGTTTTAAGCAAAACTTTTTTTTAACCATCACAAAACTTCCTCTATGAGGAAGTAAAAAAAACCAACATTTTCATTCACACGTTCGCCATTGCAATTCATCGATCGCCGTGTAATAATTACCCGCGTCGAAATAATTTCTCTCCGCGAAGGGTGCATTAATCGAGTTTCGGCGCGCGTCGAAAATCCCTCTTAATCGACTCATTATGCACCCTGACGCGATTCACCGGGCACTAGTGAACTTTGCCAGTCATCGGCAGCAGTCGTTGCGCTCGCGCCGGGAGCCCCGCATGTATAGCAAAAAGTCGGGATTGACGCGCGTTATTTGCTCCGCGGCGCGTCTAATGAGGCGGCACCACTCGCGACGCGACGGGCTATATATATATATATATATATATATATATATGTATATATACCTTAGCTGTTATTGCAAACACAGGCAGCCGTGAAATTTCGAATCGCCGCGTTCGATGAATTATTTTGGAAAATTAAATTTTTTAAAAGTTGATTCGTTTTATGAAAGATAATAATACTAAGTGACTTTCGTTACGGAATAACGTTAATCTTTTACGATTTTTTCTAATAATTCGCGAAGTTGGCACGATTGTAACTACGGTTTCCCAGAATTTTTTTACAAAACTTGCAAAAATAGATGACAGTTTTGAAATAGAAAAGAATGCAAAATGACCCAGGACGAGTATCTACCTATGTATTGAGAGTACGAATGATACAATGCAGGCCCTTCTGTATTGAATTCTATCTGCATCTTGAGTAGATTTTATTTTTTTTTTTACTAAATTTTTCACTGTAAAGTTGTAGATCTATTTATCAACAGGGGAATTAAAGATTTTTGCAAGACGAAGAAAATGTGATGTCGCAGGATTGATTAGACTGAAATTTGTAGAAATGGCAGAAGTTTGAACATAACCTAAAAATTAGAAAAATGCGTCTGAAAGTTGGCCAAAAGACGACGAATAAAATGAAAGACAAATATATAATTTTATATTTTATTAACATAGCGAAATAAAACCTGTTGAGGTTTATTATTACGTCTCCAGAGTGTAAAACAATTTTATTGTAAATCCTATTATGCAGTTTATATTGAAGTTATAGTTTTGTTATGTAGATTTTGTTATATATTTTGTCTTAATCTTCAAATAAGTATAACAACAAATTTCAAAAGACTCTTTTACTCTATGCCATATAATCTCTTTAATTAAAATTCCTGAAAAATCGATATTTTATCCTTTGACTATAAGATACCCTAAGTGGATTTTTTGTCAGAAATGCACTTAACTTTCATTGATAATTAAAAATTCAAGTTTTAACCACATCATTCCCGATTAAAATAACTAAAATTTTTCTTAATTATGTGAAAATATTTTGAAGGATTAAAATAAATTGTTGATTTTAATTAAAGCGTTAGCCAATTATGTTCAGCTTGTACTGGATAAATATTTACAATTTTTATCATAAGATGTTAGTATATCATAAAAATGTTATAAAACATTTGAAATATTTTATTCGTATTAAAAATACATTTGATAATTACCGAATAATCAACATTTTATTTTTGTATATAAAATTTAAATACGTTTCATTAATATTACAAATATTCATTTATCGTTAGCGAATAATAAAATTTTAATTCACGCATAAAATTTATAATCTGTATAAAATACAATCTTTCGGCGTTATTAGTACGTAATTGTGCATTCAGAACTAATTTTCATAATAAATTTCAAGAGGAATAATTCATTTTCCAGTTTATATTTTAGCTTACAAAATTCATTTTTGAGCTGTTCATTTTATCAGCGAATGCTTATTATTATACATGAGCTATAATAACACGTCGAATTGATCACCTGAGTAATCCGATATTAACCTAGATGATTTGGGTCAGTGCAATATGTAGATATGCACGTGTAAATATGGAAGCGTATTTAAATATTTATTATCTTCTAACTAGTTGTAATTATAACATCTATGAATATATAAATGTCATTGTATGCAACATACGTAACTAAACATTGTGTTATAATAAATATTTGTTCATTAGATTTAATTGATTCATGTTACATCAAATAACTTTATAAAGTTAAATATATCAATATACTTAAAAAAATAAAAATAGCCCTTTATTTTTCTAAGTAGTCTAACATAAGGATTATCTAATGAACACATGTCAATGAACCTGCATGTACATTTTCTTATGTAAATAATATGTAAGTGTGATGTTTTAAAATTTGATATCTACGTAAACATGAATGATAGAACGTATTTAAGGTAACTCCAAGTGAAGTTTCTACAATCTCGGTATTAAATTTTAAAAATTTGGGGCTTACATGGAATATTTGTTATTATTATATGAAGTCACACAGCAATTTTTGGATTTGATTAGCATATATACTCAAAATTATTCAGCATGATGTGTTATTTTTGAGTGAAAGTGGTGTTACATTTTTTATATTTAGTTAATTAAATTATAAAAAAGAGGACGAATTCACCCAAGGCGATATTAGAACCTAAGCTTGTTTTTGACTCTTGTCAACAGGCGAGCCCGCTATCTACTGCGCTGTTCCTCCGCACCGGCCGCCTTGCTTCATTTCGAGTATATCTCTTATTGCACCTGCATTTCTCCTCACTCGTCACATTATACACGTGATAATGGGCTATATTCAAAAAGCCCTCGCGCACACCACATTGTCATACACTTCTAAGATAATTCTATCATGTTTTTAAAGATAGAAACAACTAATATTCGCTTTTAATTTGACTTGATTATATATTATAGAGCTTTGAAAAATACATCTGTGATTTGGTTTCAAAATTGGTATGTAAATAAAATTTAAAACATCACTTAATAAATTGAAATAAGCGAGTAAATTTTTGTTGAAAATACCTTAATGAATATATTCTCAAAGTTTCAATAACTTTTTTAATTTTTGTATGCGTAAGGATCAATTTGTGTCCTAATTCAGGACTTTCATAAGACCATTCATCGAAAGGTGAATAACGATAAGGATAACATTACAGAAACATTGCGCGAACGGTAGTTCTTTATGCATACAAATTGCGTTGGAAATATGCCAAAATTTAATTCTGGATTCACAGATTTTATTTAGATAAGTTTATGCCACTTTCTTCGCTTTCCTTTACTTAAATAATATACTTTGACACAATTTTATTCTTATAGACCAGTTTTAATGTTTTAAAAAACCGTTGCTAACTGTTTTAGCATAATGTTTTCTCAAAACGATTTAATGCACAATTATATATTGAATGTTTACGCTCATAAAAGTGATTTTCGAAATAAGCAATTATGTTATGTTATAAGCAATGCTATGGGATAAGGCTAGATGTAAATGATGCATTGTTGGTATATCTCATTAATTCTATATTAGGTCATACCTGATATACATGCAAAAAAATTTCAGTCCGAAATACAAATGTCTTCAAAAGTTATGGTGACCACAAATTTCTTACCATATACGTACAACGTCCGTACTCAAACACACATACACGCACACACGTACGCATACAAGCACACATACACATACATACAGCGGACGTTTTTTGTGAGAAGCTTAATCGAACAACTCAAGTCACGCCATATGTTTCTACGTTAACAAATACTAAAAAAATTGTTATTAAAACAATTCTTATTAACACAATAATCCATTTCTATATACCGATAAACATTCGGCAAATGTTGTTAGTTACAATTGAAAACTCTAATAAATCTACGAATCAGTTCACGTCATTGCTGATTGTACACTCGTCCACGCGTCCGAGCAGAGCCATCCGATCGAACGTCTCCTAAATCCTTCAACGAGCTCAGCTCGAAAGCAGTTAAAAACGGTCTTTACCCAAGGACGCTGGACGTTATTTCAAAAAGCGTTCGATCAGACTTGTGCGTTCCGTCGAGTGTACACACGGGGTCGCAAATCGAGTCGAGCCCCGGCGGGCGTCCGTCGCGTGCGCGCAATACACGCCGATATCGAAATTACGGCCGCTCGTGGTGTTACACCAGCGGGTGGTATAGCGGTGCCTAGAAGCCGGCGCACGCGACGACGTATCGTAACGGCAGCTCACGCCACGACGGCAGTTGACTCGCGCGCTGTTCGGCTTCGTCGTTCGCGGGGTTGTGTATATATAATATATATATATACGCGACGCGAGGTGAGGATAAGTAGTTGCAGTACGAGTGTTGACGGACGGACGGAGCGGCTGCGTTTGAGCGACGCCATGGAGGATTTAGCACCCGTTACTTATGCGAGCAAATTTAGCTGCGCGGTCGTTGGTTTTTGCTTTGAGTTGGGATAGAGGTAAGTGAATCGGTAAAATCGATGGCATGAACTGAGTTTTCCAAAGGTTCAAGGGTAGGAGGTACAGAAATCAATTTTATTTATTTTATCGTTAAATAGTTCTTAAATCCTTCCTTTATCCAGCAGAAAAGTTTTTACGCCTATGTAAAGTTGATTGTTTATTGAATTATATTTATGATGAAATTTTTAAAAAATATAAACATTACTACCAGTTTCTAACATTCGTTTTGATTTGTTGTATGCGGAACAGATCGCAATGGTTTGATCTGAAGCTTTGGATGTTTCTTCTTAAATGCATTCTTAACAATTAGTAGTTGGGAGATATTTCGATAGCCTAAAAGGTTACAACTAATTAAAGAAAAAGTTTTAAGGTGAGATTGCACGTATATAGGCAGAAAAGGTAAATATATAAGTAGATATATGCTGAGTATAGCTAGACATATTATTTTGTAGAAATATGATTTAAGATGGATGCAGATAATATAGCCATGTAGGTAATATGTAGGTAAATTACTTAACAAAACAAGTTTCACGGAGGAGATTAAATAATTGTAATACAGACGACTTTTACTTTTAATGTTCCCTTTTATTAACTTTTGAATCATATAAATCACTCGCTCGTCGGCCAGATGCCGATAAATGCTTACAAATTCCCTTTGAGGAAGTGTTCTTTGAACAAAAATTTTATCAGTTCTTTATGCTAGTAACCGAAGTAGCTTCGTTTTAGAAATTTCTTATTCTTTTATGATTACATTTATTACATTTATTCTTAATAATTTGATTGCATTTTTATAAATTCATTTAAACATATTCACGTTTATTTTTGCAAATAATGTACACCGTTTCTGTCCACTACAACCATCTATAAAAGATCTCGTTTTATGACGTATTCTACGGGGACATAACTCTTACAGTATACGTGTTGTATTAAAAGATTTTTTGAGGTTAGGTGATACCGATATGCTAACGCCCTCTAGTTTCAAGATAGTGTGATATTTTTGCGCGGAACCATCAAAATACTGATTTCTTAATAGTCCCGTGTAGCAAATGTCATGTAAATCAGACTCGATTCAGATCAGATTTACTTGGGTCATGCAGGAATCGAATGAGAAAACCTCATTAAAGTCAGGTGCCCAGTTCACGGAGCCCAATTTTGATACGATTCGGCTAGAAATCTATGCCTGGTTCAGGCCCGGATTTCGGATGTTAATCTCCAGCAAAGAAAACATTACTTATCTCCTTCGCGTGTAGCTCTACATGTATTAATTCTTATTTAAACCAGATTTATTTGTAGTAGTTATTATATGTTCATCTGAAACAGAAATAGAAATATAGAAATAATTATTAATTAAAAAAACTTTTTGGTTGATGCGGGAATCGAACTGGCGACCTCGAGACTGCTATGCTGATGCTCTAACACTTGACCACACGGATCTGGTACTTTTGTAACTTCAAAACATATATTAATTTTATACGTTAAAGTTCACATTTATATTTTTATTATTTGTAAATATTCTATTTTACAAAATAAAATAAAATTTAGTCAAATTATACTCTTGCAGATTATAGAATGAGAAAGGTATTTTATGTCTTTTAGAATCATTCTATTTACGAAAAAATTGATATAATTAAAATATGGAATAATATCTATCAAGGAGATGAGAAATACTGACACGATTCCTAAGTTACCGATGCAATTTTTTGCAAATTTTAATTTCTCTTTTATATTGATTCTCTTTGATTTACGGGATCAGGGCCGATCGCAGGGACTCTTTTTATTAACCTCGTCACATTTGTGCTCCCATATGGTGCTAATCGACGACGGGGGTCTGCGGTGTGTTTGTAAATAAAGCATATGCGATTTTTACAGAGGTGCTTGTATCAATCGGCAGAGACTAGGATTCGAACCCGGGTCACCGGCGTAATTTTGTTAGCGTGATTCAGCGAAAAGAAAATCACACGGTACATGAAATTGTAGTTTCTTTTGCGCAAGATGCATGTATTAGTGTTTGCCATAGACTACATTCTTGATACGAAATTTGCAACTTTTATGTAAAAGGCAATCGACGAAGTTAATAACGGTGATTGTTTCTTTAAAATTCATCGGTATACTAATTCCTAAAATGCTGACACCAAGGCATGAATAACACAGAAAGGAAGTCTCTGAAGGCTAGTCTTGACTTTTTGAAGCACTTACTATACGACTTCATCATTAAAACTGACAGATGGCCATTTTACCAAAACTGTTGATAAAAGGCCAATTCTTAACTGTTTACAACTTCTTCAATTATAATTCAGAGAGTGATTTTTTTGCAAAAAATCTCATGAGGAATTAGAGAAAGGTTCAAATAATATTTATTAAATTTATTACATTTTTTCTTGATATGATATTGTTTTTAAATGTATATAATAATTATAATCATGTTACGAGTACTAAAAAAGTAATAGCTCTTTACATTAATATATTTGAACAAATAATTTTAAATTGAAAAGATTAATTATTTTAAGAAAGCTGAATACGAATGAATTAGCAGCGGTTTTTATTTATTATAAGCGAAAATTCAGTTTAAATTCCTGATACACTAAATAAAATTATTTTTACAATGTAATAAATTAAATATTATTCTGTTAAATAATTCACTTATTTTCATTTTAAAACGGATTTCCAGGCACAAGTTTTTTTTAATTAATGCTTCTTTTTCAATTTAAAATCCGGATTCATTCTATTTACTTATTTATTTATATATTTATTTATTTATTTTAGTATTTATTTATTTCAATATTTATTTTATTATTTATTTATTTCAATATTTATTTTATTATTTATTTATCTATTTATTTTATTATTTATTTATACATTCATTTTATTATTTATTTATATATTCATTTTATTACTTATTTATATATTTATTTTATTATTTATTTATATATTTATTTTACAATTTATTTATTAACTTGCAAACTCACAGTGTTCCCTGTGGGGAACTTAACATTTATGGTATTATGAAAATAAAAAAGGAAAGAATTAGAAGAATTATGCAGATTGACCTGTCGAGTTTACTAAAGTGGAGTGAGAAGAAGCGGCCATCCATAAATTACATAAGGCTTTGAGGGGAGTGAAGGGTTTCTATTCGTCTTATGGTGTATACTAAATATATAGGAATATAAATGAAAATGTTTTACATAGGGGAGAGGAAAGGGGCGGGGGTTGGGTTTAAAATTCTTAAAAATAACCTTACGTAATTTATAGATAGTCCCAAAGCATGGATTTCAAGAAATCCGCAATTTAGTATTTACAGCTGTAAATAACCTGACCGCTATTTTCAGTAAGTGTGTAGATATGAGCTAGAATTGAGATTTTTTACAAGGAATTTATATTAACGTTATTATATAAACTGGGTATTTTTGTAAAATAAATTAAAAAAAGATAATGAATGTGTTAGAAATTAAATTGCGGCTTTATATCGGGGGTTGTTTCGTAAAGCATTACGGGACATTACGAGCTTATAAATAGTATCATTTTTCAAAGTTTATTGGTGATTTCTAAAAGTCCAAAGAATATTTAAAGAAGAAGAACAACAACTCTGATTTTTGACTGGATGGAGTTAGTCATTTGTCAATTTTCACTTAGAAAAGATCAAGATACTGTTTGCATCGACGTCAGACAGATCTCTATTTAAAAAAATGCGACTTGCAACTCTGTTATAATGCAAACAAGAATTGTTTTTTTTTGTATTTTATGTTACAATAATTATATAAAATAAAGCTTTCCTTGATATAAAGTTTTGTTATAACATAATTTAAAATAATAACGATTCAGAACCCCGTAATGCCGAGCGTTCCTTGACGGTGTGAGTGAAAAATAATTATTTTAAATGATTCTTTCGCTTCAAATCTATTTCACGTACACGGAGAGAAAAATATAGTAACGATTACTGTACACGTATAGTAAAATGGAAACGATGAGTCGAGTTGGTAATAAGTACGAGGGTAGTTCAATAAGTCTTTAGAATGACCAACAGATGGCGCGCGAATCGCTCCAAATCATCTGTTTTCAGTCAGCACCACTCCCGACTAGATATATGGTGCAGTCACAGTCCACATCTTCTGAGTTTACGTGTTTTTATAACCAATTGAAAAAAAAAATTGCTTGTTAAGAAAAATGGAAAAAACGAGTTCAGAGCGGTAATTAAACATTTTCATTTAAAGGGTTTAACTCCATATGAGATAAAAAATGAATTGTACTCAGTTCATGGCACATCTGCCCCTGCCTTAGCAACGGTTTATAACTGGGTAAATGAATTTAAGCGTGGTCGTACATCAATAAGTGACTAACCACGTTCAGGAAGGCCCGTAGAAGCAACTACTCCCGAAATCATCAATAAAATTCACGATATGGTGTTGAAGGATAGAAGATTAAAAGTGCGTGAGTTAGCTGAGGCCACAAGGATATCTATAGGTGCAGTTGTTTCAATTCTACATGAAAAATTAGGCATGAAAAAGCTATCGGCAAGATGGGTGCCGCGTTTGCTCTCAGCTGAGAATAAACGCAATAGAGTGGTCGCCTCTGAGCCTCTTTTGGCGCGCATAAGTCGGAATCCTGAGGAATTTTTTCGTCGATTTGTGACTGTGGTTGAAACATGGATACACCACTACACTCCTGAGACAAAGGAACAATCCAAACAGTGGATTTCCACAGGCGAACCAGCTCCAAAGAAGGCAAAGACCGTAAAGTCAGCTGGTAAGGTTATGGCTACAGTTTTTTGGGATGCACGTAGAATTATACTTATTGACTACTTGGAAAAGGGTAAAACAATTACTGGTGAGTATTATGCATCATTATTAGAACAGCTGAAAGAAGAAATTAAAAAAAAAAACGACCACATTTGGCGAGAAAAAAAATTCTCTTTCAATACGACAACGCCCGAGTTCACACATGCTTCGTTTCAATGGCTAAAATTGAAGAACTAAAATTCGAATTGGTCGAACACCCACCGTATTCACCAGATTTAGCCCCCAGTGACTTTTTCTTATTTCCAAACTTGAAAAAATGGATCGGTGGACAGAGATTTACGGACAACGAAGACGTCATTGCCTCTGTAAGTGCTTATTTTGAGGAACTTCCGAAAACGCACTTTTCTGAAGGATTAAAAAAACTTAAAAAGCGATTGACCAAGTGTATAGAGCTCCAAGGAGATTATGTTGAAAAATAAAAAAAAATTTACCCAAAAAAAATTGTTTTTATATTTTATTCTAAAGACTTATTGAACTACCCTCGTACTATACAAATTAAGGATTCTGTATATTGATTACTAACTATTTTAGTACTGAGTTCCAATGTGTATAGTACTGCTTACTAACTCGACACATCGTTTTCAATTTACTATACATATATAGTAATCGTTACTATCTTCTTCTCCCGGTGCAGATTATACGGTAGGAATTATGTAATTAAAATGAATACAAATATTTTACCGGCCTTTATATGAAAATAGGTATTATTAAAATACAAAAACTCTATACCGGATAATAATATGCACGATTAAATTTAAGCTTCTTAAAATAATATTTTTTGAACTTTTAAATATAATAAGAAACCATGCGCGTCATACATTAATAGTAGACTTACTTGCGTAGGTAATAGAGTTGTTATGAAATTGCATAGCCTCATTGTATAATAGTTTCGTTTACTAGCTAATCGGAAAGATAGAAGAAGTTAATACACAGAGGGAGACACGCACAGAAAGAGAAGAGAGAGATAGATAGAGAGAGAGAAAGAGAAGAGAGAGAGAGAAAGAGAGAGAGAGAGAGAGAGAGAGAGAAAGAGAGGGAGTGGGAGAGTGTGTGAGAGAGATGTGAAAATGCACGCCCGCAGGGCAGCGTATAGTGGTTGGGAGAACCAACGATATTAAGGCTCGTAATTTACTCGGGCTTGCACATAATCGTATGCTCGATTATTATGCTAATCGAAAATGGCCGATGATAGTGACACATTTTCGCGGAAAATCGATAAGCCGGTTATGAGAGGATTATTGTTACTTCTGAGCTGCGTACGTTCATCAAGATTGACTTAAATATATATACTTTTTTTTTTTAATTTTCGACCGGACAGAACATAATTATACACGATTATTTTTTCTTATTTTATCTCAGATAATTTAAAAAATAGTTTTTTATCGTTTTTCATACTAAAATTTGCATTTATACGAAGATAGCGTGTATCGCGTAAAGGTTCGCCAAACAATTTTAAATCTTATCTCGCCTTGTCGCATCTTCAGTTTTACGGGGAAGAGAAACTGCACTTTTATGTTATTTTTAGAGCACCGGCCGAAAATCTACCGTGCATGCACATGCATGCATGCTCCAAAAAGCATGCGAGGATAGTAAAATAAGGATGAAAAGTTTGTACCAGAGATTTATCTTACATTTTTCTAGGAAACTGAATTATGATGAAATTGTTTATTTAATACATTTTAATAATACCAAATGTAGAATAATTTACTAATTTAATTGTTACACAGAATTTTCGGAAATTGTATTCTCGATAAAGCAATCATTCTTCGAACAACGCAACAAAAAGGCTTTTCTCTTTTTCGAGTAACTAAACATTCGGAATAAAAGTTAAAAACGTAACGTATGAAGTTACATTTTTTGGGGGCTAGAGGCAATCGATCATAGTCTTAAGAGCTAATCCCCGCGGAGCAATTAGATAACGCTGTAAAGACATAACTCTTTGGAAAAAGTGCATGATCAATCGTTTCTCTTTTAAAAAATGTTATGATGTATAACCTCGGATTTGTACGTACAAAATTTGTCGTTCTATCTAGAACAGAAAAAGGTTACATTTTACTTTTACAATTCTTTTTTTTCTCTTAATTTTAATTTACAATTCATTAATTCGTCATAGTAAAATTTTGTTACATAAAAACAGTACATACATTAATTTAAGTGTCACTTTGGTACAAAAAATTGACGATATCACATATTCAATGATATTTAAATTTAATAACAATGTTTCAGTATATGATGAAATTAGATATGATTAAATTAAATTGAACCCGCTAAGTCCTGAGCATAGTTGACTGAAATTGTTGACAAAAACTTCTGCAAAAAATGAGGATTCATTCTTGAGCCTTCGAATTTGGATATGTGCAATACGATTTTTGAAACATTTTTGCGGGTTTCTCGGCTTCTCTGCTCGGCTTCTCTGCTCGGAAAAAGTTTCCCACTTACTCTTCAAAGAAACATATTTTGAAGATTTCCTGAAAGTTTCTTGCGTAATGGTTGAATATTTATTTTTTAAGCATGCAGTAGTAAGTGAATGTCGGCTGTATATGTACTCTATCTCATTTTTCGAACACTCACCAAATGTTTGCTGGATAAATTTTGCCTCACAACCTCTAAAATTATATTGTATTTTCCGACATCGTCTATTAAGTAAAATATAACTTTTATTACAATAACAATATATAACTTGTACTGTATTTACTATAGTATTTACTTTTTCGGGATTTAACACGGGCTCGTCCCCTTAAGTTTCCCGTCAACTGCCAAACGAATTTCGCCAGTACTTCGATGATCCCGTCTACTACAAAGCCAGCGGATAAAAAGCTACACATCCGTGCCGAAATAGCGCAAACAGTGCTGTCGCTGCAGTCAGGAGAGGGGGTTAAAGTGCGTCCGCACGTGCACTATGCGCGAGATATACACCGTCGCGCTCATACCATGAGCACTTCGATCGTCGAGTTATGAGCTCTTATGGCGCTTGGTCTTATGGGGTGCAGCTTTACGCGCCGCACGCGTGCTGCACACGTTGAAAATTGTTTGAAGCCCAGGCCAGAAGTACGCGTGTGTCCGTGTGTGTAAAATTTTACGCCGTGCGCTTACGAAGAGAGAACGATACGCGACGTATGGCGTAGATATAGTATTTTTTTTTGTAAATCCGTAGTGGCTGGGCGTTAAATTTTGTGGGACGCTGGAAGGTTAATGGTGATAAGTCAGCTATTCAGGTGGAAAGTGCTTCGTTATTTAACCGTTGCGATCAGGGCAGTTTGAATAAAGTCTTGTGCATTTATAATAAATTTTGATATACTTCTAATTTTCGTACAACGTGATTTTAAATTTAATGTTAACGTAACGTTTTCCAACTCTCGCATAGACAGGCAAAATCACTCTTGTGATATGTCGTGTGAGAGACAAATGCGGCATCGCTCTGTCTCTCTTTCTTTCGCGGTCGCGTCGCGCCTTTCGACTCGCGCTTTTCGGAGCAGCGCTCGCCTGCTGGCGTCAGTTAGCCACGAGCAGTGCATGCGTACAGGTCACACCAAACACGCGAGGCACTACTGCCGTGTACTGAATAGAGCATTAAATACATAACCAGTTTGTTACCGTTGATCTTGCTTATTATTTCATACACACCTACAACTCACTCTTTCCTGCTTGAGACATCACTATCCTAAACATTCAAAAATATTAGATTCCACTTAGAATTAAATTGTACGCTTTTTCTTACTTGAATTTTTACAATATCAAAAATTTTATTTTGGGACATGGTCAATTGTCAAGAGTTAAGTCTCTACTGTATGTTTGACATGGCAATTGTTAATTCTTTATTTATTTTCAGCAATAGAACTTTTATAATAAATAATTTTCGTTCACCTTGACCATGTACGCGGTTACACTGAACTTACGTCAACGTCTCCTATTTGTAAAGTTGTATATCAGCAAATGTTGTATTTTAGCGTACAAAAAAGAATTGATTAAGTTAACAAATTTATTTATTAATTGTTTGATTTATATTTTCATATTTACATTTTCATTATCATTTGACTTGAAAGTGAGATAAGACCTTTTAAACTATCTCTTTGAGATTCTATGGACATGATCCATCGACGTACATTTTCAACGACAATCACAGTGTAAAATTGGTCTTGTGTAAAATATGATGCACTTTATAATATCTAAATCTTATATATAGCTAATTAATGATATCTAACAAAATGAGCTAAAAGTGTGCAGCCAAAAGATCTTAGACAAATTTTATTAAAATTTTGTACATCTGTGATATTATTTCATTGACAAATTACAAGAAATTAATACACAATTTTAAACACCTGATACGTATAAAAGTATAATAATTCTCTTATTTATAAATTTTTATGCCCAATCTCCGCCACCGAAAAATTCGGAAAAATATTTTCTTAAAATGTCCCCGAAAAATCGGATTGACGGGGATGCATACAAAATTTAATGATCTTGACTTGACATATTCGTGCGTCACTGCCACTTACGACTAACTTTCTCCTTGACGTATAGGAATTTGCGTGCTGCTGAAGGGGTTAAAATCAGTATTGAAATAGTATGCAGCATAAAGAAGGATGCCCACAGATTTATAATATCTGATCTGTTAAAGGAGAACGTATAAAACCGCCATTCTTTAGAGCTCATCAATACCAATCTTCTGAGCTCATCCAAACATGAATTTTGAAAAAAAATTGACCCTCTAAGTCTGGAGAAAATTGAGAAAAGCGTGATAAGAAGGTCTGATAATTAAGTAGAAATTCCCGAGTATAGTTTGACTTAATAAACTGCTTTAAATTGTATATATATATTTTTATAGCTGTCCCCGCACTTAGAGGGCTCAAATTTTTTTTTTTTAAATTCATATCTGAACAAGCTTTAAACAATGGTATTGGTTTCATACGTTCCCTGAAGGGGGCTGCCATGGGCATCCTCCTTTAACAAAATTAAATATCAGTAAAACCGAGAGAGAGAGAGAGAGAGAGAGAGAGAGAGAGAGAGAGAGAGAGAGAGAGAGAGAGAGAGAGAGAGAGAGAGAGAGAGAGAGAGAGAGAGAGAGTGTGATAGAGCGAGAGAGAGAGAGAGAGAGATTTTATAATTATAAAATTCCAAAGAAATTCACCAACATCCCGAAGGACTAAATAAAAAGTACCTAGCATATGTAATAAAACTATCCCGAACCTCTTATAACATTTTTCGGGTGACTTATTTTTATAGTGACATAAGTACTTATTTATCAAAGCCCGAACCTTCAGTGATGCTTTAAATATTCAGCACACTCAGTTTCTCCCTCGATCTTCTCATATAAAGGGGATGCAGGTAATGTGGCCACCTTAAGAAACTTTTGATTCCAAAAAGATATATATCGGGTTTTGGGGCTTCGGAAACTATTGAGACATGTTATTTGAACCTTTAACTCTAATATCTCATCAGCTTTTTGCAAAAAAATTTACTTTCTGAATTTTAATTAAAGAAGTTCTAAGTAGTTAAGCTAGCAGCGGGGCCACCACGCCTACCGATATCTATTGTCAGAATACATATACTGTAGGAGTTACGGCGCCCCAGAATATCGCATATAGTGAGATCTCGTGTACGTGGTCACATTACCTGCACCCTCCTTAGATAAATAGATATAACGTTCTTTTTTAGTGTAGAACAAAATGTAGTACATTGTGCAACTAGTGCGCAAATCAAGTTATTTCTGTACAAGTGTAAATTTTCACAATCACATGAGTCGGAAATCAGCTAAGTGAACGCGTTGAACACACGATTTTTCTTCGCTCAAGCTTCGCAGAAGGATTCCAATCACTTCATTACTATTTTCTGCAAACAAGCGTGTTTACGTAGCAATAACGCCAGAAACAGCTACACGCTATTTAACTTAGCTTCGACGAAAGCACTCGCAAACAAAATTTTCCGTTCGCTGCCCGGTTAAATATTTATGAATTTCGCCAAGAAAACTTTCAACTACCTTCAATTAACCGAGCTGCATTACGTCCGCGCTACGAATATAAATGGTCCACTTTCATCTCCCGCTCTTACGATAATAATTGCAGTTAAATTTCCGGTCCGAACTATTTCTCTCTACTTTCTGCTTTCGTAATACAGTTTCTTCGCTTCGCGTTTACTCTCCCCCCGCCATCCTTCTCTCTCTCTCTCTCTCTCTCTCTCTCTCTCTCTGTATTTCTCTCTCGGCGCAGATAGTGTAGTCGGCAAGCGTAAGGCGGAAAATCAAGCGCGCCTGGGATGTTTCAATTTGAGGGTGCTCGGCGCGGAGTCCCTTTAACAGTCCGTGCTCACGGAGCTCTACTTCTGCGAAGCACTTTTTCTAATAAGTCGAGTGTCTTAAATGCGCGCCCGAGGTAATTATGCGCCTTGGAGTAGTGTATTCTGCTGCTGGATGCGCCGATAGAAGTGTCTTGCAGCTCCTTAACCTTTTAAGTCCTGGTGAGTCCTCCAGGATCCAAACAATCTTCTACGTTTTTTGAAGATTTCTACGTAATAGACTCGAAATTATGTAAACTAAATGTGTGGATCAGACCGAAGTGGACCACTTCCGATCTCGTAATGGGGGCCTAAGTTATTTTTTGCGACGATATAGCCAAGAAAATAAAAAATTAAAAGATAAATTTGTTGCACATATTCGAATCCCAAAGCCCAGCAATCATCCCGGAATTTTTTTAGAATTTTGTTAACGATTCCTGTGCCTGGGATTTCGGGGTTTAAGAAAGTGTTTTGGCTCGTTTTGTTGGCGTAGTATAACAACAGGAACGTCCGTAACGGTTGTTATTAGTTCCAAAGGTAATAAGCCAGTTTTTGTTAGTTTGATGTTTTCTTTTTGTGAATTATTCATAAAACATGATAATCTTGAGCTAAACGGCCTTTGCCCGACAATAGATAAAAGCCTAAATTAAATTTACTCGTTAAATGGTATATAGTTGTAAGAAGAAAGACTAATTAGTCGTATATCAAATCCTCTTTTGCTTCGATTTTTTATTAATATCAAATCAATATAAATATTTGTCGACGGGCAAAAGCTACTTAGCGTATAACTACCATTTATCATTAGTAATTTATTAAAAAATATAAAAATATCAAAAATTGAATTGTTATCTTTGGGGTCGAAAACAGCCCTTGAGGACCCTCCTCATTAAAATTAATTTTTTTTGTTAATAACACTGACTATGTCGTATTATTGTAGTCTTTATATTTATTAATAATCTTAACTTGAAAATGTTATTTCCAGCTGGATTATGGTTTGATTTCCGACTTGATTTTCAGCTGAATATCTTCAATGGGGAGACGCCACGGCATTTAGATTTTATTTGTGATTAAAATGCAGGAATAAACGGTAAATGTCTGTAAGTAGATATGGTCCGAGTTTGGCCCGGCGCGCTATGAATAGACATGATTCAAATCCGAACTCACCTATGTCTTTCATTGGCAATCTACTCTGTGAATAAGAATATAACTGTATATATTCGCTATGTATAATAATTATTAATTTTAATTTTAACGTAATAACGATTCATGGTCCAAAAAAGTGCATTACAGCATTATATAAAATACATGTCGTAGCCCGACAGCGATTCACCTAGTTAGCTAAAAGGCTAGCTTTCTGGCTAATAGTCGGCCGATAAACAAGTCTGGGTTATAAAACGTTACTCTTGTCTATCGGGCTGGTCATTCCAGTCCAATATACATAAACTCGACGATTCATCTATTGATCTGGCGCTTTCTTTTCTTTAATAGAAAACTTTTACTGTGCATTTATTCAAGAGCATGAGCCAGTGGAATATAATATGCACATATTCTCCATTTAAAAATATCAATGTGAATTGAACTCCATTATTCATAATTTTATTTTATTAAATAAATTTAGTTTAAATAGTACATTTAAACTAGCATTAATGTTTGATAAAATAAAATAAATGATTAAGTTCATTTAATTATAAATTTTGAATATTTCATTTGAGGCTTTGGGGGAAAAAACAACTTAACCCGATTAAGTTTTTGATTAAACATATATATTCGTATTCTACGACCCTTTATTTATAAATATAGTGTATCAAACAAGTTTTTTAGAACGTATACGGTAGAATATATTGAAATCTCTCGCGCCGCCCCGGGCCTCCTGCCGTATCTAACTATACACCGGAGATCGTAGCCGCTGCAGCTCCTGCTGCGCTATACATACCGTTCGAAATTCGCGCGCGTGAACCACGCGCGATATTTACCTCCGCTTGTACGATTCAAGACGAAAGTTTCACTCCTACAATTTCTAACGGAGTATAACCGATAGCGGTTTGAAAATATTATTTGAAGTATCGAAAATGACAGTTCCGAGTGGTGAAATAACAGATCAAAAGAATATACAAGTTTAAGCTAAAAATTAAATAATAATATACTTATAAATTTAAAAATATATTTATAATAAATTTTGAATGCAACAATTCATGTATGAACATTATTTTAATGAATGAAAAATATGTTCTGAGATTTATTTGTTGAAAATAAGCTCGTTTGAAGCGAAAAATACCCTATGCAAAAATAACTTAACTTGCATAAGTTTCTTTTAGTTATTTATATAATTTATATTTATAAATATATGTTCTAACATATGTAACTTATATGGTCTAATAGTAGGACTAATAAACTAAACAAGAAAAGCCGATTGGTTTTACTTATATATTATGATACAACAATATATAAACTTTAAACATCTTTTTTCCCCAAACCCCGGGTTAAGTTGTTTTTGCACCCAATGACTCAATTGTATAAAAATAATAATTATTGTGTTATATTTTATGTTTCTGTATCTCATTTTAAATTTCTCGGAAACTCACTCTTTATGTATTCTATGATTTTATATATTCTAATTCTGAATAATTTATGCACCATTAAAAATGCAAATATAAATTAAACTTTCCACATTTTATACGGAAAGACTTTGTCAAATTGCTAATCGATTATATTAATGATCAATAATACAAAATTGACCAAATTCATTTAAGGTATTTCCGTGTCCGTAATTAAAAAGTAAAAATGATGAATAACGCTGTTCCGATTATATCTCAACTATTTTTGAATCATCCTCCAATTTGAAAGTAATTTTATAAATGCACTTTAATACTGGAAAACACAATAAATAGATATATAAATATATAATATAATATTTGAATTGGATAGAATCTAAAAGCCATTTTAGTTCATACTTACATAATATTAAAAAAAATTTCGATTTTGATTTTTATCGTAACTTTTAATTCTTAACTTTTTCTGTTTAGTTATGAGAAAATAGTAAATAATACTATTTCTTTTGTGACACAGGCATGATTTTCGTGCTTTTTGATACATATAAAGAGGGCCCAAAGTAACCGTTTTCCGACAGGCGGGCAAAAAAGTAGTGAGCGGGCAAAACGTGACGAGTGGGCAAAGTAATAGTACATTGTTTACAAAGGACGAAAAGAGGGCCATTTTTGACCGAGTGTTAGTTTGTAGAACGAGACGTAGGTGAGCTAGTACGAGCCAAAGACGAGTCCATTTTTTTCTCAGTGCAGTCTACCATACTATTTACGTGACATATTAATTGTTACGTCTATCAGGTGCTACAGAAACATTGTAAACAGACAAGCCGACTACATCAGATTGTACAAACTGCTCAACGAACTTGAAAAGGGTGAGCGCGTTCGCTAATGTGCACTTCTACAATCCCTTGCACACAAAAAAATAAGCAGGTAGGTACAAAACAAAGACGCGTCGCATCTGCGAAAAAAGGGTTGCTTTGCTGCACGGTCTCTTTAATTCTCAAGAGGGAGTTGCCAACAAATAGAGCAGAAGCGCATCGAACTTTCCGGAGAGACTCACTCTCTCTCTTTCTCCCTCTCTCTAACACACAAACACTGACACACACACACACACACACACATAAACGCGAGCGCACACACACACACACAAACACGAGCGCACACACACACATACGCACACTGACACACACACACACACACACACACTCATACACTCATACACACACACATACACACACACGCACACTGACACACACATACACACACCCACACAAACACACTCATACACGCACACATAAACACACACACACACACACACACACACAGACAGACTAGCCCAGAAGTTGCGATTCGCAAAATGAGATAAACGGATATAGCCCCCCTAATGTTCGCTTCCGTAGTTTCGCTGCCGGACGAAAATTGCCTCCTGCGCGACGCGGCGCGCGACGCCTCGATCGAAGCCCGGCGCGACCCCTGCCTGCAGCTTCGGAATGTTCACTTGTCGCTGCCGCCTGCGTGTGTACGCGAATATGTTGGCGCGCACTGTGTTCATTACGCGCAGCAGCCATGCACGTTGTGCTTCGCTGCATGCAGCCTCCGTACTTTAGCTCACTTAGGGCTCATTCATAGTGAGATATCAGGAAGGAGTTAATTTTTAACCCTCATGTGTGTCAGTATATGAGCATACAATAATCATATGCGTTCATGTAAAATGTGCATATCTGATCATGTATAATCTTATGATTTTGATGCGTCGTATATTATGATCATGTGTTATTAAATTTCGAATATCTACTTATAAGGTTATATATGATAGGATTCAATCTTATATGATTATATGTGATAAGATTTGTAAATTTTATATGAATGTATATGATTATTATGTATGAGCGTACTATTGACATATATGAAGTTTCTTTAGCCGGGTAAGTCGAGATCTGATTTCCCCTTAACTAAGACGAACTATATTCAACCATATCTCATGTTATGGATAGAAATAGTTTTCTTTCATAAATGCATATTTAGAAACAAAACGAATATGAATGAAATGCTTATGTGGCTAGTTTATCTGAATTCTAGTAAATGAAACGTCAATAAGAATGTATTCAAATTTCGATTACTCGTTGTACTTTTGTCTTGTGATAAATAGATGAAAAGCATTATGAAGCAGTTTTTGATGTTGATATTGAATGCAAATGAGTATCGCTTTAATCTCCGTAGCGTAAATATTTTGAATTATTTTACGAGTATTATAATAAAGTTATGTTGAAAGTGTAATTGGTATAGAATCGAATAAAAGTTTCGTTTTGTGTGGATCATCTAACTCGACAGTACGTGTACTTAATTGATACATCATCTGTTGTATAAGTAACAATATTTGTAGTAATAGAAATTCAAGCAAATTTGATTAGATGTTTTTTGTATTGAGTGTACACTCAACGGTAAAACTATTTTTCCGAACGTGCCTCTAAATACAAACGTTTTCATAGGCGTAAAAATGTCAAGTCACCAAAAAGTTAACAAAAAAATGACTTCAGATGTGTGTTCCTTACGCCTACGAAAATGTTACTATTTGAGGGCACGTTCCTAAAATGGTTTTATCATTGGGTGTACATATCAGAACTCACGACATCAATAAAATACATCGTCTTGAGCAAGGCGTTTTTAGGTTTAGTTGGGTCTGATTGCACCAGGTTGGGTTAAGTCAGATTAGGTCAAATTTAGACTCACCCCGCCCCAGATATCTCACTATGAATGGACCCTTATCTTATATTGTATGTACATGACGTTTATCGTTGCTGCTGCTGCTGCTGCTACTGCTGCTGCACAGGAAAGATAACGCAGCGACAAAAAAAATTAGCTAGAATTTTTCCGGTGAACAGCGCCCGCTTAAATTAAAATATAAAGGAGAAAAAACGGCTGACAGTAAGCGAGCTAGTGGAGTATAAGCCGGAAAATCGTTTTGCTGATACGTGCAGAGTGAAATTTTCGTTTTTTGCAGCGGAGAAAACGTTGCGATTGGTTGAACAAGGTGGTGTAGTGAAAAGTATTGATATTTATATGATAGTTTGTTATGACATATAAAGGATCAGAAGAATCGTACTTTACGTTTATAGAAATGACATATGAATTTCTGATGACTCTTTTATCGTTATTATTTTTGTTTTGTTTAGAATGTCAAATGAATAAAACGATTTTATTAAATATTCAGTCAGTATAATTTGTAAATAAACTGAGTTTTTACTTGTTCAAGGTGAATAAAGTATATTTTATAGCCTGAAGAAAAGTGTAGGAGCAAATTTGTTCAAGAACGAACAAGACATTTACGATGTATACATTAATTTATTTATATTGTTAAGAAAGTACATTGATTATTAATAATTATTTCACTGTATAATAGAAATAACATTTTTTTTCAAGAATTCACTTAGACTCTTCTTGATAAACTCAAATGTTGAAATCTTAAAATGTAGGTTTACGTTTTAATTAAAAACGCATATTCTAAATTAATTTTTTTAAAAGCGCTTTTTGCATAAGAGAAGAGCATACACACGAGCCACAGAGACCACTTTAATTATTTTTCATATATCTACACGATGCAGACTTTTAAGTGAAAATTGCGATTTAAATGAATAAATTAAAACAAAATAATAATCAATGCTATTATGTTTGACGATGTGTTCCTGCTATTGTTTTTTTTATTGAACTATAGTCAGCCGGAAGTATCAACACCAACAAATGGATTGTAGGCAGAGGTGAAAATAGCGTTGGTAAATATTTTCTGCCACTTAAATTTTTTATGAAAATGTTAATTTTCATACGTTAAACACGCTATGATAATAATTGCCTGTTAATATTGTGCTAGTTGTATAAACACAATATAAATAATGTATTAATTAATATGCGTTTCTAGTACAGGATAAATAGTATATTAAAATGTAATTATATTGATATAATACCTACCTATATATAGATAAGGTAAATCAGTAATATGCAAGCACACATACACACAGACACAAACACACACATACACACACACACATGCACACACGCACGCACACACACACAAATCGTATATCGTTAAAATAGGGCATATGACAAAATGTTAGTTTTCAGAAATATAATAAAACAAAATATGTTTTTCATGAATAAGGACGCTACTGTTTATTTCTCTAATAAGAGTTCAATGTAATTAAAATATTTTTTTAAGTATCCACTGTTCTTATTCAGATATATATATATATATATATATATATATATATATATATATATATATATATATATATATATATATATATATATATATATATATATATATATATATATATATATATATATATATATATATATATAAACCAAATTCTCTAATATATTTATCGGCTGAACTAGGTTCGGTGCATCCCCTTAAAACTAGACTACGTTTTCCAGTAAATGAGCTATAAAACTATTATTGATTGCATCTAGTAGAATTATATTGATCTTTATTGTAAATGTATGTTATATACACGTATATCGTTAAAATAACGTAAGTGTACAACTTTAATACTATATATATAGTATAGTATAGTATAGTATAGTATATATAGTATTAAAGTTGTACACTTACTTAATTTAACAATATACGCGTATTTAACATACATTCGCAATAAAGATCAATATAATCCTACTAGATGCAATCAATAATAGTTTTATAGCTCATACTGGAAAACGTAGTCTAGTTTTAAGGGGATGCGCCGAACCTAGTTTAGCCGATAAATATATTAGAGAATTTGGTTTATCTAAAAAAATATGCATCTGAATCAAATCTCCTTTTCAGGGTCGCTATATTTGCAGAAAATACATAGCGGAATACTCGAATTGTTATCATAATCGAAAATTTGCATAATCACGTAATTGATCATTTTCGATTCTGATAATAATTCGAGTGTTGCGCTATGTATTTTCCACAAATAAAGCGACCCCGAATAGGAAATTTTTATTCTGATGCGTATTTTTTCAGTGAAACCAAATTCTAATATATTTATCGGCGGAAAAAGTAGGTCTGCGGCATCCCCTTTAAACTAGGCTATGTATAGTAGAATTCTATTGATCTTTATTGTGAATTACTTTAATTTCGAAAAATGGCTCCTACAATATTTCTGAGTTATGTAAAGTGATTCATTCTGTTATTTAATGTCTGATATCCCAGGAGAACATTCAAGCTACATTATATAATCCGTAGCTCAATATTTTATTTATTTAATAGTACAATCTTATACCAGTTCATTTCAATGGATTATTCGATTGGACTGAAAAGCGTATAATAATTACTTGTCTCATCAACGATGCAATCTGATCAATAATCCGATATCCGTTACTTTACACTTACTCAGCTAACTCAATATATCTTCTCATCAAATTAGCTACTTTCTGCAGCTTCCAATATTTATGTTAATCACCAAGCAAATTTATTTACACGGGAGTATCTCTCTCATCACCCTCAGCCGTATTTGTACATATATGTTATATATGGCTTTAACTATCGTCGGGGTATTCCATTTTCGGTAGGGGTGTCCGAGTACTCGAATTTTCGAGTTTGAGTTTATCGAGAATTTTTTTCGAGTTCGAGTCGAGTACTCTACAGTTTTGAATACTCGAAAATTTTCGAGTTTCTTGACCTCAACGAGCTATTCGAAATTATCAAGCAACTCGACCCGAACAAATTACTCGAAAATATTAAACTATTCGATCCCAATGTGTTACTCAAAACTATTAACCTTTAGAGGGTCGAGATTTGAAGTGTTGAAACGTACTTTAAAATTATTCAAACTAATATCTTGTATCATATTTTAACTATATATAAAGTTCCTACCACGGTTCGAGCCTATATATATATGCGTTTTGAGCCCTCTAAAGGTTAAGCTACTCAGAAATTATACTTTTTTTAAGATCTTATACTATTTACAATTTATTATACTAGCATAATGGTCGATTAAGAAGGTTTTTCACGTCAAAGACAAGGATCTTGAAAAAATGTTGACTATAGTTCGATTTCGTAGACTCTACAGTCTGATTGATATGTAGAATTCAGTATCATGAATTAATACTCGATGATTTTCAAATAGTTTGTTATTTTCGAGCAATTTGGATAGGTCGAGTAGTTTTATCGAAATCGAGTAACTCATGAAAAACGAGTAGCTTGAAAAAAAACACGACTCCAAGAGTACTCGATAATTAATTTCGAGTCAAATTTTTCGATCGACTAACTCGGTTTTTCGAGTACTCGCACACCCCTAATGTTCGGTATAACGATATTACATACCTCAGGAACGTCGCCGCGCTGTACTGGTACGAACGCGCGGGGGATGAGTTTCGCGGAGACCTGCTATGTAGGAACGAACTTGAGTAATTCGCGCATGCACATATGGATGATTCCGACGTAACTTGCATATGTTGCGTTCAGACGGCTGAGACACTTAAATAGACGAAAAAATGCTTTCTCAGGGTTATATATACATGTGTGTATATATCAAAGCTACCTAAAATTGTGAAAATGTTTTAGATGTTGAAGTGTACCATTCTTAAAATGAATCAATACAATAAGTCTAAAATATCAGTTCCATAGCATGTCCAAAACTCAAATTTCAATATGGAAATGCATTCTACGCAAAAATAAATAGCAGATCTAATGCCGGGATGATGAACGCCGAAGACAATCATTAGTTTTTTAAAGCGTCCATCTTGATTTCTTTATCAGAGATTCTCTCTCTTCAAAAGCAAATTTCGAATAGATTAAAAATTGTCGGTTTACATCTCTCATTGAAACAGCTTATTTTTCTGATAGTTTATAAACAATCTGAAATTCATTATTGTCAATTATTCACCCGTACTCGTGATAGTCATAATAGTTATAGATTGGTTAAAATGACCCAATCGTGTGTCGTAGTAACCGTTGCTTTTATTCATTTATCATATAATGAAATAATGTAATTCTAACTTTAGACATTTTAATTTTTAACAAAAAATCGAAATAAATAAATTAAAAATTGTTTGTTTACATTTTTTATTGAAAACGCTTATTTTTCTGATAGTTTATAAACAATCTGAAATTCATTATTGTCAATTACTCACCCATACTCGTGATAGTCCTAATACTTGTAGAGAAAACTATAATAATCATAATATTAGTACCGGGAAACTGTAAGAAGAAACATCAGTATAAGTAGTTTTATTGTATTTTATTGAGTAAAGCAAAATAATATTACAAATAGTTAAATAATAAGTACATTAAAACTTCGTCACTAACACTATTGTAATTATTAACTAAATCTGCCGACTTAACTCTATTTATTCACACTATATACCGACTATAATTATGGATTTATACAGCAATATTCATACAAATACTTAGTCTAAACGTTTTATTGCGTTGAACTGTAGGTTATGTTGGTGATTATCGTTTTAGGGACTGGAAATTACTTGGATTCGAGGTAAAAAGCAGTTTGGATGAAGGACATGTTTGCGATTGCGTAGGCGTATATGACGACGAACGCGTTGACGAAAAGTAGGAGTTGATTTGGAAATTGACAGCCATTTTTGGGAGACTAGGGCAGAATTAAGCAAGGATTGAGCGTCCAGATGGAAAAGAATGAGTTGGGATAGTTCGACCGGTAGGTCTTTGATAAAGTCGATGCCGGGATGATGAACGCCGATGAATATCATTAGTTTTTTTATAGCGTCCATCTTGATTTCTTTATGAGAGAGTCTGTTTCTTCAATAGCAAATTTCGAATTGACTTGCAGTGCCATTTCACAACCTTATATACCTTAGTAAAAAGGGTGGGGATGACTAGTTCAGTACAGCAGCCCATTATAGGCTTCGTGACAAATCGCTTACCAATCGTGGTTGCCTGCAAATGATTGGTTCATATTATCCAATCGTGCGTCGTAGTAACCATTGCTTTTATTCATTTATCATATAATGAAATAATGTAATTCTCACTCTAGAAGACATTTTAATTTTTAACAAAATATGGAAATGAACAAATTAAAAATTGTCGGTTTACATCTCTCATTGAAAACAGCTTATATCTCTGATTGTTTATAAACAATCTGAAATTCATTATTGACAATTACTCACCCGTACTCGTGATAGTCATAATACTTGTAGAGAAAACTATAATAATCATAATATTACTACAGGGAGAATATAATAAAATGACAACGGGATATACAGTATCATTGCCTTTATTTAGCAAAGTAAATAATAGTAAAAAAAGTTAAAGTATAAATAAATTAAAACTTAATAGTAATAATCATAATATTAGTAGTGGGAAACTGTAAGAAGAAACATCAGTATTAGTAGTTTTATTGCATTTTATTGAGCAAAGCAAAATAATCGTACAAATAGTTAATTAAGAAGTACATTAAAACTTGACCACTAACACTATTGTAAGTATTAACTAAATCTGTCGACTTAACTGTCTGTGTTCACGCTACATACCGACTATAATTATGTAGTTATACAGCAATATTTACACAAATCCGCAGAGTCTAAAGCTTTTATTGCGTTGAACTGGGGATTGTGTTGTCAATTTTCGGTTTAGGGAGTGGAAATTATTTGGATTCGAGGTAAAGAGCAGTTTGGATTGAGGAAGAGAAATTAATGCTCTAGTAGAAACATTTTTTATAGATTGAGTAGATGTGGGATGGAGGAAATACTTATACATGTTTTCAATAGCGTCGGTGTATATGGCGACGAACACGTTGGCGAAAAGTAGAAGTTGATTTGGAAATTAACAGCCATTTTTGGGAGACTAGAGCAGAATTAAGCAAAGATTGAGTGTCCAGATTGGAAAGAATGATTTGGGATAGTTCGACTAGTAAATTTTTGATAAAGTCGATGCCGGGATGACGAACGCCGATGATAGTCATTAGTTTTGTGAAAGCGTCCATCTTGACTTTTTTATGAGAGATTCTCTCTCTTCACAAGCATTACATGTGTGTTGTGTGAGTTACGTATCTTCGGGTTGCGAAAAAATAGATGCGATTTAACATTGCAGGTTAAGAAGGAGGTAATTAAGCATTTTTGTATCAAAGGATATGATTCGGTTTTCCTCCGTAAAAGACATGATTTGGTTTTTCACGTTGAAAATGCGTGATTTGACAACGCTGTTTGTACCCGCATATTTTATGAAATTGCAACATATTATAAATATTTTGTCGCGCATGAAGAATCAGCACAGGTCGAGTCAGCGATAAAAGATATAGACAGCGAGATGGAAATGCTTGCATTGTGGACGTTAGCTTCAGATGGTAGAGCACGCGCTGCTCAATGTCGGGGTTCCTGGATCGAATCTCATCGTCCACATATTTGTTCACTGCCTACTTTTTCGTACGTTAATATATATTCTCTGGGAGATCGACTACAAATACATTTTTTTTGTTTCTTCGGTAAAAATATTGTTCTTGGCATGTAGAATGTATGTGAATTTTTTCAAATTTCTTGAAACTCTTAGGATCAAAGTTGATCAACACTACAGATGAACATGTAGTCATTTTTTATATTTTCTTAGCAAATTTCAACCTCTATATACTTCAACCTCCATATACTTCAACCTCCATACACTTCAACCTCCATATACTCCAACCTCCATATTCTTCAACCTCCATATACTTCAACCTCCTTATATATATAATATTAAAAAATAATATTATTTTCAATCATGAAACTAGTAATAAAATCGTAGAAGTAAATAGTACCTATTTTCAATTTGCAGCAGAAAAGCTAAAGCGTTCGCTAAATCCGCCGACGAAGCATCAAGAGGAATATAAAAAAAATGACGAACAATTTCATTTTGCGACAAACATTGTCGAGCTCGGAGTGAGAGAGGGAGAGAGAGCGAGAGAGAGAGCGCGAGAGAGAGAGAGAGGGGGGAGAGAGAGCCGAGAAAAATGCGTTTGCCGTGCGCAAACACCC
The DNA here is from genome assembly GCA_949152435.1 of Gastracanthus pulcherrimus. Classification (NCBI taxonomy): domain Eukaryota; kingdom Metazoa; phylum Arthropoda; class Insecta; order Hymenoptera; family Pteromalidae; genus Gastracanthus; species Gastracanthus pulcherrimus. The sequence goes on from OX424576.1 coordinate 15,984,629, forward strand.
GCATCTTGGCGAAAAAAGCAAGAAGGAGCGTCGCATCGCGGAGACGAGAAGAAAGCAGCTCGCGAAGAATAACCCAAGGCTGAGGGGTGAAATTTCCAAGGAAGCTCTCGTGAGAAATAGAGAAAGAGAAAGAGCGCCTTCGCCCGCGAGTACAAAACGCGTAGGTGGAAATGGTCGGACTGAGGTTTGAGACGAAATTATTGTGGAAGGTCTGACGTCACTGCTTTAAGTTTGCTTAGAAGAATATTTCTTCAAAGGAGTTTTCTTTTCCAGGACGTTGAAATTAGAATGATTCTTCGGAGTGCTGAGACTTTGTCGTTGTGAATGAGTGTGGTGTTTTTTAATCACTGAAAAAATTTGCACGGTGGTCATTAAATTTTTAACGTTTATAATTGTATACTGAAAGCAATGCTAAGGAGAAAATTGCGGCGAAATAATGAAAATATGGAGAAAATTATTCTTCTGTAATAGATATATGATGTGCAAAATAACTACACCGCATTGATTAAATAAAATGTTTCAATTTACGAAAAAAATTTAATAACAAAAATAAATAACAGCAAATGTGCTTCTATCTGGAGTAAGAAGAAATATACGCGCATTTACAAACCAACAAGCTTTTAGTTTCAAACTTATGATGTTTTTCTTATTTTTTTTAAATATTTAAGCAGTAAAGAACAATGTACATTTGTTTATAAAATGTGAACAGCGATCAAAAGTATTAGAAATAAATGCATATTGTTGTTCACTGATTAAGTATTTTTTTAAAATTGAATCGTCGGAGGTCTTGTAAATTGTCTAAGGATTCTAAAAAACATCCGAAAAAAATCATAAGTTTGAAAATGAATGTTTGTTGGGTTGTAAAAAAATTGCAAATCTCACACCTGGACGAAAAGAACTCAGTTTTCCCCCATGGTACACAATATACTATTTTCTCGAAAAAAGTAAATTCTTGAAAATTTTACATAATATTCTTCCCCATATTTTTAATTACCTCAATTATTTTAAAAACATTTCCATCTTATATTTCCCAGATATTACCGTTGAAACAAAACACGATATATCCGTGTATAACAGAAAAAGAGACATAGCTTATTTAAAATTTCGGGTCTGAAAAGATAGGTGCTTTTATGCTATTTCAAATGCATTTAAACTGAATCAATAATATTATTTTAAACATATCAAAAATACAAAAAACTAAAAATAAATAATCGAAAAACCGCTAAAAAACAAAAAACATCGAAAAACTAAAAAATTGACCGTGCATATTCGCAGTAATACTCATCTGCATCCACACACACACACACATACACACACACATTCACATTCACATACGCACACACCCACACCCACACATACACAGGCGCACATACTCATACACGCACACGCTCACACGCACATGCACGCACACACACATCCATACAGACATTTTCTAAAAATAGTGTATTTTGATTCCTAATGTCTCAAAACATGTGTCTACCTATAATGAATTTAGCATAACTTTTTTTTTCTACCATCATAAAGCTTCCCCTATGAGGAAGCATAAGAAAGTGGTAATTTACGGCTAAGTACATATTCTTACTTAAACTTTACGCGTTATTTCCATTCTATATCTTTTATATCTATAAAAGTTCTAAAGAGATATATTACATAAGTATTTTCTATATAGCAGATAATACATAATACCTATATTTAAATTTCCAGTATATAGTTTTCCTCCAGGCCATTATTGAGAAGAAACTATTCATAAAGGATGGAAATCTAACAAAATTTTGCCAGATGGCAGCACGGTGAAATAAAACTCCAGCCAATAAGAAGTGGCGATCCCTACGGTTTTATTGGTTAGAGTCTTATCCCGCTCACGCCGTCTACTGGCCCGAGGTCGGCACTCGCCATCCTCGAACTACGTACGACTATACTAAGACCATAAATAAAATATCTGGTTTATTTAAAAATAAAACCTTGAAAACCGTAAGCGCACTCTAAGTAAAATAAAAATAAATCATTCGCACCAATTTCAATGCATCAGAATCACAACTCACGTGTTTTGCAACAATTACGTTGTTTTCCCAACAAATCCACGGGTACACAGGCAGAAAAAAAGAAAACAAAACAAAAGTATCACGATGCATCTTCTCGAAAGCAGAAGCTCGCTCGCACTGTATATACATGCTCTGTCTCCCTTTTCGCGTTCTCCCTCGGTGCGGCGGCAGCAGCAGCAGCAGTACCAGCGCAGCTAACGAATGGCTCCTCGTTGGTCAAACTTTTCGGAATGGTGAAAAATTCACCGGGCCGCCCGGCTCGCAGCTTTCGCGTATAACTAATGGCGGTTATGCGCTTGGTCTCCTTTATCCTTTTGCTCTCTCTCTCTCTCATTCTCTCTCCCTCTTTCTCTGCTTCTCTCTGCATGGTATTTCGTTACTTTTCCGCTAGCTGTGTAACATATAAAGCGTGCACTGATATTTTTCGCCATTTTTGCTCTGTAAATGCGTGTGATGAGAAGCGCGCACTTATACGCATAGTTAATGCTTCTGGATGCGCAATGTGAGTGAGTAATTATCCCACGGATATGGGACGCGATTTTTCAGCGTTGGATATGGATGCCGTAAATTGTTATCCATTATGTTATAATTAACCTGACGTTATTGATATTTCATGAATTCGTTAACGAAGTCTGCCGTGTGTATTATGCTGATTTCGCATTATTAATCAAAATGACGCATTTTGTGTGCATTAGTGAAAAACGTATACATTTCAAGTTAACAAAGGCACCATTACTCATTTTAACGGGATTTATTTGTTAAACTCCCGGAACATATGATTTGTAACGAGCATAAATTGCAAACAATCGGAGCGAAAGATCATTCTGTTATTCGGTGAATACGGAGTTCGCAATAAATAACAATGGTCAAATTGTGCGCTAAACGCAATGACAAATAATAAGATTTATTAATAATTAACAATGACAAAATGTTCACATAGAACCGTTTTTAATAGTTTTCTTACATTTAAGAAAAGAATATTTATTTTATTAAAAATTGTGAATCGTATAAATTAATCTTACAGGTAGGTTGTGAAAGACGACAACGCAGATTTGTTTTAAAATATGAAGAAAAAAAGAAAGTTCAGAAAAAGAAAAATAAGATTCTCATCTTACACGTACGCTCGCGCAAGGAAATTGCAGATTACCGAAAGGCTACGTGAATATTAAATATAGATTAAGAATCAAATTCCTATGTGCGTGCATGCGACATCACTTTCTACTAATATTTTGAAGATATTAAAGTTAAAAATATTATGTATTGGTTTGACAATTGTCATTTACGTGATCTAAAGTATCACTTTAGTGGTTATGATAGTTTTGCTATTATCACTTAGAAAGAAATTCATTTAACGCATATTTTGGTTTTTCCAAAATAAGAAATATCATATTGATGCAGTCATATTTTATATAAAATATGATATGTTTATAAAACGTAATAACATCCAAATAGGAGCTTGAAATCTGCTATTTTTACCACAAGAATTTCTTTATTATCTCTCGTTGTTATTTTGTTATACAGGGAAAGAATACATTTTTTTATTAAAAATAAGTTCTTTCTTGCAAATTTATCATGGAAATTTAAATTATATTGATATGATACTATTATTCTATAATAATTAGGTTATGAATACGCGATAGCGGCTCACATTAATATATTATTACATCAAATAATTTTATATTTAATTAACTAAATTACTATTCATTGGCACTTAGTGTAAAGACCACTTAAATAGTTCAAACTCGTGAAAAAATCATACATAGCATACATATTTAAGATATAAAAACTTACATAAACTTAGATTACGTCAAAATATTTCTATAGTCTTATATGTAATGGATAATGATTTTTTACAGTATTTAACTCAGGCTTGCCTTTAAGGGAGAAGCCGCCTTTGATGCATGAACATCCTACTTATTGTCAACGACCTTTTTCTCAGCAGCGAATTTTATTGATTTTGCAGTACAATCGTGCATCTAACTTGTCTCCTTTCTCATACTTTTCGAGTTCGAAATGCCGTCGCATCGTCCGCATAGGTATTCCAACCATTCGGAAAACACGCGATATCCTCCGCGCCGTCTCCTTCTGTCGTTGTCGACTCGTCGTGGCACATGCCTATGTATAAGTAGTACGTAGTTCGCGCGTATAGGTATAGCACACCGCGCTGCAAAAATACGCAAAAATATGTTGACGCGCGCGCTGCTCATACGCTGTCATGACAGATCTACAGAGAGAGGAGAGAGAGAGAGAGAGAGAGAGAGAGAGAGAGAGAGAGAGAGGATAAAGTTTCCAGTTGGAGAAGTGTAGCGCTAACCGGCGGAAGATATGGAACGCAAGAAACGCTCGAATAACAGACAAAGAGGTGCTGCTGACAGTCGCATCGGCCTTTTAAAACGCCCGGAGGATATAGAGAAGTTTTTTGCTGGCGCTGCCGCCGCCGCTGCTTTTCCCGCTCCTCTTCGTATTTCTCTATCTCTGGTATATTTTTGCGCCGTCGCGTCGTCGCGAAGCTGCACTGCAGCGGAGCGCGACTCGTGTACGGGAGAACGAGCGACAGGCGAAATGGTCTTTTACACGTAGCGTGGCATCAGCTGTCGTACTTAAAATTGTAATTATACGAGTGCAGCGCGTCGGTCCTAGTATTTCAAACTTGGATGAAATTGTTTAGAGGAAGAGTTTTCTAGTGACGCTCGCTGTAATGCGCTGGAATTGTGAAAGTTTCGTATTTTTTTTGCAGGTGAGGTTTCAACAATAAAGCGGGTTATTTCCGTTTGGGAAGCAATATTTTCAGGAGAAGTATGTTGTTACTGCTTATGCCATTTAAAAATATTAAATGCTGTGTTGGAGAACAATTTTTACTGAAAAAGTTTCGATTTACTTGTGACTCAGCAAGTGCAGATACGTTTTGAAATTTCAACATTTTTTAAAAATTAATTATAATTTAACAAACTCAGTAGGAACGTTCATAATTTCCATTGAACATAATTAATTAGAATAGTTTTATATATTTCGAGGAATTGACTGTTGTATTAAAATCTTAATTACAAGTGCAACGCATCGGTGCTAGTATTTTAAAGCAGAATGAAACTGTTTAGAGGAAGAATTTAAAGAGAAATACCCGGTGTAGTGCGCTAGAATTGTGAGTTTCATTTTTTGTAAGCGAGATTTCAATAATAAAGTGAATTCTTTTCTTTTGAGAAAAAATATTTTTCATTAAAAATATATTGCCAGTGCTTACGTGGTATTTTGACTAGAAAAGTTTAAATATAATTGAGGTTCAGCAAACTCACTAGATGCATTTCTAACTTTTAATAAAAATTTGTTATTAATTATGATTTAACGAACTTACCAGAAACGTACATGAATCTCACTAAACATATGTATTTAATTATGATTTAGCGAATATTCTAGAATAGTACATAAATTTCATGAGAAAAATTTTGATTTAATTATTATTCAACCAACTCACTAGTAACGTTTATAAATATCACTAAAAATGTATTTAATGAAAATTTAACGAACACTAGAGCTGCACATAAATTTCACGAGAAAAATTTCGATTTAATTATTATTTAACAAACTTTCTAAACATGTTTTAAAGTTTCACTAAAAAACACTGCCAACTGCTTTGACACTGTGTTTTCTCAAAGAGAATTTAATTAAAATTATTATAAATAAGGGAGCTGGGCGATACACATATTCCGCCGTTGTTTGTTTTCAATTAACGAAATATACAATATGTATTCACGATTTTTGTGATAATGAAATTTATTTTCTTGTCTAAATAATTTTATCGAGTGATTTGTGCATTACTGAAAAATAGATATTTTCCAATAATCGTATTCTATGTACATAATGAAGACTTTTCGCTACTTAGAAAGACTTAAACATGCTTATTTTCCTTTGATATACCAAATCGATGACTTACATTCGATGCCATATTCATTTGCCGTAAATTATATTAAGTAATTTTAATTAAAATTAGATAATTTCCAGCTTATTTCAAGTTAAGATTTTAAGTAAGAGCTCAGTCGATAAAACGTAAGTAAAGCAGATATTTTTATATCGGTCGATAACCGTTAAATGGTGTAATTGTTATTCGTGGGTATTACAACCTCAAAATCTATACCATTTGATTGATTTACAGTCAGATTATATATTAATCTATTTATAACGAGGAATACATACCCATTCATTCATTAATTCGAATTCATCGAAATAGTTTATTTTATTACTTTTCATATTAGCTAGGAAGTAGTTAATACTTAATTAGCTATAAACTATGTCGTCTTTAAAAGTAAATTAGCTTATTCGTTAAGTAAAAATAAGCTAATTTACCGCATTTACCGCTTAGATTTTTACCAGGAAATGAGATTAGATTAAAGGCAGTTACAATTTTATTTAACGAGGCTGGAGTATTTTAATCACCGTCGATCAGATGTTTGTGACGTCAAGGTACCTAAGAAAGATTGAATTAATTTTTTATTTCATTGCAAAATATTGCATAAGACACAAAAAGCAAAATTTTTGAAGCTCACTAACTTAAAAATTTTACTACTATCTAACATATACTATTTTATAAATTCCATCATCAAAATAGCGTAAAAATTATAACTTTTTATACTATGTTATTGATGGATACAGATTCATTATTAAAAATTTATTAAATGGGGCGGTCGATTGCTCAAATGGTAAACGCTTACCTCTTAAGGTGGCTTCAGCGACTTTTTATAAAAACATATATATCTTTGAAACTTTCAAAAAATGTTCTTTGAATATAATAATACTATTAATCTGTTTAAAGAAAATCTAGGATCAACGACCAAATTATTGAAAAACCTGAACTTATAGAAAGTCACATTTAATGCATAACGTTATGGGATGAGGCCGTTTATCATTTCTTATTAAATTATAAAAACATTTCTTAACAAGCAGAATATGTAATTAAAGATTTTTTTTGAAGAATCTAATGACGTCATCATAATTATGTGTTAATGACCAAATAAAATAGATATTGAGGGTAAATGGTATAAACGTGCTTCCGAGCATGTGCACCGAAAACTAAGTCAACAGATTAACTGCTTTTTTACGTATTAGTAGAATAAGTTTTTGTTATAGACATTCAGAAGCAGTTGACAATATTTCACAATGAAATAAAATGAAATAATTGATCCAAAACTAAAAAATAAAATAAAGCCCCTAAGGGCCCTCGATAGATACGGTACTTACCACTGAAGCCACCTTAATAACGGTGGCCACTCAAGGGGTGTTAATTCGAATCCCCGTCAGTTAGTATTTTTCGGGGACATTTTGAGAAAATGTCTTTCCGGATTTATCGGTAACGGAGATTGAACCTACAACCCGCTAGGTAAGGACAGTAATGCCCATATATGTATTTAAAAAATATTCTTTTATCAACGTTATCACGACGTCCGCAACTCGAAAATAACTCCCATTGCCCAGCAGACGAAAATCCCGCTTCTCCATCCATCTCCTCCCCTTTAAGGAAAGACCATCATCCCGCCTCCCCTATACACGCACTAATGAACGAAATAACGAGCCATTCCGACCGAAAATCCCGCTGACTCTTCCTCCTAATTTCTTTCCCTCAACCTCGGAGCTGCGCGCCGCATCGCGAATCCCTTCGCAAATGAAAACATCCGCGCTGATTGAACGGCGCGGAATACCCATACCCTTTTCTCTCTCTCTCTCTCTCTCTTTCTCTCGTGCTCCGCTTTCTTCGCTGATGCACGTAACGAGTTCGCCCGCAGTCCCATCGTTTGATGCGCCTGCCAGCGGCGAGCTGCTTCGTTCTTATTAGGTCGAGCGAATTAAGGTCACGCAAGGAAAATTGCAGCGCGCGAGGAGCGCGGCAAACGGGCAGAGGGGCAGGGAATAAAGGAAGCCGCGAGAGGATTCTCTCGTGTGTGTGTACACACAGCAGCGGCTTGCTGGAAGAAAAAAAACCGCGCGAATTCCCCAGTGATTGCGCGCAGACGCGGGTCAAGGCTCGCTCTACCTGCCTTCCTTATGTCCCTTTTCTTCTTTTCGTACCTTCGGTTTCTCCTTCTCTCTCTCGCTCTTTCTTTCTCTGGATCTATCTATCTCTTTCTCTCTTTTTAATTTTCCACTCACTTTATTTGCTCATGACTTCTTGGGAGTTGAGCGCGCTACACACCGCGCATCTGGCATTTTCTTTATTTGATTATTTTGCCATTTCCGCGCACGCAGTTCGGGGATACTAGTGTCAAGAGAGAGAGATAGTGAGTGCGAGAGAGAGAGAGAGAGAGAGAGAGAGAGAGAGAGAGAGAGAGAGAGAGAGACTGAGAGATGTGCACGTCTAATAAATGAAATTTGAATCTCATCCCCTGCGGGCTAATATATAATGCGCTTTGTGCCATTTTTATTCTTCTGTACGCGGGTTTTATTAATTTATCCTCTCTACGCTACGTGGAAATGATTGTAGAAGGCGACTGTAAAATATAATTCAATATATTGTCTATTCAATCCACTTTTGGTTGCTTGAAACTTATTAGAAACGGTCACACCTTTTGCTTTTTAAAAGAGCAATAGGAATAAAAAATCTAATTCTTTCTATTCAAATGACTGTCACCAGTTTAAAGATGCGAAATTCGAATTGAAATACGCATTTTTTACTTGTTATGAGATTAACTTTGAATATTTAATTGTTAGAAATTACATTATTTGACCAGCTAAATTTAGAGAAATATTTGGAACGTACATACATGGCTAAAAATGAATCGTATATGTTCATATATGATCACATGTAATCAAAATTCGGATATGCGCATAGGGGAGAGTCGCCCACTTTGGGACACTTAAGGATTTTTGTGTATAAAATTCTTGTTTGTTGATCAAATTTAAATTTACAAGTCCCTGTAGATAGCTTTTAGTGCTAGAAATATAGAAACCGAAGATTGATTAAGGTTAAGGAATTACAGTGATTGCAATTTGGTAGAAATGGGGCTTCAGTATCGCCTACTTTCAGACACGGTCCTCTACTTTGGGACACATTTGTTCAATCCAATTTTACTCACCGTAAATATAATTCATTTTTAGTTTTTAGAATTTTTTTTTTTAAAGAATATTACCTTATTATAACAATTATAATATTTGTTGTACATGTATAGGTAGAGATCTATTTATTGCTTATCTTCTTATGTTGCACGGGTGTCCCAAACTAAACACGAAGCAACAGCGAATTTGAATTTAATTTAAAAAGTCGAATAATTCATTGTACGAACTACCTAAAAATCTGAATTCGGTAAATAGGATTATTTTATAATGTTAGTTGAAGTAGCCGAGCCGTCGTAGCTACATATACTTGGAAAGTATCGAAACCAGTGGCCCATCCTGGGCGGTGTACCATCCTGGGCGACTCTCCCCTATGTAACCATATATAAGTTTCTTTTCAGTCGCGGGTAACCTTTTTAGATAAAGAGTTAACTATGTTGGAAATGAGGTTCAGTTGTAATGATTTTTGTTCGTGGATAGCTTCTTTTGGGTAAATATTTTTCAAAGAAAAGCAATTGAATTTCATGGAAACGTGAGCCCGTTCGCAGTTTTTTCGAATTGCTTTTAAGGAATAACGTTTGGAGCTTGCGAATGCCTTCAATAAAAGAAAGATTTTCATTGGTCAGTTGAAACGACGAGAGTTTCTATTAGATTAAATAACGAAACGACGTTCAAAAAAGTTTAAGATAATTTATTTTAAATACCTGGTTTCTAAAATATCAGTTTTATTTTTGTCATTAATGAAGTAGGTAACGTAAATTCAACTCAAAATATTTTTTTACGTATATTTTCGTTTGGTGAATTTTTAATTCCTGATTTTTTCATTAAATTTTAGAAGATTCAATGTAAACATCCAGATATATATGAAAAAAGCATTTATTTTATCATCATTAAAATGTTAAAATAAATAAGCAAGTAAATAAGAAATATTATGATAAAAATCTGCGTATGAGGTTAATAAAGCTAAATAAATAAAAAAAATGTAGCTGGAAGTTTGTAATGTTCGTGGAACATTTTAAAATTTTTGTGTTAGTCGGTGCGTTATGATGTAAAACAAGATGTCCATTTCATTCAGTTCTCTTTATTTTATAATACTGTAGCTATTGCTTTTCAGCAGTTTAACATTACATATTTATTTATTATCAATTTAACATCATTAAATTTACTTCCAATATTGTTTTACAATAATTAACATTACTTCTGTTTGTAACAATCGGACTGACCCTTAATTAAGTAAAAAACAACTTAAAAGTATGAAATGATTATTCAAAATAATGTAGACGCTTTTGTACGCTAATTTTTGTACGTTAATTTTTGTAGGATTGGATAAAGAATCTTAAAATCTGCATACACAAATTTTTCCATAAAAATTTTTTACAAAAAATTTGAGTACTGAAAGCCCAGATGAAAAAATCGATTTTATTTTCTTATTCGTAATATCAACGTTATACGATAATTTCTTTAAAGTAAAGTCAAGAATATTTTAATACGTATGTACAATTTTTATTAATTAAGGATAACAAAAGGAAAAGCTTTTACATAAATAATAATATATATGAATCAAATATTTTCGGTAATAATATATATATATGGTATAACACCTTTAAAGGTGTTATACCATTACACGGTAATTTTTACGCTATTATAAATAACATTAACAACTACACTTTTAGTAAAATTAATTAATTATAAGTAAAAGGATTTTATATGGGTGTATATAATGAGGCAATAGTGAATATATGTGAATAATTTATTTTATAATAGCAATGCTGATGTTACAGGACGCTAATTTTCAGATAATTGTTTACGTTATTGATTTTAGTGTATTCTAAAATTTGTATAAAGCAAACCAATACGAGGAAAATAAGTTTAGTTACTTAATCCAAGCCAAATTAGATTTCTATTGCCTCATTAATATATACATCCGAATGAAATCCTTTCCTTGTAATTAATTAATGAGAAAATTTTACTATAAGTGTAGTTTTTAATGTAATTTCTAATAGTGTAAAAATCACCGTAGTATAACGCCTTTAACCCTTTGTGGCTTAGTGGTATTAGTAGTATTATAATAGCCACCTCTTTCGTCTAAGATTTTTATGTATAAAAATTTTATTTATAGGTGTATATAAATGATTTTACATTCTTCTATTAGCTAAGAGGTTTCTCTATAATTCTAATTAACAAAAATTCAAATTCGTAATCAGTGACCCCAAAAACCCCCGAGTAACAATTTTCAGCTTAAAATATTGAACAGAAAAATGTGGGCCACAAAGGCTTAATAGATATTAAAAGATATAAATCTATTATATGAATCAAAAAATTGAATCTTATTTATTAATATTTAGGTAAAAGTTTTTCCTTGTGTTTATCTTGTTTAATAAAAATTTTGCATATGCATTAAAATAGTCTTTACGTTAATTAAAAGAATTTTATAAAAAAATGTATGTATGTAAAATTGATTTTGAAAAATCATTTCATACTTTTAAGCTGTTTTTGACTTCATTAAAGGTTAGCCCTATCTTACGTATGTTGGATATCTCGTTTTACACCCTAACGCACTGACGACACAAAAGTTAAATAAAGTTCCACGAAAGTTACAAAATTCAGCTACATAAAAAAAAGCAAACGAAATACAAAAGTAATTACAAACAGAAATTTAACAATAATCACTGCGAGAGTATAAGTATTAATACAAAATTTGAAATTAACACAATAAGATATTGAATTGTTATTTATTTTTTTCAAAGAAATTTGTTTTTGTTTTTACGAAATATTTCGGATAGATCTTCCGTAAAAACAGATTTTTTTAGAAAATAATCAATGTACGTTTGGATACGTAATGCAAACTATTATTTGAGTTTTTATTGTCACTCAAATGTAATAACAATAATATTATAGAAACGAGGTGTTTCAATTAAATTATTTTTAAAGTCAATTCATTGCCACTGTGTCTGCAATGTTTTACTCATAAAACTTCTCTACTCAAATGTATGATAATTCTGCAATTTCTTATAAAAAATGCCTTTCCCGAATTAAGTTCGCTGCGGACGCGCGTGCGCGACCCCAGCAGTTCAGCGACGAAAACTTTTGCTCTAAAAGATTCAGCGGACACAGCTGTACATCGATCAGTTAAGTCCCTCCTGTCTCTCTATCCCCTATTTATCAATTTAGTTCCTTCAAGATCACTTGACCGTGATCACTTACACTCTTCCCTTTTTCCTTCTGTATGTCCTACTATATTCTCGCTCTCTTTATCCGATTTTCCGTTTATAAATATTAACGCGCGATTGGTGTACTTCTGGCACGAATCCAATTTAGGTGAAACTCTTATACCTTCCATTGAAAAATTGACAATTTCTTCTGTAGAAGACTAACGATTTTATGGCATATCGAAAAATAATATTTATCACTAAATCTGAAAACATTTTTTTCAATTTATTAAAAGATATGGCTAAAAAACTTTTTTAATAACTAAAATTACGACACATATAGGTACAAAATATCCATTGTGTCAAGCGAAAGGACAATAAAGGTTAGCTAGATTTGTCATTTTCTATTCGTTACTTTTTATTTTCTATAAAAAAATAAAGCATTTTTTAACAAAGAATATGTCACATAAGGTCCTATATTTTGAAACATACAAAGAAATTTACAAATTTGAAAACATTCTTTAGAGGATTTTCATACATAAAATATTTGTAGTTCTCAAATATAAACTTTGAGAAACTTTAAGCAAATTTTATTTACAATTTGCTTTCGGTTCAAAATTGATTGTTATGATAAAAGATCATTAAAGTCACGATTTCATTAAAATCTGTAATATATAATAAAGGCTTATTGAACTCCACCTAGAATATAAGGGCATTTTTCCGTGTATATAATTTATCTTTCAGCAGACTCAGATATAGTTAATTATTATATAAACTGGCTTTCTAATTCTTAAAGTGGCTTTTAATTATAAGAATACATACAAAGCTCATATGTACTGTCATTCAAAGCATCGTTTTGATAAAAAAAATTTGTAATTTTTTACCGTAAAAATATATTATATGACTTAGAAACGAGTTTGAATAAACTACTCCCAAAAAATGAATTTATTAAAACAAGGAATTTCGTATTGGAATAATTAATTTACTTTCAGGAAGCTAAGTGCCAATTAATTGCCAGCGGTTTTATAGACTTCTATAATTTGAAAACTATTATATATAATTCAATGAAGCTTTAATTACATACGAGTTTCCTATAAAATGGTTTTTTCCCAGGAAGCAATCAATCTGATGTATTGAAAATGTACAAGAATATATATGAAATATATAATCATAACATATTTTAGCAGTTACTTATGAAATATTTAAGCAAATTTGCTTTATAATAACTTTCGTTTTTTGCTGAAACCATGCATAAAATAATATGATGTATTATATAAAACAGAAAATTAAATATTATAATTAATATCATTAATTACAATTACTATATAACGGACATCTCTTTGAGAAAACCGAGTGTTGAATCAGTTGGCAATGTCTTTTTACAGTACCAAATTTATATTATAGAAATCTTATAATTACCTAAGCCAACATTAAAATTCACAAAGCTCATAAATACAAAAGATTTGATTGTTTAATAATGATTAATAAGAGTAAACAAGAACGTCAAAAGTCGGAAAAAAATTCTATCCTCAAATGCCTTATCAACCGAGAAAGCGCAAAGAAAAAGAAGAGCTCCGAAGCTCCCGAAGGTCAACGTCTTTTTCTGTTTCAAAGCTATTTCCTCCGTATCCTCCTCACCTCCGTACCTGCGCAGGATCAATTCGACCAAAGCCGAGGCGATCTGCGCGCGAGCTTTTCGATGATCTATCGAGACCGTACACAGAAGTGAGAAAGAGAAAAAGAGAGAGAGAGAGAGACCGAAGAAGCGGAAACGGATCGCGTGATGCTGACTTGGTGGTGCTCCATTGAATCGCACGCGAAGATCCGCCCCGCGAAACAATTATCCCCGCGATCTTTTCTTATACACCGGATTTTCTGCTTTATTTCGGGCCCCTTGCGTCGCGGTGAATCGGCTTTCCACCCGGGCTTTTACGCGTAGAGCTGAGCGCGATTGATTTGCCGCGGGATTACGGTGTGGATGGATCTAGTTGGATTCCGGAAGTATCCCAGCTTTCAATCCGGAAACCAAAAATATCATGTGACATATTATTTACATTATGTGACTAATATTTAATATTGACAGACATATTTCTTATAAATGAAGATTTATTTATACCCTAAATACCCCTAATGACAGAACGCAAATTATTCGAACTATTTATCCACTGCTCGTAAGATTCTACGGAAAATTATGGTTCCCTTGGAATTTCAGGTGCAGTAGATAAGGAGCTTGAATAGTCTTCGTCCTGTGACTAGGAGTATTGAGGGTATAAATAAGTCCGCTTTCAAAATGTCTGACATTAACCCCTTCATATTATGATTTAAATTTAAGTAAAAAAAGAAAGTCACAAGGTATGATCACATTCTTAACCTTTTTCAACTGACTATGCATACATTGGTATTATCGTTATTTCCAAAAAAATTATCTATATGTACATGTCACTACGACTCTCATCATGACGGGTGAGTAATGATAAATATTATTAAAACAGCCAAATAAAGGTATTTATATAAAAAACCTTAATTAGAAAAAAATTTTTTACATAATATTTATACTATAAAAACGTACTGTCCTTCATGTCTCAAAAATTAGTTATAGACTTAATAAAGGTGATAAAATAGTCACCGAAACGTCGTCTCCGTAAGATCTAAATAAACCGTCTGACTCGTAAACCAACCGTCTACTCATTGACAAATAAAGTTTTTATCGTTTCTTTGCTTTTTTACCACATAGAAGGAAGACTTGAAAATTGATCATATTTAGAATTAATTATTGTTTACCTGATATAGGACCTAATACAGTTACCTGATATAGTACTTGTACCTAATGTATTTGATAAATGACAGATTTAAAAGACTTTAATAAAGACGTTGTAATGATCCAAAACGGAATTCATTAGAATTTTAATATTTGTTTACAAAAGCTCGATTTTCTCAGCTTAAAGTTTTCCGATATGCAAAGTTGATTTGCGTCAATATATTCAGTGAATCATTCTGATTTTTTTTCAAATATTGTTTGATGTATTTCGAACAGATGTTAATATGTGCTAGGGATTATTATACAAAATGGATGATGCGTTAATATAAGAGCAATTCACAGTAAACTAATAGAATTGGATGATAAAATAACGATAGTCAAGTATTTGTATTGGTTTGTATAATCACAACGATTAAGTGATAAATAAAAAACTTGGATTCCAGTGAATAAACTCTTTTCCAAAAAATAGTGGGTTATTCACTTTTTTTATAATTCTGAGACATAACGACTTGTTTCGACTTATCTCGGAACCTTCAAACATTTAGCTTATACCCACTTAATAATTTAACGACCTTTATTTAAGCGAATGAAAATTCGCCACTTGACCCATTCATTCATTGGATTTAAACTTGCATTCACTGATGCGTCCCCGCTATATCTTAAACGATATATATAGTATACTTATGTATTTTGTGCGAATGTATAATTGTTATATTGACGTTTGAAAAAAAGTCTTTAAAGAACAGAAAACGAAGCAAGAAAACCGAGCATCCAAGCGAACCTCGTGACTTAATGAAATAAAAAAAGAAAAAACAGGGCTCAACCCGGTCGTCGCTTCTAGCCACGTGATGTCTGCATTCAAGATCTCGACATTAACTAAAAATTGCTTGAAATTATGACTTACGTGCTCTCGCGAAATAAGCACTTCAATTAACGGGTAATCTTCCGCACTATGGCAGCGTTTTTTGCGCGAGAGCAAAAAAAACAGTGGAAGGTGCAGGAGTAGAAAACGAGGCAGAGAGAGAGAGAGGGAGAGAAAGAAGAGAGAGAGGCGAGAGAGAAAGGAGGCGCAAGCAAGAGTTTTTTCCGGCTGGTCGGCACGACAAGTAGTCCGAGTGGTTTCGTGAGAAAGAGAGCGAGTGAGAGAGAGAGAGAGAAAGAGCGAAAGAGAGAGAGCGAAAGAGAGAGAGAGAGAGAGAGAGAAAGAGAGAGAGAAAGAGAGAGAGAGAGAGAGGGAGGAGGCGCACTAAGAGTAACGAGGAATTGTTAAACTTTAATGAGATTATTTTCTCTGGCTGCTCTCTCGCAATTACGTATTTCTCTCTCTCTCTCTCTCACACTCTTTTCTGCGTAAACTTCGCTCCTTGCTCGCACGCTTACTTCCAGCCCTCTGCGCTCCCTCCGCGAATATACCATATTCCGTTTACACAGCTTTCCCACTTTTTTCGCCTCTCCACGTATAAGCCCCATACTTCTCTATCTTTCTCCTCCTCTCTTTTCGCCTTCCGGCTTACGCGAAATATTTTTTCTATTTCATACGCGTCGACCGCGAGTCGTCCCACGAGGTTTCGCCCTCCTTCGTCGTTTTTTTTTAACCTCGCAACACTTCTCTCCGTACGCACGCACATACGGCTCGCGGCGGTCGCAGCGCGTGGCGGTGCTTTAATATTTCGCTTCGGGCGAAATTTTTTTATTTTTCCTACGGCCAAGAGTGGGGGGAGAGGCACAGCGGTATAGGTCCGACCGGCGGAGCCTATGCCGCTGCTCCGAAACTTTAATGAAAGCAGGGGCCTCTTGCCCCGGTAAAACTTTACAATTACTTTCGTTCGTTGCTCTCTTTTTCTCTCTCTCTTTCCGTTGCTCTGGTAGTCTTGCAGTTGCTAGAGTGGGCTTTTTCTCTCTCTCCCTGGCGCGCGCGATTTTTAATTTACAAACTTGGACGCGGATGCGCGATCTCGCAGCAGCAGCAGCTGAGCTGTACAACTAGGAGCGGGGCACTAGCGCCGCCTCCAAGGCCAATTCGCTGGGCTTTAAAAGAGACTAATGGCCGCGAGTTAATAGGGGAGAGCTATGCTACTTAAGGAAGATCTCTACCATTTTTTTTTAAATTGCCCCTTAAGTATAATTTTTTTTTTCTAAATTTTACGTACTTTTATATAATCAAAGATGAAAGTTATTTTGAAAAATGTCTGCCTATTTTACCGTATATATATTGATTTACAACGAAAATTTCGTGATTTTCTTTAGTAAAAATTACATACTTTGCTAACGTTTCTAGTGCACATATAATTTGCTGTACAGTCTAGAAAAATTTCTACTTATTTTTTATGCCAATATAATAATATTTATGCATTATTATAAAAATTGAATACATGTTATATAATTAAAAGTGAGATCATTTTATTTAAATAAAAAAACAGGGTTATGTGTGATTTATAGCTTTCTTCTGCAAATAATTATTTTTAATTTGATCTAGATTCTAGATCAAACAGCATACGGCACCTTGACGATGTGTGAATTTCTTCATAATGCTGGAAAGAATATGTCCAATTAATTTCAAAAAGTTATCATTTTCAAACTGAAAATTTGATGAAAAGCAATGATGCGATGTATTTCTGTGTTAAAAAGGTTTGAAGAAACGAAAAAAAAAATAAGAAAAATTGATTTTTTTATCAAAAAATGGTAGGGATCCCCCTAAGCAGGTTTAGTCAAAGAGTTTAATTGTTTCACCCTTTAAGGGGTAACGCTACCTTGAACGTTTCAAAAAATTTTTAATTTTTTTTGCTTACTTCAATCGTTTTCTCACAAAGAAATATGATGCTGAACGTTTTAAATCGAAATTCGAATTATTTCATAGCTTTTAGAGGCTTCTAAGTGAAGTATTAACCCGCGCGCTACCGAGTTAAGAAATCTTTAAACTCGTTTTTCTCAATACGTACTTTTTTAAATTTGCGGATACGATTTCTCTTACAGCTTTTATCCGATTGATCTAAAATTTGGCTAACATCTTCATATATATATATATTTCACTGAAGTACCCAAGCTTTTTTTAAAAAGTTGAAAACTCTTCTTGCAATTATCATTTATTTAAAAAGTTTTAGAGTTCTAAAAATAGCTGCCAGTTTGCAAAAAAGTTGGTACTTCGGTAATTTATTTTAAAAAAAGAATGGGTACTTCATTAGGTTTTACGGTGTAGATAATGTTTCATTTTTTGGTTCTGCTCTACGATGACTAGCGGCCCAGCAATTATGTCCGAAAATAGAAATGCTCAAAAGAAAGACGATTCCGGAAGTGGGTTAGTACGCCGCAATTTTTGTTAGAAAATAATTTAAAACAAAAATTTGTAAAGTTCAGTACATCTACAATAAAGTCCTCAATGTTATTTTTTAATAAAGGTTTCTATTTACCCCCAGTAAATTACCAAACTTTGGTGGCGTTACCAGGCCCAGGTGCTCTATATTAAGCCCCGCACGTTTGGTACCTCGTAAACAATTGTTGTTTGATCAGTACTGAATCTGAAACAAGCATGTCAATATATATGTAAGCTCGAGACAGAATGTTTGTTTAAAAAGAAGATGCAAAAAGTGATATACCATAACAGAAAAGCAAGAGTAGAATTCTAATATATTATAATATTTAGCTTCAACTTTATTGTCACATTTCTTTTTCATTGATCTTCAAATTATCCCTGCGGGATCTTATCGGTAACTTGTGACACTTCAGATTGCACTTATTTCATATAAGAATTTTAGAAAATTATCAAAAGCACATAATTTTCCTAATTTTCGTTTCTGATTAACTCTGATTACTTTTCATTCTGATTCTGTATTCTTCGGAAAATTGAAGCTCTTTGATAAATATATCGACGGTCAAAGTAGATCTGACGCAACCCCTTAATCGATTTTGATCGGATCTTGACTAAAATGTCAAGGATACTCTCTCAAAGGTCGTAAACTGCAAGTCAGTAACTATTAGGTTATTTTACTTAGAGCAAAAGATGGCAAAAGCTGGAATAAAATGGCAGAAAATGGATTGAGAACAAATATTTAAAAGTTTAAATGACGATGCGAGGATGAAATAAATAAAGTAAATAAAGATTACTGATTTTCTGATCCCTGCAGATCTACTCTATATATCTGGATCTCAATAACACTATATTTCTACAACTTTTGCAATATATTTATATTTCCCGGTACTTTTCATCCAGCGTTCGCCATCTTTTGCTTTAAGTGAAATAACCTAATTGCTACTCCTGCGATGCTTGGGATGTGTATATGTACTTAGTGAGATTCTCGTTCTCAGTCGAGATGCGAGTGCGCGATGGATTTAACGTCCTTGCACAAGTCGTTATCGTCGTCACCGCAAGATAATTATTAATTAACGCGGCTGGCGACGTCTCTATTGTTGTTGCTGCGATGAAGACATTGAAATTGGGTTATGTATGCGGGAAGAGAGAGAGAGAGGGAGAGAGAGCGAGAGAGACAGATGGAGAGAGAGCGAGAGAGAGAGAGAAAGAGAGAGAGAGAGAGTGGTGCAAGGTGTGCCGCACGGAATAGATTACTTTGAAACTGGGTTTGCTTATGCGCATTATGTTCTCGGGAATAGTTTTGAATCATTGCTGTGCGGTGTTGAGGGGGACAATTTTGAGAGAATCTATAACCTTAGAACACTTAATTGTTATGCCTTCTAATTATCCTTTTGAGCGTTTTTAGCCTTTCTTTTGAATGAGGTATACACATTTCTAATAACAACGTTTTTGGGGTGTACAAGTCAAGAATCATTCGTATAATGTTAAATACTTTAAAATCGAGTTAGACTTGGGTTAAATTTTTTGAAGATCCACTGGCATTTAATAGATTATAAAAGTTTATATATATATATATATATATATATTCAGGAACATATATTAGTAGCACATTCAACATCTTTTTAGGTACAATCCTAATCGCATACATTATTCATAATAACTAAAGTGTCTGCGAAATTGTAAAGCGCGATTTCGGCCCCTTTAATGGATTAGTCGCCTTCGACAGATATATGGGCATGTATTTGCATTCTCGCGTGTTTGTACATAGAAACGACCAGCTTCGTAGGCACCTGCTTCTAGAGTCGTTATTTCACGAACTCTTAAATGTTCCCGCTCTGAGACATATGCGCTGACAAACACGCTTAGCTTAGTCAGAGTCTATCGCCTTTATCTCACTCGACACCGACTACATTCTAAACGTTTTTATTCTATACACAATTTTTTTAATTTTGCATTGAAAAATTCTTACGTACCTTTAACGTACTCCTATTCTTACGTAACATTTTAATTTTTCAATTTCGCATTAATATTACATTTTTGATTCACAAATAAAAAAAAGCAAAAGAACAAGTAAAGTTTTAAGTTAATACGACATAAAAGGAGAGTATAAGTTAATACAAATTTTGGAAATTTTATAATTTAATAAACAATTTATTTTTATTTAATAATAAATTAAAATAATAAATTATATTAATACTTATAAGATTATTATCACGTTTATTCCTTAATCGAAGGATTAATTAATCTGTCTGAAATTAAGTTGATTCATATTATTTTCTTTGATGATTTTATTAGTGAACTTTAGCCAATTCACCACTACGTTTGAATTTTACAATATACGACAATTATTTTACAGCTATCGAAAGTTTTCTTATGATGTCATGATTACTTCCTGGAAGATTTGATTCCGAGAATTTTTCAATCCTGCAGTCTCGCCGAATAACTGCTGGTTTTATTTCTGTTTTATGGTAAAGATGTTAAAAAATTTTACATAAGACACTGAATGACACTACTTTGAGGGTATCTAATAAACCGTAAGAAAATGTTGATTCCCCCTCTTCCCAAATATCCTCACGTAATTTAGGCATGGCCCCTAACCAAAGATTAAATATTTATTGTTAAAGTACCGTAGTGTAGAATTTTTCAATGTACAAATTAATACCTTCGCTGCGGTATATGAGTCACTGGTGATTTTCAGACATATATTTTTGATGTTTAATTACATAATCATAATTGGTTATCCGTGTTTCTTTTAATTATTGTATAAATAGAAAGTAAAATGTACATTTATGAATTTGTTTATTACTAATATGAAGGGCTTGTAAAAATACACTTTTCTGGTGTAGAATAAAAAAACGTTTTCGTAGAATCAATAATGTAGAGCACCTATTCGCTGTCTTTCACTCTAGGTTTTCGTATACCTCTATATACGTTCGCGCTGCGCTCCTTCCTTTTACCCCTTCTCTCCTTTTGCTCTATACCCGCGCGCCTTGTTCTTTTGCCGTGTGCGGCGGCGACAAATTGGCTGGAAGGACTTTGGCTCGTAAAACGCTCGGTCGGGAAAATTATTCGGCGGAAAATGGTTTTTCGCAAAAATCGCAGTGCGGCGAAGCTCTTAGGAATATCGGGAGCCCGTATTTTATTGAAAAACGAAACGCCTCGATTTACGATTATAAGGAGATTTCGCGTTTAACGCGTGCAGAAAAGTGATTGATAATTCATGTTCCGTGTCGTATAGTGTATATTTACATATTAAACGTCGTTTCGTTTGTGCGAGTTGCATTAAAGTCGAGCACCAGGTATTACGATATTTGTTATTGTTAAGGCGGCTTTCTGGCGATTTAAACTTTCTATTATAAAAATTCACTTATTAATTTTTTAACATCAAAACCAATTTAATCTTTTCTATATTCCATTTTATACACCACAAGTCTTTTTGAAATTCATCAGTATAATTGTTCAATAATACAATAGATTCATCTAAACTCAAATTCAGAAACAAAATGATCAATGCGCATATCTTGAAATTTTAAATAAGATATTTTGAGAAGATATTATTAAAATTATTTAAAAAAATAGTGTTATGTCTCCTTATAATAGTCATTGCATTAAAAATTAATATAGTAATAATAATAGTACATTAAATACACTACTAAACACATTTAAAAATAGTTTAGAGTAAAATAATCTACCCAATTTTTTGTCAACACTTTGAAAAATATTCTCTCAAAATTTTATCAAGATCCATCAATTTGGTGTGTAATGTTTTAGGTAACATAGATAGAAGCTGGATTTCTTTTTATTTTACACCAGAACCAGTTTAGTTTATGATCAACTTTCTCAAAATAAGGTACAACAAATTCAAGAACGCTTTTTTCTTATATTTGAGAACTGACGAAAAGTTTCTTAAAATAAGAAACTCCTTGTCTTATTTAAAGATTTTTTTTTCATTTTCTATTAAAAAATATAATCTTAAATGATCACGTCGTTTCGTAAAATAAGTAATTTTCGTTCGTAATTGAATGAAATGGTTTTAATTGTTTCATCAAGAATTTCTTACTTTTTATGTTTTTTACTTATAAAAAGTAAAAATGTTTATTAAAGTAAATTATTAATTAGTTCTTATTTTTAGTACAGAATTCTTATAATAAGCAAAACGATGCAACAAAAATAAGTAGTTCTTTTTACTATATAAATATTATCAAAATATGTATCAAACTCTCTTTTTCAGAATTTCAAGCATAATTATGCCGTCATTAGTTTACAACTCTAAACATATACCTATATAAATAAAATATGTAGTACAAGGCTTCTTTAAAAAGAAAAAACTGAAACTAAAATTACATATTTAGGTCTTTTCACCTTAAATATTTTCAGCGACTCGCTCGCGTTCGCGTGTCTCTTGGTGGTCAACGCTTTTTATGCACATTCGCGCTGCACCGGACTGCGCTGCTGCACCTTTTTTCTCTACTACGCATGACGACGTCGGCGGCAGCTTTTTTTCTCCTGGCCTTTTTTTTTACGACGACGACGCGGCTTATAGCCGGACTCTTCGACGAGCGGCGAGTCGTATATAATTTAGAGGAGTCGCGCGCGCGCGCGTGCGATGATGTTGATATATTACGGTGTCGAAGCGTGACGAGTTGCGTAACACGCGAGGGGCTTCGTTATCTGTATCGCAGCCTTGCAAAATGGGTGAAAATTAGTGGTCTTCCGAAAGTTTAAGCCCATTCGCGTTCAAAGTGTCTTAATGGGGTAGAAGAAGAAATTTGTTCCACATTCTGTTATCCGTTGAACAGTCTCAAAGTGTGCATTGAACAGTTGGTTGGAGAAAATACGAGCTGGAAATATGCTTTTCAAAAGTGGCTTTAAAAATGATAATAAGTAAGTCTGCTGTTTATTTTCATAAGTAACATGGTAATTAGTTCATTTGAATGTTCATATATGAGAATCTATCTGAAGAAAAAGAATTATTTTACTTTAAATTTTTAACAGATAATCTGCAGCTGCCATGTGCATTGATTTGATTATGAGAACTCCATTTTGAATTTGCAACAGGTAATAAGATTTTTTTGACGTCTAGCGATACCAATAATTTGTTTTTCATTCAAACAAAAGAGTTACATGTTATAGAAATTTTTTACATCGATTATCAATTATTGATAATGTCAAATTCAATAACCTTTAATAGTTCAGAATAATATGGACCAAATCAGTTTAAATTATTCTATAACCTAATTATTTACTGACATTTTCAAAGATATATAATATCAAGGATTATTCGACTTATCGAACACACACGCGCATGCACACAGTTACACACAAACGCATATGCACTCACTCACACACACATATAGACATAAACACACATGTGCATACACACACTCAAACACATACACACGCATTCACTCCCCCATACATGATACACACATGTACACATATATGTCACACACGTATAGACACATTTTTTAAACACAGTGTCACAAACTTATTTCTTTGAGAATCCAATAATTGTAGGTACTCGATTTTTAATCCATATTTTATCTTTCCATAGTTTTTTAGTAATGTAAAGTCCTTAAACTTGTTTAGCTGCATTGATTGAAATGAAGTTATGGTGACTAATTCACTCTCTTCCGGAAAATTACGAACAAATATTAGCTTGTTTAAAGGCGTGTTTTCCACGTTTAGTAGAAATCAAAGGCTCCAAGAGTCAAACGACTAATTACGTTCCTCCAAGCTCTTAACTCATCGCACTCTTAATTCAACTATCAAACAAGCGTGAGAAAAGTTCACGCGATGCACAAAGCAGAAGTCATTCGAGGCACACTCCTCTCGGCACCCAACCCCTCGCTCCACCTCCATTGTTCGCTAATGAAAAAGCAGCAAACTCCTCGCGAATAAATTATATCAATCGCCGCCGCGCCCAACATACACGCACACAACCTACCGAGTCTCCGGAGAGTGATTAATCGCATTAACGCGCGCGCGCGCCGCCGCAAAAATAAGATTTAAAGGCGGTCGACGGGCGCGCACGCGAAATAAAAGAGTTATATACATACGTATATATACCTATACCTACAGTGAACTGCTGCCCGGGGCGCTGCGTATATACACTATACACAGTGATTAATCTCGTCGGCGGCGGCCCGTTGTGGGATAGAGAAATCCAAATCCGTCTTTGTTTCGGGGAACGATTCTCCGGTTGCTCGTTGTATTGCCGCTGTGGCATTTCGGCACTCGTGGAATAAAGGCAACCCGGGGGACGAGGAGGCGAAGGAGGAGTCGACGATCGCGCGTAAAAAGAGAGGAGGAAGGTTTTATTTGGTAGTTTTCTTTTGGAAGGAGGAGATGTGGAGTTCGTTTGTCGGGGTGAATTGTTTCTCTTTTGTGGGATTTTTGGTACACGGTATATATGCTGCATGTAAATTAGATTGGGGATTGAACGATGGTATGGTGTCCCTCGAAACGAAATGATTTTCGGGGTCACGCGGAGCTGTTTGATGTCTCGTTGAAGGAATTTCTTTTGCTTATTTGTGTTGCGAGCATACTTGTCGATACCAGGAATTTCAGGAAATTATTGTATTTAGTAGTTTATGGATTCTAATCGAGGCGTTTGGAGGCCTAGTAGGGGTTAATTTGGAGGTTAATTAGGTAGTTGAGTTAAATGATGCAGTGAAAAGCATTTTGTTAAAGCGATACGCGTGGTCATACTTAATTAAAGGCATTTAATTAATTAAATTTCGTTTCGTGTGGCAACTCTGGATATTCTAGAAAATTTAAACTCGTTTCACGCGAAGTAGAAAACATACACATACGTATAATAATACATAACATATCTTTGTTTAATATAAACTTATTCGAATAGCAGTTATGTTTTTGCTGTGCTAAAATATTTCATAAATTATAATAATAAATAAAACGGTACGCATTTTTTGAACCTTTATCTCTTTTAATTTGCAGATTGAATCAAATTGAAAAGCATGTTATATTGTTCTTCCACTCCATCGTTCTTTATATCCTTGGTTTACGATAATGGTTTCCGCATCCTCGCTGATAATTTAATTACACAAAATAAAACGTCGTGTTTTATTGAAAACGTCTATTACCGACAATTATAACGCTTTTAGCGAGACGACTTTTTGATTGATTCGATAATTTAATCTATAATTTTTACGATCCATTCAAATAAATCAAATCCACATCAGGATTAATTGTTGGAGGCTTCGTGTCTCGAGAGAGGACGCGCGCGGCTGCGCGAACCGCATTACACGGCGCATTGCTTTACATAGAGTACTTATCAGTTATAAATTATATCTGCAGGAGTTAATTGTAATCAGAGCGGAGAATTAATATATTCAGAGTTTGTATAATAAAGCAGAGTGCGTGGTGAAAGTTGTTCGAAAGAAAAACTACTGTGTAGTTCTTTTCAAGAACCCAGAATCGTCCTCTCTTCCCGGAAAATTCTAACATTATTTGACCTGGATATTGAGAAATTAAAATATTCAATTACGATAAACTAAGATTCAGTCTATACTGTTATAGTTTACGAAAGTTTAAGTCGATCCAGCGACGGACTTCATACTTCTCGATCCAAAAGCAACTTCGTCGGTCGCTCGTACGAGTCGACGATCGACGAGACGAATAAGGGAGGTCTATTACAGGGAAAACGGAGTTTCGGAACAAAACGAGGGATGCCGGCTCTATTTCATATTGTAGATGGTTGAGTCGTACAAAACCGATTCAAATCTTTATAATGTGTACTGGTAAAATAAAAAGGTACTTGGCCATAATCATTTTAAATACTTACTTATAAATTACTAACTGGCAACAAAAAGAGATTACTCTGTACAAAATCTAAGGTTACAACGTTACTGTACTTATACTCAATAGTTTTTCAAATTGATCTCAGCAGTTGAAATTGATAAACATCAAAGTATATATTAATTTCAAAAAATCGATCTGAAAATTTAAATTCAGCTTATCAATAATTTTGTTTGCGCAAACCAAGGTAATACATATAATAAATGATCCGTAAAAGTTTCAGAGCTATTGGTTATAAATTGACTCCAAAAATGCATGGCGAGTGATCGTCGAAGTTGAAACTTCAAGTTTAGTAATTCAGAGAATCATGAGCTGCCTGAACGAAATAAATGTCCGTGCTGAATTTGAAAACACTCATTGGTATTCTGTTTTGCCCAAAGAGATTTTTTAATGCCCATGAAAACATTCTAATAAGTCCTTAAACATTTATGTTCATCTGTCCGATTTAACTCAGTCTTGGTCCTCTAAATACAAGAAAACAAAGCTGGTCGCTAGGTATCCCGTTTTGCCACGATCTGGCCTATTTATACGGAGAGCGCGCGCAGGGAATCGAGCGGAAATGGAAACGACTCCGTATCGAGTACTCTCCGTTTCGACGAGTTCTCAGAAATGCCAGGTACACATCATACATCCCTATAGTTGGGCGGCCAACAACACTGCAAATAACCAGCGCGCAAACTTGTCCGATCCGAATGCCGCTGCTGCTGCCTCGTTGCTTAGTGAAGCTCAGCGTCCAGAGTCTCTTATATATATATATATATATATATATATATATATATATATATATATATATATATATATATATATATATATATATATATATATATATATATATATATATATATATATATATATATATAGAAAGAGAAAACGCGAGCGCGAGAGAGATATAATATGAACTAATGCAGAGGAGGGAACGATCATGAAGTTGGGTCAGTTGGGGTAAACGATTCCATTACTGACAGTGACTTCATTACGGATACTTCAAATATTTCTACTTTTAGTGCATTCAACAATTTAATAGACACTTTTGAGCTGTACAAGAACGTATTTTAAGGTAGTTCACCTGTGACAATAAGGTTAGAACGTTAATTTATATTTAAAATCATCATTAAACGTCATTACGTATAATTTAGAGTCTTCAATTCATAAATTAAAATGTTAAAATAATAAAAGCAACCCAAAAGTTTTGAAATAAGGCAAAATACTAAAGTACGGTATAAACCTTTTCTACAGACTGTACCAAAATATAGATATATTAATAACACAGGTAACAATGTTTACTTAACCATATTTTTGTAAGGGGACCGCTGACTATAGTTTTTCTTGTTTTACGTAATATAAATATTAATTCCTTATAACATATTAGTTTTTCAGTTTTTCAAATATATAATTCATTTCGGCGGTTATAAATTAACGTGTCTCTTTAACACACGCTTAACCTATACCTCACGCGTTAAGACTCGTAACTTTGTCATTGAATATTTCCATTTTGGTACCGGCACGTTTCTGACGCGTTAAGACTCGTAACTTTGTCATTGAATATTTCCATTTTGGTACCGGCACGTTTCTGACGCGTTAAGACTCGTAACTTTGTCATTGAATATTTCCATTTTGGTACCGGCACGTTTCCGACAGTTTTGCGGGTGCATAGGAAATATTATTAATAATACTCTGTCAAAATTTAAAGCAAATATATATAATAAATGGATTAACCGGTGAAATCCTTTAATGGGCTTTTATCTAAAATTATGTAAATATATAATACAGATGCAAATATCAGCTTATTTGCTTATTAGTTAATATACTGGTGTAACGTTCGAAAGAGAGAGACGAAGTAGGCAGCGAAAAAATATGTGAACGACGGGATTCGATCCGGGGACTCTATAGAGAGTAAACAGCGCGCTCGACCATCGAGCTACTGTCCACTATGCAAACCAGTGCATCTCGCTGTCTCCATCTCTTATCGCTGATTCCTCTCATATTGGGATCTGACATTGGAAGCTCGGCCCCTGGTGGAAAGAAATACAAGGTCATTGAACGGAGATTTTGCACATAAAATTACCGTTCAAGTCCAACATATTATATTGGCCACACCCCCATGGCAGATCCCAATATCTCATACCGCGCGCGTCGCTGATTCATCATTTGTAACATGGGCATAAAAAATTAATTACATAATCTACAATATTCGTTAGCAAATTCACGAAAACCGAAGTGATAAATTAAATGTATTTAAGATTAGTGACGTAATAATGAACAATAATCACTTTAATGATAATTATGAAATGTTTGAAATGCATTCATTTTGTAGAATATCAGTATTTGAATGTCAGTATTTGGTGCAATGTACTGAAACTTAGAAACTGTCAGTAGAAACTTAGAAACTGTCAGGTTTCGTCAACAAATAAGCTAGAAATCAACAAAATACGTTACATCTGTCCTTACGGTATCAGTAGTTGGATCTATTTATAGAACGTGGAAGGAGTAAAAGAGTTGGACAATTTATTCATATAATAATTATTTATTCTACTTATTATTCTTATTTACGTTTAGGCATCACCCAGAATTCACACGAAAGTATAGCATACGACCAAGGTGATTAGGATGATTAGCTTATTAGAACGGGTCATATATAACAATTATAGAGGCAATATTAGGCAAATTACGACAAGGTTATACAAAGAAGTGTAAGGAGTAGCTAATATATAAGCCAAACTGTTTGACTGAAAGTTCTTATATAAAAATAAAATAAAAATAACGAAAAATTGTTTAAATGTTTGTAGAGAAATTGCATAATTCTATCTTTCAGAATGTCAATCATAATCACGAAAATGTTGTAAGATATATAAAAAATTACTGACTAAATGAATATGAAGTGCTTTAATTTTGACTGAAAGTAAACTTAAGGCTGATACAACGATACCGGACTTGATACATGCACGGATCTGTACACATACTGTCGCATAAAATATGAAACTACTTTGTAATGGACCAGATGTACCTGTATAATTTAGTAAAGATATTGCGAGATTTTACAGTTAAAACAATTGAAAATTAATTATTTTTTTCTTTTTCGAGAAATATTTTATACAAATATTTCATAATATACACAATTTATAATTATTATAATTCTCTATTAT
Source organism: Gastracanthus pulcherrimus (assembly GCA_949152435.1). Classification (NCBI taxonomy): domain Eukaryota; kingdom Metazoa; phylum Arthropoda; class Insecta; order Hymenoptera; family Pteromalidae; genus Gastracanthus; species Gastracanthus pulcherrimus. Next base: position 16,013,884 of record OX424576.1, read on the forward strand.
TATTCTCATTGACAACGATGCTAAGTACGTTAAAATATCACGATAATACGCCTTCAACTGTAAAAATACAAAGGTCTTCGAGCAAATACCATCAAACGCAATAATAACCAGAAAAATAACCCTTGAAGCGACGTCGCCGTGTACACACTCTATTAAGTAAGATCCCCGAAGTTACATATCCTAATAATCTTTAAACGGTAACGCCTTAACGATGTTTACCAGTCCTAAACGATGTTATTAATATTTCAGCCTTTAAACCCACACTAGACAGACAGACAACATGCACACATTCTTTTCCAAGACAAACAAAGTAAGTAAAAAGTATACTGACGTGTATACCTCGACAGTGTGGGCAGCGAAACGGATTGCATATTATTATCGCCTCTTAAAATTTTCTTCTTTCTTTAATATTTAGCGAAATCACGAATCCTACTTACGATTAGTATAAGAAATCAATTCTAAAACTAACTACTACTAAATAACTTAATTCATCCAACTTTTTGAAAATATTTTTGATAACAATAATAAATTAAATAATCAAATCAACGTAAAATATATTATGAGACATTATTATTAAAGCAAGTGTAAGAAGTCAACTTAAAAGCCTGTCATTGTATTGTCATTTGATTAAATAAAAGACGCTTTATCTTTAGAAACTTCAAACGCTCAAACCTTCCTAAATGAATGAAATCTAGAATATGTTTCGTTATTTTCCATATTTTTTACTGAACGAATTTGATCTTAAAATCAACTTTACCATAATATAGTCATGCGTTTCAATATTAGTTTTGTCTTGAAAATTATCGATAAGCTATTCTAAATTTTTTTAGATTAATACAACTATACAAATTTATTGTGCTTATATCATAACACATTGCCTTTCACAAGGACTATCACACTATAAGAAATACACGAAAAATATATGAAATCCTTGAGGAAATACGAAAACAAAAACCTTATTCTAAGCAGGCACATTACTTATTTCACGGTATTACGTGACCTCTACAGGATGAACTTCGATAGAAAAAGATAACGGAATTACTTAACGACGGAAAAATTCCTTCCTAAATCACGTAATCCTTTTTGCCATGTGTGTGTGCGAGTGTATCGTCGGCTATCCACGCGGCGCGATAAAGGCGAGCAATATACCTGCTTCGGCATCGGGGCGCCTTGTTGCGAATGCCAAACAAAAGGGCAGATCGGGGGGGTATCGAGAGCGAGAGATATAAATTCAAAAGCCAGCCGATTAATTGGCCGTGAGCGAGAACGGCCCTCTCGTTCTCCTCTCTTCTGTTCTTCGATCGGTCGAACGTGATACAATCGCCGCGCGCTGCGCACGCTTTTCTCGTGTATCTCCAAAGCAAAGCTGCGCACGTGCGCGCGCTGTGTGTAATATAGGTTCGGGAGGTAGGTACAGAGGGACTGTAGCGATAACTCGTCGCGCTTGTTAAGCGAGTAGAGCTTCTTTATTTTGCAAGAGGCTGCCGGCTGTATAGATACGTCACGAGTCGTGCGTGAATTAAGGGAGTGGATCGGGGAAAGAGAATAACGAAGATGTCGTCGTTTATAGGTCGGTTGTTAGATGCGCGTTGGCGTAGTTGTGAATAGAATTGGGACGTTTTATTTAATGTCTGTTATTATTGGGAGCTTGAATAGAATATAGTATTACTGGTATTATTTGCCGCAGCCAGGCTCGCGAATAATAACAACCGCAAAAATAGCATGATGCTCGGTTTAGTATCGTAGTTCGGAAAGTTTTCGACCGCAAAGTATTTGCGGATACTTTTTTTGCTTTGGACGAAACAGGTCATAAAACTGAAAAATAATAATTTTTAGATATCGTATATCCTCGTACATGCAGTTTTAGAAATTAGTCGAAAAAGTTTCCGTCGGAAACAGACAATTAAATGAAAAACATAGGTTCTAAATTTTTTCAGGCCCCCCTAAATATGGGGTATCATCCGGATATAACATGTTCTATTTTGGGCGGGGGGAGTGAACATATTAAACATCTGTTTTGACATTTAAGCTTCGGGTATTCGATTATCTCCATCATAAAATTTACTTCAATACCTGAATGCGTAGTCAAGATCATAAATATGTTCAGGCTCCCCAAAATACGTGTCACCCCTATGTTTAGGGGGGCCTGAAGAAATTTAGGACCTACGTTATGCATATATGTTTCCATTTCATTTTAACATAAATTGGGAAAGTATCCGAAGAAAGTGCCATCGGATACTAATTCTTCGCATACTCGAGTATCCGACCAAAATATCTATTACGGATAGAATCCATTTGTAATAAGATAATGTAACTGTGTAATAAGTTCCTATGCAAAAGGTCTCTAAGACTTTCTGTATAGTTCAAATGCGATGACATTCTCAAGATTCTTATGTATGTTTTCGTGGGAGTCGGCGGCGACTTACGGCGGCTCGAATAGCGGCTCATTCTAGCTCGAAATAGAATGACGCACAGATAGATGCACTCTGGCCTTTATACAGATCGGTAGTTATAAAGCGCGTTATACTAATAAGGCGAATATTGTATTTAATAAATAACAGACTTTATCATACATGGTGTATAAATTATTGTAACAAAATCCTTAGTTTATTCTCTTCCTGAACAATACTTTTTTGGATACTCAAATGTCAGACCGAAGTATTCGACGGATACTTTTTCGGATACTTTTTTAAACTACATGTATCAGCTATATATGTTATATACGATATCTAACAATTATTATTTTTCAGTTTTATGACATTTTGTCCAAAACAGAAAAAGTACCTGAAAATATTTATAAACATATATATACATATATTTATACACACACACACACACACACATATATATATATATATATATATATATATATATATATATATATAGAGAGAGAGAGAGAGAGAGAGAGAGAGAGAGAGAGAGAGAGAGAAGTTGTTTGAATTGAAAAGAAAAATTACATAAAACTTACCTTGCATTTGCATTATGAGTCAGTAAAGAGACATGAAAATTCCTTGGCGACCTACATTTTATGTCAAAACCTTGTAAGTATTTGCATAAGTAATTCTTTGCAGGAGTACCTCTTAACGCATCTTGCTACCAGCATGCTTTTCGAAGTCATGCTTTTAAAGTATTCAATTTTTTTTTATTTTTGCAACCAGGTTAAATCTTGAATTGCTCGGCAGTCTTAAAACGTTAAATTTTATAAGTCTTTCTATTTGAGAAAGTAAAAGCAATTATTGTTAGTAAGCGATAATTCAAACATTCAAACGGTTTACCTACTTAGTTCAACCGAGTAATGTATTTTCAAGTATAAAAGCATCTTTATTGATGTAGACCCACGTTTCGTTGGTCAATTGTAAATATATCTTTTATCATTAGGGCAACACCGTCGGCTAAAACAAGAAGGTCCATAACTTCTAAAAATTCGGAAATTATATTTATATTTTATCGAAAAGTGACATCAAGAACATAGGATAATTGACAAAATTTAGGATATTACCCTAAATTGAATCGATTGTCCCCATTTGTCTCACTGCCGAAAGTTTTAATTATGTAGCTTATCATGAAGTATGACTAAACAATTGATTTCAAGATCTGATCGTGACAAAAGGATATATGTATAAGATAGAATATAAGTCAAGTTAAATAAAAGTGTTTGAAAAGCACTGTATTTTAATTTAAGGGGAACACTCCATGTAAACCGTTAAAATGAATACGATTTATCGAAATTTTTTGTACAACTATTTATTAAAAGGTGCTAAAACTTTTTCAGTGCAGTATTAATATTTAGTCCAGGAAAAAAATTTTCTATACCTGTTTTGAATGCACATATATAGGTACACATAGAAGTTTGCAAATGCTGAGTTAAATCAACGGTGTCGAAATAAAAACGCATAAACTCGGCTGTAGACACTTTTAGTGGCTGAATTTACATCTTAAACTTTGTGAACAAATATAGTCTCCACATTAAAAACTATTGCTTTCCGCAAAGAAAATAATTTTTACATAGATTGCTCCCCTTAAATTTACGTAATTAAAAAGAGATCACTTGCAGAACAGCAAATTAAAAAATTCCTCATATATATTGCGGGTATGTTCCGATAGGAGCTTAGGAGCGGTATCAGTAGTAGATATGAAATTTTAATTTCTGAGATTGGCATTTGCTGCTAGAGTTATGCTGGAAAATCATTCCGCACTGGTGACCAGCACTGATCCCTTTATCTTTTTATAAAAGCTATCAACTTTGATCTACGTCGTTAGAAACAATTGAACCTGTTGAACTTATTTCGGAGGAAACATTACACTAACAATCATCGATAATGCATGAAAAATCAACCAATTTAAAAGAGTTAAGGGACCAGCTTGAGTTAAACTCGAAAAAAGAAAATTTTTTTATGAGTCGATAAACTTTTGTTCTTTAAAAACAATCATTCTAAAAATTTCTTTTAATATAAATACTTGATAATATCTATACTTTTACCGTTGTAAAACCTCTATGAAAGTCAATATATTATAAATTAAGGGGTTTTTGTATAACTAAAAAAGTTTTTTTTATCGAAATTCTGTTATTGTAAAATTATATATCGTTAACTTTAAAAGATTTCAGGGGGACTTAGCGATATAAAATTTGCAAAAAATCGATGAACCTGCAAAGTTTAATAGTTTATACTTGTACACCTAATAGTTTATACTTGTACACCTACGAATTGACAAAAATATAAGTACCGACTTATAAACAATTGGCTGTAACTTTGCAGGTTCATTGATTTATTCAATTTTTAAATCACTAAGTCCCCCTGAAATCTTTCAAGGAAAAATGTTACCTTCCAAATTAAAATCGGATAACAAATAAGAAAGTCTCCAGTGTTTTGTCAACTATTTCTCTTTTAAGGTCTAAAGTTAAGGATATCTTATTTTACAATAATGGAATTTCTATAAAAAATTATTTGTTAGTTTTACAAAAACCTCTTATTTTATAATATAGTGATTTTCCTACCATTATGTGAGTTTAAATTGTAGTAAAAAATATTTATTTTTTATGACATATATATACGCCTAGAACCACCTTAAAAATTAATTACGGGTGCTAAACTTCGTTTTCGGGTACCAAAAACTACATCCTACAGTATAACCAAAATTCGTTTCCTACAGGGTGCACACTCTCCTTGTAAGTATACCTACGTATACATTTGTTAAAAATGTTGCCAAAACATTCTGACTGGTGGGGAGTGGAACCTACGCCTCTTAAGTGATCTTTGTTTTAAAAGACAAGCGTATTATCATCTGAGCCATCGACCGCCCTATATTTAGATGTATACAAGTATACTAACTGTCTAACTTACTGTTTACCTCCAGCATTACTTATCACCAATCCAAATCACTATTCGTTACTATAAAGAAATATTCATTTATTTCTATTAATAGGTTTGAGAATTATCAGTTAATACACGGAGCTCGGCTCATATACTGCTTCTCTTAGCGTACAAAAACTAATGTATTACAATGATTAATCAATGTAAGCTGTTCTTTCGTTGGATGGCTCTAGTCTAACAAAGGGGTACGAGTATATTTTTACTTCCTCAAACTTTTTTTCCTGGTTTAGATTACGAGTATATCTATTGGGATTTAAAGTGTTATGGTCGGAGCAAAGCAGTAACAACAATTTCTTCGCCCATAAACACGCAAAATTGCTGTTTTTAAAACTATTTATATATACCAATTTTGCATGTTTTACGGTTTTACAATCTGTAAAGAAAATGATCTTATGTATGACAACAGTTAAATAGTTTAAGAAATGATTGAAAAATACCTGATTCAGTTCAAATACAGTTAATAACTTTTTCACCCTATCATTCTTTCACTTTAACATATAAAAAGAAAAAACGTTTGCCGGACGCGCGCATACGTCCAAACAGACACCTATACCCACAATGCTCTTACCGATACCTCGCACTGGCGCCACCAAACGACAGAACACCCCGCACGCGACAAAATGCCATCAAAAAGCCAATCTACAATCTAACCACCGTCTTGTCTCCTCTCTGTTCGCAGTTCCCCTCGTGGAGGTGTCCTCCGTGGCAGGCTACGCGGCCAAGCTGCCCTGCGACCTGGTGCCGGCTCCTCGCAACGCCGAGCAGCCCTTCATGCTGTTCTGGTATAGGAGCGAGCTCGAGGGCGCGCCCATCTACAGCGTGGACGGGAGATCGCGCGCCCTGGCCCAGGGCAAGCAGTGGTCTAATCCCCGGGCCCTGGGGGACCGGGCGCGAGTCCGCTTCGCCGTCGGCACGGCCAGCGAGCTGCAGATCGAGAGGCTGATGCCCGAGGACGCGGGCCTCTATCGCTGCAGGCTCGACTTTCGCAACAATCCGACCAGGAGCCAGCGCGTCAATTTGACGGTGATCGGTGAGTGATCGGTGGATGGATCGCGCGGGACGCGTGGTGTTGTAGTTTTGAGTGATAGATGGATAGATATAGATAGATATACTCTTTATTTTGATAAAATCAAAAATGATTACAGAAGGTATCTACATATTTTCTGGTGTGACAGTTAACGTATTGGTTCATACTTAAAATATTATTATCACAGTAATTCAAAGTATCAAATCTGTCACTATCGTCAAGGTTGAGGTCGCTCGTCAAACAATATATATATATATATATATAGTGAGAGAGAGAGAGAGAGTGAGAGAGAGAGAGAGAGAGAGAGAGTGAGAGAGAGAGAGAGAGAGAGAGTGAGAGAGAGAGAGAGAGAGTGAGAGAGAGAGAGAGAGAGTGCCCGAGTCATGTTGGTTACGGATCGATGGATTGTTGATAGAGGACAAGGCTAATGTCATAGGTTAAGGTAACTTTTTGCGATCCTAGGACACACATAAGCATAGAAGATTTTATTATCAATTGTCGAAACAATATTATCAAAACGATCCAATTGTGATTTCAATGAAACATTGGTATGCTTATGTATGATGTATATACGTATGATAATAAAATATACATGACTGTTCTTTTTAGGTCCTCTACAAAATAATCAAATTTGATTAATAGTATATTACGCTACAAGGGCAGGAAGGCTAGGATTCCGGCACTGCGCAATATGATGCCCGAGGCGAAGCCTCGGGCATCATATTGCGCAGTTCAGGGCTTCTAGCCTTCCTGCCCATGTAGCGTATACTATTTTTCTTTATAGCCGGTCGAAAGTACGTTTATAATCATTTTTGCTCCTCGCTGTGGCGCCTCTATCGGACAGTCAAGAAACTAACTTGCGATGTCTGTCCTCGACATTTGCAGCACGAGCGAAGCGAGTGCTGCTGGTCGGGGGGGGGGGGGGGGGGGGGGGGCAGACATCGAAAATATATGAAAAATCAAATTTTATAAAAACTTTATTTGTTTTTAGGTTATAAATGAAAAAATATCATGCATTACATCAAATTTTATAAAAACTTTATTTGTTTTTAGGTTATAAATAAAAAAAATATCATTCATTACAAAGTTTCTTTATTAACTATATAATTATCCTTTTGTTTATTTTTTGCAATGTGTACATGAACTATAATAATTATTTACAATGTTTCCATGAAATACAGTTTTCATACTTAATACTATCATAAGCTGAATTTACATTATTCTGTATTTCTTGATCTGAGAAGTTTACATCATTATTCTCATCAGAACATCACACACAAGCGCACTCGTAACTCAGCGCAAAAATTTTTCGTTCGCTCTCGTTGATACAGAGGGCGCGCGTATCCCCCATCAATGCACAAATGTCGGACTTTCTGCATTGAAATCGATGCGGGATGTATGTACTTTCGACCGAGGTATAAAGAAAAATAGCTTTTCTTTTTCTCTTTTAATGTAAATTTGACTTAAAGATAGCTTACCCTACTATATCGCATTTTTTTTAAATCCCGAGAATCGTTATCTTTAGTTTTCAGTTTTCATTAGAATAAAATTAGTTATATTAGTATTAGATTATTTTTGCAACTTTCGCAAAGAAAATGTTGTAAAAAGCATGACTTTCGCCGCGATAAATAAGGGATACAACCCCCGTGAATCATAATACTGCGTATAACATTGATGTTTTGTAACAAATAATTTTCAATTGGTTTAAAAAAGAAATGTTACATAGTAATGTAGATATTGCGACAAAGCGGTTTTTGGTGTGGAACTTTAGGGGTAGTTTTAACTCTTTTTAAAAAATTTATGATCAGATGAAAGAATATGCGTATCTCTTATTTTTCTTCCTTTACAACATACCAAAGTTTCATTGAAGTTGGAGACTGACACCTCGGGTACCTTCCTTGTGAGTCAAAGCGATTCTTTCACGAGTCATTAGACGAAGGAACAAATTTTAGAATACTTTCTTATGTAGAATTATTTCGAGAAAGAAAACATCGAAAGTATTAATAAAACGTAAATTTAGAATTTCGAGTTCATATTGTAGTTTGTATGATTGACTAGATATTTACTGGTTTAAAAATGGAATCCTATACGTTTCCATCAAGGCACTTTTAGAATCAACGTTTATTGGATTTTCAATAAATCTTTGCAGAACATTTGTTACATCGTATGACCTCAAACTGATTATAAAAAATTTTATATTAATCTTTTATCCAAATTAATGTTAATCGATTAAAACCAATTTTATATGATTTTTATGTACTTTTGCGGCAGTAATTATAAAAATAAAGTTAAATGTTTTTAATCTTTACTCGTGCATTCAGAAATTAGACGTAATATGTTGCAATTCAAAAATAACTGAAGCAATTAAAATGGTTATTTCTGACTCGATTAAATGATCGAATGAAATATAGCAATATCTGCATAATAAAATTTCGACGCGCTTTTGCTTTGAAAATTCATACATTTCTATTTTCGCAGGAAATTACTATACATCTACGCTCGGTTGGCTTTTTCAAACAATATTGCATTCCGTAGGAGTAATTGAAATACCTCATAACTTCATCAAAAGTGACGGTGTCAGCGTTCACGTTTATTTAGCACAGTAGTTGGTTTAAAATTTCTGGACCACTTTGATGCGGTAGCTACGGGAATAAGCTTGTACGGTCATTTCGTGTTAATTAATAGTTCTCGATTCTTGCTCAACAGGTGCGAAAGTCCTTCGCTAACCATTGAGCTCGTTTCTAGCGATATCATAAGGTTGCATGATGGAAATACTAATATAACGCTTCAGCTGATTTCAATATGTTTATGTAGTGCGAGGACCTGAGTTTAAGAGAAATACATTGACGGACGTTCCCCAGTTTTCGATTTACGGAAATAAATATAAATATTTAAGTCAGGATCCAGAAATTAAATTATACGTTTAGGAAATTATTTTTTATTTTTAGTTAATTTTCATAATAACAGCTTGTTTCTAAAGAATTTATTTTATATATTTTTATTTTAACCGTTGTAGTAAATGGATAATTAACGCACACACCCACGCAACCAGACGAAGCTTACACTCACACCCATTCTCAGATAAACCCACACCTATAGAAACACATATCCACACCCACACCCACCTACATATACGCACAAAAACCCACTCAAATACACACATCTACAGCCCAGATATACTATACTCACATACATCCATACGTATAACTACAACCACATACTCATGCTCGCATATCTCTCCTCAGCCTCACACATTCACACAACTCCCAAACATGTTCACAGCCACATTCACACATTCATACACACACACCTACATAGCAAACACACCAACACACAAACACATATACATCCACGATTCCACACATACGCGCACCTACACGTACACGCACATGCACACGCATGTAAATGTAAGGAAAGCTATAAAGAATAATATCCATGGATTAACGCCATTTAAACCAATGTATAAAGTCTAACCATATTCGGGAATTTCTACTTAATTTTTCGACTACTTATCACGTTTTTCTCAACTTTCTAGACACTTTAGGAATGGTAAATTATTATTTTAAATTCATATCTAATAAACGAGCTTTAAACAATGGTTTTGGCTGCATATGTTCCCTTAAGGGGGCCATCATTGGCATCCTCCTTTCTCTTAAATTCAGCATACAGTATACAAAACATAAAACATTATTATTTAATCATTTATTTGTATGCTTCTAACATCAATTTCATCACATAGGTACTATTGATGTCAATCTAATCTAATTATATTATAATAAGATAACATTTTCACAAAAAAGTATAAAAATAAAACTACAAGCCTCTTTAGAGAGTTGAAAATAAAGAAACATAAGTGCCCGGTATTACGCCCATATCTCTTAAACCATCAAAATTCTAGTATATTTTTAAATGTAATTATGCTCACTGCGAACTATCACTCACATTACCCCCCCCTTGTACGAATCGCTCCCTTATAATCTCAAAACGAAAGACAACGAGAATTAGGCAAAACGTCTGACGGGGGGACCCTGATGGCTGCTTTCAGTGCCGCCCCAGTCGCCGGTGATCTACACGCGCGAGCGCAGCCTCGCCAAGAACCTCCAGCCCCTGGACGAGGACAGCGAGCTGACGCTGGTGTGCGAGGTGACCGGTGGCTCGCCGCCGCCCCGGGTCACCTGGCATCGGGACGACCAGCTGGTCGACGACACCTACGACTACGACCAGGACGATCTCACGGTCAATAGGTTGGACCTGAGCCGCGTCAGTCGGGATCTGCTCAGCGCCCAGCTCGTCTGTCGGGCCAGCAACACCCACCTGGTGCAGCCCACCAGCGCCGAGATCATCATCGACGTCAATCGTGAGTGTGCGAAATTCGCTCGACGCCTGGGGAATTGAATTAAAATCGTGTCTTTGTGTGCATGGTCGTTCATTGAGTATAGGGTTTTCACGATACTGGCGTATACTTGGCGGTTTATTCTATCGAAAGTTTGGATAATTGAAAAGCAGTTTGGGAGAGAAATTATATATTTATTTGAACTAATTTATGGTAGAATGGAGTGTTTGTTAAAATTAATTATAATTTTTTCATTTTGAGTCGACGCGATTCCGTAGTGTGACACACGCAGTCACATTCCGGTGATGTCAAATTCGCATAGGTATTATGTAACTTGTTCACAGCATAATTGTGTAACTTGTTCACATCACAATTATGTAAGTTGTTCACATCATATACTGATGCAGGCTTGACAAATTTGGTTCAATTCGAAGTTCATTTTGAGAACACTCGACTTTTCCTTTCCTGATATAAATTATTTTTAAAAGTAAAAAAGATTAATAAAACATGGGAACAAACTTTGATTAAATCAGTTTTTAATAATTATGAATATATCCAATTATATAATTTACTATAAAATTCTGATAAAAAAGGAGCAAAAGTATCTATCTCTGAAAACTTAAATTGTATCAAACTATGTATCTCTAGAGATTATTTATTGAAAATGTCAGGTTCTATGGTATTGTCGTTATTTATTCAAGATTGTGCTTGAAATTCGTAGAGTTCAGCTTCGGGTAGAACCTTTGAAGGGGCGGTCGGAACTCTCTTGGTAAGAGCAGAGTCTTATTTTGTCGGATATTTTGTTCTGTTGTCCACTATACTTTACATAGTAATTAACTCCCAACCTCAATTTATATATAACTATATGTTATAAGTTATAAGTATTATAATTTTAAAAAAATTTAATAAAATGAAAAATACAATCATAATATTCGACCCATCATCCTCTTAAGAATCTTATCGACTTGTCTTAGAGTGGTTAGAATTTTATAAAATAAAACATGAAAAAAATATATAAGGTTTCAAAGATATGCATGCTCGTAATTTCCAATTTTATGTAAAAAATATAACAGTATCGTGAAAACCAATTATATATTTAAATATGCAATATATAAATATAAATGAAATATACAATACGTATTATATACTTGTGCATATAAAATTGTACTTTATTTAGATTTAATAAGGTAAAGTTAGTTTGAACTTTATTAGTTTATTTAGAAAATTCCTTATTTGACTCTAAATTAGCGCAAAATCTTGTTTCAACTGAAAATTATAAAATTATATTACTAGCTACCTGATTAAAGTTAATTACGTCATGCATGAAAAACCCCCTCGACGATACTTTGCGTGCTCATGTGATCGTATCCTTACCCCTCCCAACCTCAGTGAAGCCGCTGGTGGTCAACATAACGAGCAAAGTGCCTCACCTCTCGGCCGTGATGTCCTACGAGATCGAGTGCGTGAGCTCGGGCTCGCGACCGGAGGCCGTGATAACCTGGTGGAAGGGCATGCACCAAATCAAGCACATGGCGAGAAATGTGAGTACGCAGTTCAGTATTAATTAACGAGGCTGAGCACAGGTTCAAGCGTTGCTAGCTCCGACGGTAAATGGGAGTGGGCTTTACAATGACCGATTCAAAGTTCGTTCGGCCCTTTGTTGTAATGAATTTGCCGTGCACGGAAGTTAACGCGCTCATTAATTAGCGCTGAAGTATTGCGCCAGTTCACTTTTGCGCTACGTCGTATTCCAGGACGATATTGAATTTATCGCATTGAAGAGACTTTTTTGTTTAATTTGATTTTCTCACGCGTTTAATCATTGAAAAGTAGTTTGTTAATTTTGACAAATTAATGGAAAATTGGAAGAAGAGTCCATTGATCGAACAAATGTTGATTATCCGTGTATACATTTATTGAAGAGAAATATCAAGTGTACCATTTATTATTGAAAAATAAGTTATATATATGTAAGATTTGAATTTGTGCGAAGCCTTCATGCTAAATCTATTACAGTGAAATCGTACGCGTTTGAAGTGAATTATTACTCCAAGAATGAGTTAAATAGTTTTACTGTATTACGAGTGAATTTCTATTACAATATGATTGAACTTTCACTGTATTAATAGAGTGAGTTAGACCATACATAGACATATACATAAAATATAGACCGAGTATCTAAATGGATAGTATTGCAGCAAACGACGAAAGAGCGAGAGACAAAAACCATTGGTAGATTGTTGTCTCACTTTAACAGTAGAGAAGGGGAGGGAAACTTGGCTGGTGTCGTTTCTCCTCCTGTGCTGCTCATCTTTTCTTACGCGTTGTAAGCAAACAGCAAGCTATCTCAGCTCAAACAAAAATTATTTCACACGCATTATAAAATATTATAAAATAACAATGGTTACAGCTTGATGTTTTTGTGATAAGAAAAGTACTTCGTGAATTTCACAGGTAAATGTAAGATACATATTGTAATATACATGGAAACTCGGGTTTGCCGGGTTTGCGCTAACTCCGTCGTTCCCATCACTCTGACTGTACGTAAGAGAGACAGCAATCTACTAATACTTTCTGTCTCTCTCTCTTCGCGGGTCATAAACAAAAATACATTGGATACTCGGACTATCTTTTGTATGTCTATGAAGTGAGACAGAGCAGCCAACTAACCTCCTACGTGTAGAGCAATGCATTGATCGACATACGCATTTCTAACAAAACTTATTTATACGACTTTAAAGCGATGAAAAATACACATCAGAATCAATTTTCTTTTCTCCAATCACTCAATTTTGAAGAAACGAGGAACGATATATTTCAACACGGGTGGAAAAGGCTTTTTCAGACTCGGATGATGATTTGAGCATTCGTATTCGTCTCGGGCGGCTTCGGCGTCCGAGACTCCTGCTTCTGCTCCATCATCATCCTCGCTTAGCAAAAGCTAATTTTTCTCCCTAGTTGCACAATGTACTATTTCCTCCTGATGCAGCGGGAGGAAAAGTGCTCTTTTCCATTCGGTTTACAGGCATAAAAAAGGGCCTTTTCATGCACGTATTGTAAAAAAGATTTTACTTCAGTTTTCCTCAAACCAAGTTTTTATAATGCATCTGATTGTAATTTCTTCTGCAGCTTCATTTTCTTTTTAGAAAATTATAAGAGAAATCGACAAAAAATAATTCTTTTTAAGGGAGAACTATCGGTACTCCGAGAGTCAAATGCGTGTTTGGTCGTTTTTGACTTTCGTGGTAGGCCAAATCGTGTGCGTAAATGGTTGAGTGCGCGGGTAAAATTTTATTCGCTTGCTTATATTAGCTCTCAAACTTGGTGAATCAACATTTGGATTATTGCATTATATTTATGGGATATTAAATATATATTTTTCAAAGTTTCGTCGACATCAGAACAGTACTTTTCATGAATTTCATGATTTCAACTGTCAGAAACGTGAGTTCCCATAAGGCTACGCGTTAAAAATGTAAAGATAAAATTTTTAATATCTTTTTTCTGAGTTGGTATAGATTCCTAAAAATTTATATGGGTAAATTTGAAGTCAAAACATACTAGTGTAGAAACTTTCAGAGTTTTCTGAACACTAATTCGAAACCGATAGTACTCCCATAAGAGAAGTTATGTGTTTTTTCTTGTATTAGAGTAAAGTTATTACAATCATCTTTTTTCGAAGTTCTTTTTAGTATAGGCTCTCGAATACGAGATAAAACCGACTACATTTCATGAAAATGAAGAATTTAATTTCTATGATGAATTCAAGTCGATGGTATTCAATCGGTATAATAGTACTGATGCATTTCGTTGAGATATACAAAGTTCGTAACTATTATTCATTGCTTAGGCGATTGGCTTGTTCCCTGTCTCTGAAGCTCCACTCTGTTCTATGGAAAATCAACTATTAACGATCCATACATTCTATTGAGTGAAATTCCACTCTGACGGATTTAGCGTGATTGCATGTGAGTTGTATGCCTTTGTCGATATACTGAGATCTTCGTAGTTCGCAGAAGGTCCGAACATGACGAGGAGCGTGATGAGCTACGTGCCGACGATCGAGGACGACGGCAAATTCCTGACCTGCAGGGCGGAAAATCCTGTGGTCTCGAACAGCGCACTTGAGGACAAGTGGCATCTGGTCGTGCACTGTAAGTGTGACAAAGCCAATGCCATATATAGCCGCACACTGCGACGTTCAATTCACGCAAAACTTGCGGAATACGTCGTCGTCATTGTCAAAGCGAATACTTGAGATTGATTTAGTAAAATATTCTGTTCGTAGTAAATTGACATTTAAAATTGAACAATCATACAAGGTAATTTAAAATAGCTGCGATTTTTGTTTTTGTTACATGTGCTTAAGGGGGCAGGCCTGAGTTAAACCCAAAAAAAAGATCTTCTTTTTATGAGTCCAGAAAATTCTTCTTTTTATGATGTCCGAAAATTTTTCTTTGATGGTTATTCGACTTCTTTTGACATGTATTACAAAATGAGCTGAGCACTTTTTCGTTTAAACTTTTTCCATTCTTATTCGTAGATCCAATCAACATTTCTTAAAAAATCACAACATTTTTTTCAAAAAGTCGATTGAGTCTCGGAAAAAAAAGAATAAAAAAAATTTTAACGAAAAAGTGCTTGACTCATTTTATAATACATGTCAAAATGAATTGCATAAACGTCGAAAAAAAATATTCGTTCATCTTGTCGTCTAGAATCCTCTGATGAACAAAGTTCCTTTAATAAATATGGTATTAAAGAAAATGATTTATTGTGACGTGTAGGATTAAGGTTTTGAGGGTTTACAAAGATAAAATTTAAGATATTATTAAAGTTTTATAGACCTGCCCTCTTAATGGGTTACATATACCTTAAAATTATAATTAAAAAAAATGATTATAATAATACGAAAAAAACTTATTTCAAATAATAACAATTTGATAATTTGTAATATGTTTCTATGTATATAATGAAGATTTTTCACCATCACTTAGTTAGGTTTAAACATGCTTATTTCCCATACCTAGACCTCCTCAAGCCTGTATGGCTTCATTGACGCCATATGTCCGATAGTAGTTTAGGCACTTTTTGTAGACAAAATACTTTGCAAATATCTTCCAAGCAATCGAAATTTATAGTATTATATACCTTTTAAACATAACAATACATGACAAATATCGTATACTTTTCTAATTACTAGAAATAATTAGTGTACGTCTACTTAAATCCTTTTTGTCAAACGAAATTTACTCTGTAACTTATTTAGTAAACAAAGTAGGATAGATCGGGGTAAAGCGAGCCTCAGAGTCAAGTGAGCTTTCGATATATTTCGACATAAATAAAACATTTGCATTAATTTCACTTACATTATAATATTATCTAATAAAACAATGATTTTTAAACGTTTTGCAGTACATAAAGTCGGATATTTAATGAAAAAATTAATAATGAATGTTTGAGCAACTTCGAAATGATTATCTTGCAAATTTTGGGTCTTATAATTAGATGAATAATGTTAATACGTTTTATTTTAAATAATAAAATTTTGTTTGTATACTAAATATACTTAATTTGATATAATTTTGTACTATAATAAAACAACTTTAAAATCTCTTAAAAAATATTCTTACCTCGTGCTTGGTTTAAAGCCAGCTGATAAATAATGCAATGAGAGAGATTTTAACCTCAAACTTGCTCTGCGATTATGTATGATAAATACATCTTATAAAGCTTTAAATTTAATTTTTCTTCAACAAATAGATTCAGGTTTTTTTCAAAAGTTTAATCAAATTCATGCAGAATTATATTAAATAAAGCCTATATTATACTTTTAAGCAATTTGGAAGTATTTATAATTGAAACGTATAATATAAATTCGTGTTTAAACTTTTTGAGGATTATTTTGCCCCGGTCTCCTCTACCTATTCTCAATTCATTGAAGTATATTATGTTTTGTACATTCAATGAATGAACAACATTTTTTGGAGCGTTACAAAAAGTTTTATTTAATCCGCATTTATTTCATAAAATCGGTGAAAGCACTGCCCGTCATTCAAATTGCGCTCACTCTAAAATCACAATGGCGCATGAAACTATTTCCCCCTCTATCCTTAAAATCTCAAAACAATAACACTCGAAACAAGCGAAAGTCCATATCAAAGCGCTCTCACTGAAACTCCACGACAATGCGGTAAACAAATCCTCGTGACGCTCCTTCATTGTGCACCGGATATAGGAGAGACCGGGGTATAATGGTACTCGGGGTATAACGGAGCACTAAACAGAGTTTTTGTTTAAGGTAGTACTACCGGTAAGAGATTGACGGGTCACAGAAATCTGAAATTTAGCGCATGAGTAGATTTTAGTTAAAAAATGATTCAGTTAAATTTTGGTGAACTTTTGGAGCGTGAGAAAGAGTTATAAACATTTCAATTCTCATAAATAGTACATCTTTCTCTTCAACTCTTGATTGGCAGATTATTAGTTAAAAAACTAAAGAATAATTTGAGTACTTGTAAATATCCCTCCCTTAAAGAGATGAACTTGATTGAACTTGAGTTTTAATTGATTTTTGACAGTATTTTATGAGTATATTTTGGGAGTGAAGAAATATGGTAAAAATTAAGATATTTTGTTTTTCATATTCCCTGTCAATTATGTTGTTGATTTATTGCGAGAATCGGATTCTACTCTTTTGGTAAAATATAATCAAACTGTATCACATTTTTCATAAAGTTATAATACAATAAAGTTCACATTTTTGACATATTTAAGTATTAGATGTTGGTTCTATTTCAATATTTTTGAAATTCACGGTTTCCGATCAGAGGAATCCAGAGTAATTCTAAAATTTAAAAAAAGGTATTTTTCAGACATAAAACATTACTTTGTAAGTTGCACAAGAAACTCTTTACATTAATTTTAATGTAATTAATGTTATTTAGCTATCTTTAAAAAATACCGGCTCACTTCATCCCAGGCCTTTCAGTGTGGGGTAAAGTGAACTAGAGGATAGAAAAAAATATTTTTAAGTCATTTTACAAGTATTTGCACAAGATTAGATAAAAATGTTAATTTAGATAATAATAAAACTAAAAGGACATTTAAAAAACAGTTAAATATGTATTTTATGTTGGCACATTTTGGTATAAATACAGAATCAATATCAATATAATTTTTTTAATGCTACTTTACCCTGACACGTTGATTCTTGCATATGGTTGTTTAAAAAAAGTAAAAATTCTTTGAAAGCTCTGCATTTTTGGTAATAGTAATTATAAACATCATTAATCGTTATAACAAATTCGACGAACTAATTTTGTTTTAAGTTCGAAAAATACAATTCTTTTTTATTTCGTAAAATATTAATTGTTTATACTGAAACTTTTTAATTATTATCCTTGTATAATTGTTTTTCACTAAACTTAAAATTAGTCATAAATCACTTTACGTAGGGGTTCAATTTATACCAGTTTCCCTTACTTAGCTTATAATAATTTACTATTTCTAAGAGCTATTAAATTTAGCCAGATATGCAGAGTAATATTCTTTAGGTCGTTTAGTAAATAATACCTAGATGCAATTTCGTTTTGTTCTAAACGATGGTTCATGCTGAATTCTAGCAATTGTACCTACAATTTAACATCTCGCTAGATTCCAGTCTCTCGTACGGCATTATACAGAAAAAATACTTATTAAATATTGCGTAATAGTCAAGTAGAATTTGCAGAAGCATGTTTAAAATGTGTAACTGGACTGGTTGAGTTCGACATAACTAATAGATACTCATTTCAAGTCTGATAAAATCTACTTGACAAAATATAATCAAGGAGAGTTAACATGTGATCAACGGATATTGACCAGGCTTTGTGAAGTGGTTTCTGGTACCCGAAAATTATTCTTAGTATTCATAGTAGACCCTTATTCTCAAGATATGATCTATTGTATTTTGAATATGCGTTATTTCAATAAAAAATGGCACCTTTAGATAGATCATAACTCTGCAAGTTTTCACACTACAAAAATAGCTGTCATTTGAGCCATGGATGGTTTAAAAATAATTATTTGTTTCAAACTTACAAGTTTTAACAACAAGCTCTTTCCTTATACTTTTATATTCCATTCAGTCACATTGTTCTAGTGTGAAAGCTTACGGAGTCACGATCCGATGTAAAGGTACCATTTCTTTTACCGAAGTAAATCAACGTCCCACGAGCCGAAGCCACGTATTCCGAGCAGCATAATTTGCGCTATCACATAAACCACACCCCAAAGCCCGATCGAAATCCGCTCTTCCCGTAGTTCATATACTCTCCTTCCCAACAAACTCACCTGCAAAGACTCCCCGGTGCTTTTTCCCATTCATGCAATTCTCACGTTCGAACTGCGCGTCTTACACACCCACAGACGCGCCGGTGGTGACGATCAAGCTGGGCTCGAGCCTGCGCGCCACCGTCATCAACGAGGGCGACGACGTCTACTTCGAGTGCGAGGTCAAGGCCAATCCCCGGGCCTACAAGCTCGCCTGGTACAAGGACGACCGCGAGCTCCATCACAATCCCTCGGCCAACGTCATACTGCCGGGCGGCAACTCCCTCGTGCTGCAGAGCGTCAGCCGGGGCTCGGCCGGCGACTACTCCTGCATGGCGGCCAACTACGAGGGCAGGGCGACCAGCAAGCCCGTCACCCTCGACGTCATGTGTGAGTATTTTATTTAAGCGCGGCTGCTCTTTCGGCCTTTGTTGCTCTGGGTTGCAATAAAGTTGGATGACAAATCGGGGGGATGAATCAACGGATGTTTGAACGTGATTTAGCACTTGATGGAATTAACTGATGGGAGTACTTGCTTGTCGACCAATTTATCACCTAAGAGCTTCTTTGCGAAGAAAAAGTTCATTAAATATTTGATACGACAAGTTATATATATTTTGTATGCTAAATTGCAAATGTACGTAAAAGTCATTTATTATTCTAAAAATCGTTAAAATTATTGTTCTTTTCTTAGGACTGCTTTTCCATTTTTCGCAATTCTATAAAATGCGATTGTACTTTATCATTGATTCAATTCTGAAAAATTTCGATGAATGAAATATAGCCTATATTGTAATCTGCAACATACTTTTGATAAATCTAGTGTTTTATTTGAATTCGGATTTCTATTGACTAAAAACACAGTTTGAAATCATATTATTTATTTTTTAGACTTACAAAACCTAAAATAATAATGTATAAAGTAAATCTAATGCATTTTTATGGCTGAGGTACTATGGCCAATACTGGTATATTAGTATTGTAGTTTTGTTTGTAATTTTTTTATTTATTCTTAACATTTTAATCTAACTAATTGTACCTGTGCAGTTCTTCTTGACCGTAAATGATGTCACTCAGAAATATAAACGTTTTAGTCATTTGATACTTGATTATTGTCTTTAACTATTTCACTTGCTGGTGAAAAAAATATAATGACATCTAACTTGCGTAATTTTAAATATAAGAAAAATCAACCCTCTGTAAGTTTTTCTTTTTTATTTATGCGCCTTATTAAATATTAATAAAATGGGATAGAAGTAAAATAAAGATCATAAATCATCCTGAAATTTTTTTTTAATTTAATTCAGATGCATTTTTAGGCAGTTTCATGGTCACTGAAATCGTGTCCGCAGTTATTATTTCAAAATTTAAAATAGCCATTTTACATAGATGTAATTTCTTATAGGAATTTTTAAGATAGCTGATAATTAATCTGAAGTAATTACTTAAAATTATAAATAAAGGATCTAATTCGATAATCAAAAAGGTAAAATTTCTTCTAACTTGAACAAAATATTAGTTTTTTATATTGGATACTGGATCCACCATTTTGAATTTTTATATTTTATTCACCATTTTGGTAGTTAGGTATTCTATTTGATTATAATTGCGTAGCAAATTCACTCTATTCTAAATGGAGTAGTATGTATTTTGAGAATGATACGTGCGCAGTTAACATTAACTTACGACGGTTTTAATTCACGAATTAATCGACTGAATTTTTTATTTTCACACGATCATTGATGTAAACAAATCAGACAGATTTTAACTAATACTCAAGTGAATAGCATACTATAATATTCTTTCGCGTCTGCTTTCCAGCAATAATGAAAACTTAATTCCTAAAGATTTTGTGTTATTGTATTATTTATAATAATATCAAGAGACACTTGTCTCAAGTATTTATAAAGAATTTACACTTATATTCCTTTCCGACGTAGCATTTGGTTTTATATAAATATGCAAATGCATTAACAGACGCTACAAGCAAGTTTGAAAAATATATCTTCATGTTAAATAAAATAACATTTTCAAATACATTATTATCGCATACGTTAAAAAAGTGTTTTATTTGAGGTTAGAAATTTTAATATCACGCGGTTTTCCTGTTTCATCTTACAACGTGAATATAGCTGATTATTAAAAAACATTAATAAATTACTAAACAGTAACATTGACGAAAAAAGTAGTTAATTAGACGGAGGCAAGTCTAATACGACGTTGAAACTTAAATCACAATGTTTATAAGCACGTCACATACTTAATTTAAACGCAAAAAGGTACCTCTTATTTCGAGATATTTAGGTCGAAACTGGTCATGCATTCTTTCAGAACGTAAACACAGCATTTGAATATAATGATAATCCAATGACAATTTGATACCAAATCAATAGTTTCCGATCACAATATTGGCCCTTCTGTTTATAACTTGTCATTACTCGCGCCACATCACGACTGTCAAAAAATCCGAAAACTCGTCCTCCCCAAGAGTCCTCAAAGACAAAAACCAATAATCCCCCACCACGCCTCTATTTCTCGTGTTCCGGCCCACCCAACGACAGACGCCCCCGTCTGCAAGGACGGCACGACGACTCAGGTGGTCGGCGCCCTCAAGCACGAGACTATCTCCCTGGTGTGCGGGGTCCAGTCGAGGCCGCCGCCCACCTCCTTCCAGTGGACCTTCAACAACTCGGGCGAGCTGATGAGCGTGCCGGCCAGTCGGTACGCCCAGATCAGGCCCCAGTACCTCGTGACGACCCACTGGCACGGCTCGCGGCTCAACTACACGCCGACGAGCGACCTCGACTACGGGACGATAGCCTGCTCGGCGAGGAATCCCGTGGGGGCGCAGAAGGTGCCCTGTCTCTTTCAGATCATCGTCGCCGGCAAGCCCTATCCCCTGCAGAACTGCTCGGCCGTACAGTCGACCGGGCCCTACGCCTATCGCATGGGTGAGTTGGACGTGTGTTGATGGTGTGTAGAGTGTATTTGTACGCGCTCGGCTTCGCGATGTTCTATTACGCTGAGAGAATGGTTCAGTTAGGCTTGCCGAAGACGCGTTGCTAAGTTTTCGGAGGCCATAGTCTGTCGTTCTTACTGAAGAGTTCGGTAACAACTGCGGAACAGTTCGGCTGTGTTGGCGGATGTGTACTAAAAGTCATGTATGGTGTTGCGCTTTATTGTAGCCTCATTATCACGTTTGTAATAAGGTAAAACAGAAGTAAGGTTAAAGTAGAACATCGAAAATGTAACTTAAACTAACTAATCATGTATAAAAAGGTTACAGTAACAAAAAAATAAGAAATTCATTAAAATATTCATTATTTGTGAAAAAGTGAGGTTAGGAGTGTAGCGAGACGCACGGAGACTCAGCTGCCGAACTTGTTTCGCTATTCTTGCCGTATACATACTACCGAACTCACTTCGGTCAAAACTATCGAACAGTTCAGCAAGTCTGACCGATGTATTCTCTCAGTGTATTTGTATAATGTGAAATGTGAAGCATAAGCGATTTCACACCGCGAGAGGATCGCGTGGCATTGGGTTCTTTGCTTCTTACGTTGGGCTTCATTTTTAGTAATATTTTTTTTCAATAATTGGTTGGATCTTGGAAAGGAAATAATAAGAAGAATTTTAAGGATAAAGTTCTTCGCTTACTTTTAGTCGTGGATCGGCAAGTGTTTACCGGAATATATTTTTGGATACTTTTTCTGTTTTTGACGAAATATGCCACAAAACTGGAAAATAATAATTTTTAGACATCGTATGTGACATAAATAGCTCGTATATGCAATTTGCAGAAGTATCATAAAAAGTATCCGACGCATGCTTTTAGTACATGTCAAGAGGAGACGGATAACAGTCGAATAAACAAAATTTCGTTCGTCATATCACCTAAAATTAGTATTGACAATAATGATTTATCGTGAAGTGCAGGGTCAAGATTTTGAGGTTTTATAATGGTAAATTAAAAATATGACCAAGTATTTATAGTGAAAACAATTTTCCGAATGATTGCTTTTAAATATAAAAAGTTTTATCGACTCACAAAACGTCTTTTTTGTTTAACCCAGCCCTGTGTTTTTAAGTTCGAGAGCTTGGAAATTCTTGGCTCTAAAGATCTGAAATACGACTATAAATACGGACTTCTGACTTATTCAGCAGGTTTACTGAAGAATTTCATGACTAATTCGTGACTATTTTAGTTGAAAAATATTTAAAAGTTGTAAAGAGTAAAGTAATATTTAATAAAACATTAAGAAACAATGAATTCCTGCTATTTCCATTCTGACTAGACTACATTGTACAGACAGTCATTCTATATTTATTGCAAACTAATTTGTAGTAAAACTTTGAACATAGTATTTTGTATGCTGCTTTTTTTCTAAGTAACGATAAAATCTATAATTCTTTATGCCGAAAGTTTGTAAGAATAGGTGAGAAAAAATACTTCGACAATAATTCGGTTTATCGACTTCTAATGAGTTACATCTATTTCGCAGCTTTCGATAGTTATACGTCAAAGTCAATAATTTACATGAAATTATTCACATGAAATATGCGAACACTCATTCGCAATATAAAACTCTTTCCGCGTACGTTCTTTCGAACAGCAGATAAAGCCGCTTACTTTATTTACTCGAGTATCTTGATTTACCTTGATCTCCCCGGCGGCATACTCCACAACCAGACGGAAAGAAAAAGAAAATTCACTTCTCTCTGCGTTATGTCGAGCAGCACACGACTGGCTCCTCCGTGATCTCGACTGCTCGACTACACACACACATACATATATATACGCACGCCACCATCGCACAGCTGGTAGCTCGCGATTCCGATGGGGAGGCAGAGTCAGAGGCGACCCGGAGCTCCTATAATAATTAACTGTCCCTGCCACTTACATTATCGCCTCAGGAAGCGCGGAAATAATTTGATCCCTTATCTGCGGATGCGCGAGCGTCGACGAAAGAATTCCAGGAAGGAGAGGGATCTTCTCGCCTCTCTGCTCTTCTCTTCTCTCGCGTGTATATATCTATATATATATCGTGCACGTCGAGGAATCAAGGCGGTGGCTCGTTAATTTTGTCTGCCGTTCTCTCTCTCTCTCTCTTTCTCTCCCGTGCCCCCCTCTTTTTTTCTTCTCGCGCTGCTTTTTCATTGGCAGCGAGACCGGAGCACGATAACGTAATAAGTCGCGTTAGTCTTGCCAGATTTCGCTGGATTTTTGGGCATTCTCGTTGTCGGGGGAGAATAAAACCGAGGCGAAGGGTGAATTATTTGTTTGCCTCGGTCCTGAAGATGAATGGAATTCTGGTATACTGCTGAGGTATGAATGGGGCTGGCGCGGAAGCTCGACTTCGATTGAATGAATGATGAGGGAAGTTTTTATTTTTGTCCTTAACGCTGAAGTAGTTGTGATTAAGGAATTGGAAAAGTGCCATTGTATATTAGTCTGATAATTCTGACTCTTACACTGCTGTGGCAATAATAATTAAGATTTTCATAATGACATGAATTCGTAATTTGAACATAATTTCATACTTAAGTGCAGGGTTTTATTAATAAAAAGGATATACTAAGGTTTTCTTTTTATGGAATTTTGAAGTATTCATTCTTTCTACTTTTGTTAAAAAATATGATATTGCAGAAATATTTTTATATAAAAAATCACTGATACAGATTTCTTCAGTTTTTACTTATAGTGTACAAATTTAATTACAATTTACGCAGTTAATAAGCTGTTAATATAACAACTACAACATAAAAGCCTAGAAATACTAATAAAAATTTACTTATGTCTACTAAATTCAATATGATCCTGCAGAAAATAATTGAATACTAGTTTTGAAAAACTAGACAATTAATAAACAAAGAATGAAGTTTTTGAGTTAACAGTCTCTGCATATATTAACTAATAAATTAATATATTTGATATTAATTGTTGAGTTTCTGAGTATTTTAAAGACTTTATCCATATGAATATTCACAAAAGTATTAATATATTATGCTTTATAGTAAATTTATAATATATATATATATATATATATATATATATATATATATATATATATATATATATATATATATATATATATATATATATATATATATATATATATATATATATATATATATATCAATTGTATAACAATCAACTGTATTAGTCGAACTATATAGATTTATAAATGTATTATATAAAGCATAATATATTAATACTTTTGTGAATATAAGACTCTTCATATGGATAAAGTCTTTAAAATCCTCAAAAACTCAACAGTTAATAACAAATATATTAATTTATTAGTTAATATATGCAGAGACTGTTAACTCAAAAATTTCATTCATTGTTATATATATATATATATATATATATATATATATATATATATATATATATATATATATATATATATATATATACGCACACTCTATGCGCAGTGATGATATTATCTAAAAACGAAGCTACCGTTTCCCGCTTGAAACCCAAGCATGCATAACATTTACACTCTAAAACATAAAAAAAATCTCTCCAAAACCAAAATCACACACACACATTAACAAAAAAGTGACTCCCCGCGCCTTTGACGCGCGTGTGCTCGCAGGCCACGAGGACTTCAAGGCGACGGACGCGCGTGACGCCGACTGGCTGATAGTGCGCTGCAGCGAGGGCTTCGACGGCGGCCTGCCCATCACGAGCTTCGAGCTCGAGGTCTACAGCGACGAGAGCGTCTACCACGTCAACACCGTCTACATAAATCACACGGACAAGGCGCTGGTGGCGGCTGCGGCGTCCGGCGCCTCGACCTCGGCCGCGGTGGCGGCGGCCGCGGCCCTCGGGCCGATCTTCGAGGTGCCGGGCCTCGAGCCCGGCAGGAATTATCGGCTCCTGCTGTACGCGGCGAACGCCAAGGGACGCAGCGAGCCCGTCGTCCTCGAGCCCGTCACCCTCAAGGGCGTGGCCATGTACACCACCGGTGAGTTCTCGTGGCTTTAGATGTCTACTATCTCTCTCTCTCTCTCTCTCTCTCTCTCTCTCTTTCTTTTTTTTACAAGCTTTTGTACATCTTCACTTGTCTGTCTGTTAGAAACTTATCGATAAGCTAGGAAGCTGACACATTCGGGGCAATGCACATTATTGCTTTTTTGGAACACTAGATAAGACACTATTTAGAATGTTTATATACGCGTGTGTGTGGGTGCGTGCCAGTGATTATTTTCGGTAATATCACGCTAACAAAAATAGTTTCTTTATATGCATGCACTGCTAAGAAATCAGAGTTTTGATGCTTTCGCGCGTAAATATGACACTATCTTATAATAAGCGGGGTCACCACGCCTCTGAACATCTATTGTCACAATACATATACTGTCGAAGTTACGGCGCCCTAGAACAACGCATACAGCGCGATCTCGTGTAGGTGGCCACATTACCTACATGGCCACACTACCAGCACCCAGCTTATATAAATTACACACGTTTAATATTGTTTTGAATAAAAATAAAATTATTATACATAACTCATCCGTATGGTCTTAGAAACAAGGATTTTTACTTCCCTGCTTATCCTTATTTGTTCACTTACTGTTTTTTTCGAGAATAGTTTTTCGTAATGGCAATAATGCACATTTTTTTCGTTCTAGAATTTAGAGGTAGTTAAATAGTTCTAATCAATAAATTTTAATGTTACGTATATATTATGTGCATGCATATTATATTTAACTTTTTCTTTAATGTGCTAGGCTACAGAATTATTCTTTAATTTATTGCTGAATAAATTAAACAACGAAAAATTATAGTAGGGTAAAGGATAGCTATCTTTACAAAATTTAAAAAGTAAATTTTTATCTGCGATAAACCCTTCATAAAAGTTAATGCTTAAATAATGCAGTTTCAACATAAAGATAAGGCCTGAATAATACAAGTTAACTGTCCTTAAAAATATAAATACGCAAAACGCCATTGTGTAGTTATTTCACATAATTACAAAATCGACGAATTCTGGTTTAGTGGCATAAAAGACAAGTTAAAACATCAATTGGATTGGATAGCGAGAGTTCACTAAATTGAGTACCAAATTCCACCAAAAGTTTTAGTACATATGAATTAAATTCTCGCATGCAGTCCGTAAAAAGTTTTGCTTTCGAAAAAATTGTCGTTATTCCTGGAATATGACGATGAATTAAGAAGTTCCTCCGCGCATTCCGATATATGTTATCTAGCGCGTTTATTTAAAGTTCATCATATTGCGCTATACACGGATAAAAAGTAGTTGGCATGTGTAATATATGGTCATGTTAACATATGAACAGATATGAACATATATGTATATGATTATGTATGAACAAATTTCGTATATGTACATATATGCTCCGATATTAAACTTTCATATGAATGTATATGAATATATATCTGATCGTAATATAATTACGTATGATCATATAATACGATTCTACATGAAATCTTCTTTTAACTGAGTAATAATCAATTGCTGTATCAACAAACAGTTGAACCTCTCTCTCTCTCTCTCTCTCTCTCTCTCTCTCTCTCTCTCTCTTCCTCCCACTGTTCCGTTAGTTCTCCTCTTCTCTCATTTCGCGAATCTCTAATGAGGTACGAATTTCGCGCAGGCTCACGGCAAAACTTGCGTAAATATACCGAAACGCACTCGTTCGCCTCATGAATGCGAAAGCCCGCGCATAATGAATGCACGACATTTTAAGGCCCCCGCACGCATTCCCGGACATGCGGGCATCAGCCGCGCGCGGCTGTGCAGTATCCCGCGGCATTATCTCCTCCTCCCGACCCCTGAATAATAAGGCAGCAGCAGTAGCAGTGGCAGAGGTATTAGCTGGCGTCTCGCTCTGCAGCGGGCCGATCATCGCTTAGCGCGAGAGATTGCCAGACGGAATAACAAATTTTCGGAGGCATCTCCAGGCGTCCATATGTGTGTGCGTGAGTGTGTGTATGTGTGTGAGTGTGTGTATGTGTGTGAGTGTGTGTATGTGAGAGTGTGTGTGTATGTATGCGTGAGTGTATGTGTGTGAGTGTGCGTGTGTGAGTGTGCGTGTGAGTGTGTGTGTATGTGTGCGTGTCTGTGTATGTGTCTGTGTGTGTGTTTGTATGTGTGTTTGTATGTGTGTATGTTGAGCTATCGAGCGGAAAATACTCCAGCGATAACTGTATTCGAGAGAGCTTTTATTTTATAGGTAAACTGCATGCGGGTAAATTTGAGGGAAGTGTATTGAAGCGCACGACAGCTAAATAAAAGCTATTGTTATCTATTTTTTTTACACTTCGCGAGGTAGCAAGGTTTACATAGAACTTTAGAATTTAGAGGTTAAGTATATATTATTCTCGATCTTTCATAAGAATAAAATCAAATTCGAGAAGAGCTATACTATTGAAGTATAAATGAGATTTTCGCGGACATTTGACTTTAAATGAATACTAAGCTCGGTAACAAGTAACATTTCTACTTTTGTATTCTATTAATAAGCTGTAAGATCGATGCGATTCAATTATTTTCATAGCGTCATTGTATTTTAATCTTGTAGTCCTGACGTTTTACAGTAATATGACATTAAGCATTCCGATTTTGTTAATGTTATGATTTTTTAATTTATCATTTTATTTTTATAACCATCAAGGAGTATTTTCCTGGTACCTAGTAATAAAGTGTAGGATTTGTAGGTCATTGTAACATTCCACTTCTTTTAAGATTTTAAGCGATTTTATCATAAATATGCGTTATATTAACACTTAGTTAAGGGGATATTCTACTGTGATCTTAAAAATTAACCTATAAGAATAAACTACAACTGCTGTGCTTGATTTCTACGTATCAAAAAGAACTTATCAAAGTTTTATTAAACTCTGTTTCCTGCAAATATAATACTCTTCTTGTAAACAAAAGCTATTCTTAACTATTTTCGTTTATACTTTCACGAAGTAACAATGTATACAGTGCATGTCAAAAGTTTCGGAATGATGTATTATTATATTTTAATCAAATCTACATTTTTAAATAGAACCATCCATTCTTGATCCTGGTAATCGAAGGTGGAGAAAAATGTACATTAGGACATGAGCAAATCTTTAGAATCTTTAATTTTTGCAGAAAGAAACTGTTTGTTTTATAAATGCGAGCACACTTACTTTGCATGACTTTTCATACTTATATAGTCATAAGGAATGATAATCTTTTAGCGTTATCCATTTTTATAAAAAGCTAAAACACTTAGATGTAAGAAAATGAAATAAAGAAAAACATATTTTAAAAACAATTGTTTTTGTTTCCTAATGTATTATTTTAAAAATAAATAACTGTAAGTAGGTATATAATTGATATTAAAAGAATATTATTTGTATTATTTTTAGTTTTAAATAGAATATTAGATACCAAAAAAGAGTTTTTACCTGGTCAGATCACCAATTCAAGCACCCGCCATTTTGTAATTATAAGTGGCACATTTCTTTATGGATGATCAATATGTTTGGATAATTGAATATTCTTATCTGCCAAAGTTTTGATTTAAAATTTTAAACGCTAAAAAAGTTACCGTATAAAAGGTGTGTGCTCAGGTGGAGTAAAAATGTCCCTTCACATATTTTGAGAAATGCTATTTTTCATCTCATCAAATTAAAATACACGTTTAATGTTTTTAAACATTTTTTGCTTATTACATTCTACCAATCACGTAACGTTTTAAGGGATTTTTACTTATAACGCAGATGTGTCATAAAAAATATGAGTTTTTTAAACTAATGACGCCATTTTGTTTTTATAGGTGGTATACTTTATTATGCATGCACATTATGTTTGGGTAACTAAATGCTATTTTCTTTCAAAGTTTCTATTCAAAATTTTAAACGCTAAAAAAGTTATGGCTAAAAAGGTGTATGTTTTGATGCGTCGTAAACATATCGGTGTTGCAAAAAGCTATTTTTCATCGCAAGAAACTAAATTGCAAATTTAGCATTTTTTAAACATGATTTCTACATGTAGATCTACTGATTATGCAATGTTTCAAGAAATTATATTTAAAACACAGACGTGCCATAAAAAATATATATTCATAGTTTTCTTAGTTTTAGAGTTACATCACTTTTACACCTCTAGAAATTTTCGATTTTGTGTCTAGAAAAGGTGTAAAATGTTAAAGTGGCCATTCACAGCCCGCTAAAACATTTAGAGTTGAAATATAATAATAATTCAAACATACAAAGAATTTAGAACATTAATGCATCCGCCATTTGGTATTTATAGGTAGCACACTTCTTTAGGCATGCATAATATGTTCCAGTAAGTAAATTCTGTTATCTGCCACAGTTTTGCTTCAAAATTTCGAACGCTAAAAGAATTATGGCATAAATGATGTATGCAGTGAAAATGTAGCAGTAATATACTTTCAAAAAATCTATTTTTCATCCCAACAAATTCAAATACAAATTTAGCGTTTTTCATACATATTTTGTACATTGAAATATACTGATTACACAAGATTTCAAGACGTTTTTATTAAAAACACAGCTGTGTCATAAAAAAATGTCGTTTTCTTAAAAAAGTCTCGCTAAAAATATTACGACTAATCTATTCATAATTTACTTAATTTTAGAGACACATCACTTTTACACCTCTAAAAATTTTTGTTTTTGTGTAAAGGTAACGTATAAACTGAAAAAGTTGTAGTTTAAAGAACGCTAAAACTTTTAGAATAGAAAAACTGTTACAATTGAAAGTTACAAAAAATTTTGTGATACCAATTCAAGCAGCTGCCACTTTGTTTTTATAGGTAGCACAGTTTTTTATGCATGTGCAATATATTTGGATAACTAACGGCTAGTACCTGTCAAATTTTCAAATCAAAATTTTAAACTATTTAATTTAGATGGGACACGCAAAATGAGTGAAATTCAAGTGATTTTTGAGTTTGCATATCAATAAAAATTATAAATAAAGCATGAAGTCTATTTTTCTCATTGAATATGTTCTATTGAATGTTCTTAAATTCTATAAAATTCTAATATATTCCATTAAATATTATTTAAATAAAAAGAATTACGTAGGACACTAAAATCAAAAGTTCTGGAGGTTTGGCCAGATACAGACATGATCCTGGGTCAAATTAATCCCAAAGTCGAATGAATGTAAAGTCATATTTAACCAGTAAGTAACATGTAGCCACTACCCTAGGTCGATCCGCACATTATTTATTGTTTATCTAAAGTCGAAGTTCATGTGATCGTTGCTAAGATAGTGGCTACGTTGCCTGCATGCATAAAATTTGGTTTCCTATAAACATGATGCATCCACCCCCCCATTCTTACATTTGGTGAGTGTAGTAGGTTCTAAGATAAAATTTCCTTCACTTTGGATTTTCGGAGTAAAAATGAATGTTTCCATTTAAAGAAGTATATTTCACTTTCAAATAATCTTGAAAATGTTCTGCAAGCATAAACTGAGTTAGCCTCTTTTTTAAGCGTTTATTAAAATAGTCACTTTTTCCGTTCACAGATATCTTCTACAATTAGCTACATATTTGAAAGGTTTTAATAAACTGATTCTTATGATAATTTGAATGTCAAAAAAAAGTGGATTGCGATAATAAAAGTATAGTCATATTTAGAGACCAAATTATACACACTGATAATATAGCGGTGCTTGCAGAAAGGAGAAAATATGCAGCTCTTTTGCAAATTACTCACACGAAATGAGTTTAAATAAAAGAATTCAAATTTGATGACACTTTTTGATTGACCAACTGAATACACAATCCAGCTCCGTAATGAACGCACGGGCCGCTTAAACCCTATTAATTACACTGCGAGCGCTAATGAGTCTGGAAAAGGGATAACCCCATTCACGTCACAATGTACACGCTTGACGTCCAAGCTGCGACGTATTAGGGTACGTACAAAGGGACGACGTGCTGCTGCTCTCTCACACTCCAATCCTTTTTCTCTCCCTCTCTCTCTGTCTCCGACCCACTTCATTTCTCACTCCTTTTTCGGCTGCCGAGCTTTTCTAAAAAGGCTCGCGCAGTCTCCGTTTTCACGAGCTCTGAATTAAAATCCCATAAAACAGGGAGAAAGAGGGAAAGAGAGACAGAGGGGGGGGGGGGGGGGGGGTGGAGCACGGGGAGTAGAGTCCTTTTCCACGCGCACACGGCTGTCTCATTCGGAGCACATTTATCGTCTTTAATTTCCATCCTCATGGGTTATTCATGCAAGCTTGGCCAGCCCGAGTTCTCTTTCTCTCTCTCTCTCTCTCTACCTATCTCTCCCTATTGTGCACTCGTGCTTTCTCGGTTAAGCGTGTACAGTAGGTATGTGCATGTACGTGGGTGCGTGCGTGTGTGTGTGTGTATGTGTGTGTGTATGTGTGCGTGAGCTCGAATTCGGAAG
Organism: Gastracanthus pulcherrimus; assembly: GCA_949152435.1. Taxonomy (NCBI): domain Eukaryota; kingdom Metazoa; phylum Arthropoda; class Insecta; order Hymenoptera; family Pteromalidae; genus Gastracanthus; species Gastracanthus pulcherrimus. The sequence goes on from OX424576.1 coordinate 16,046,334, forward strand.
TCCAACTCTCTCCTGATCTCCTACCACACTGTGTGTTTTCCTGCATACATCCAGGCTTAAGTGCACACCCGTGCTTATAGAAGTACAGGCACACACACGTACATGCACGTACACGCGTTAACGCTAATAAACACACACGTGCACACACATACGAATATATATGAACAATACTACGGACATTCGGAGAAAATTTGACAAAAATATAAAAAGAAATTTTGAAATGTTCTCTTATAATACTTGGTATTTCCGAGTGCTTTTGGCATTCTAGAAACGGGAAAAATAGTGAACAATACTCTTTCTTGCGACAAGTTTAGTCTACGGTCACATTACCATTAAGGGACAGATACACCTTTAAATTTTAAATTAATTGATAATACATTTTAAGGTAAAACTAAGTTACTTATCATATAATATCTCGTTTTTTTCGGTAAATTTGAACATTTTATCATAATATAACTAAAAACTTTTTTATTATTTTTTTAAGGCCGTTAGGTTCCTTTGATTGTCTATAATGAAAACCTCTATATTTCTTGTGCTATTGCATAGTTTAGAGAGTTAACATGATCGAATTATTGACCAAAGTTATAGTCTATTTACCCCGTACAAAACCAATGAGAAACGGATCCAGTCGAATTTGCTGAAAACTTTATACGAGGTATTTTATGACTTTCTGATCAAAAGTCTTCACAGGCCCAACACTTGAAAATATTCAGCTAGTTCGACTGGGATCTATTACCCATCGTTATTGTGCGGGGTTCTTTTACGTACTTATATAAATATTTGACGTTTTATATCACTATATTTAAATGCGTATAATTTTGGATGTAAATAATGATTTTTGATCCAGTACATCTCAAATTAAAGCTCTTAACGTCTAGTTTAAATATATATATATATAAAAATGCGACCAAAAGGAGCTGAGTTATTAACGATTGAATAAGAGCCTTTATGATATACAAATTCCTTAATGGTAATGTGACTGTAAGAGTATTATCATTATTCATTATTTTTTTTTGTTTCTAGAACACTAAAATTACTCGAAAAAGCGGGTTTGGTAAGTTTTTTCGACGAGTTGTTTCCGATTTTCTGTACAATTGCTCATATATATACATACACATATTCTGTAAATAATAATACGCACATAAATACACACCCATGCACACACACGCGCACTCGCACACGCACACGCAAACCCACGCACATGCATACGTACACACATACACACACACATACATGCACACACATACACATACATGCACACACACATATACTTGTGAATAATTCTTCATTAACACACACGTACCTCACATACGCATGTCTCTAAATAATAATTCTCACCTAAACACATACATACGTACATGCACACATATATACACACATATACACACACAAACACGCATAAACACGTACGCGTGAACGCACGAGAATGCATTATATGAATCGCATGCTCATATATATATATATATGCTCATATATACATACCACGGGTGCGTACGCGTTTTGAGGTGCTGTGCAGCATTTACACCGCGTTGGCTGGTGGTGATCTTTCTCCGCTTCTCTCTCGGGACGCTGCGGGAACGCTCTCGAGGCGGAGAATCGTCGCGTGTGTATGTACACGCGCAGGCACGGGCCGCGAAGCATCGGAGTCCAGAGAGGATAGAATATAGGACAGGACAGAGTCATAGAGGAGAGAGATATGCACAGTTCAGAGAGGTGCGCGGAACTATATAGTATGTATGTATGTATGTATGTACGGCGAGAGCCAAAGCATAATGGACGGAATGACAGAGGGGATGCAGACTGCGGGAGGAGATGCAAAAAGGGCTTCGCGTTGGAATACGGAAATACCGAGAGGAAAATACGGGATTGTTCTTGCTTGATGACCTATTGGCGAACGAAGTACTTGTACTATAGTTATGATAATCTTTGTAATGAGTGTTTACGAATTATAATACTGTTAATGTGTATTAAGAGGGAGTAGCTATTGTAATTGGAATATAGATTTTGAATGTGAAGAATGGATAATTGAAAATTGCGAAACACACTATTTGTTTGCGCAGTAGTTTCGAAGGAACTGGTTTGCGTCAGTAGTCAAAGACGCGTTGGGTCAGACAATGCAATTATCTATAGTTAGATTTAGAGCACTGATAGTTTAATTTTCTTTGCAAAGCCATATTGTTCTTCTAACTTTGCAAGTCTTCTGCATAGTTTTGCATTCGAAAAAAGTAGATAATATAATTACCGTAAATTCTTGGAACAAAAGAAATTACCATGTCATTTAGAGTGGAAGGTCTGAAAGGTCTGCGCTAAATAAAGCAAGCCTAGATTCTAATTCGGTCAAAGAATTGTTTTTATTTTTATTTCCAAAAATATCTAAAAAATCTTTTTAAGGAAGGTCCTACGATAAAACTAATCAAATGTACTTAATAATAGTCCATAACTACATGAAAAAAAATTGTTCTAAAAAAATCGTTACGTCACAAGTGTAAATATTGTCAATTTAAAAAATATTTAGTTAAACCCCAATTATTTTATTATTTCTTAACCAATTTTAATGTTTCGAGGCTTATTTTTTTCCTTAAACATTTCTCTACAAAGTTAACGGAAAAAACTTATAAAATAATATATCTGAGATTAGAGAAAGCAAATTGTTTATATAATTTTACGCATTACTTATAAATAAATAGCTTTCTCTTATTACAGATATATTATTTTATAATTTTCTTGCGTTAACTTTGTAGAGAAATGTTTTAAAAAAATAAGCCCCAAAACATTATAAATGGTTAGGAAATAAAAAGAAATTGGGGTTTAACTAAATATTTTTTAAATTGACACACTTGTGACGTCACGATTTTTTTGGAACAATTTTTTTGTTTCATGTAGTTATGGAGTATCATTAAGTACTTTCATTAGTTTTGTAATAGGACTTTTACAAACTCTCATATAATATTTTGTTTTATGCCTTATATCTAGCGAAAGGCCCTCCTTAAAGTGTAGTTATTATGTTGATTATCGGTGATAAAAGTGCCAAGTAAATTAAAGGAAAATTTTAATTTTAAAAAGATGTACTTTCATTATAATTGTATTTTTCATCATTACATAGAGGTCACCAATTAATTAACTGTAGGTGATTTTGATCCATTAAGCATCCAAGTGTAATATACGGCGGAAGTATTATAAGTGATATATGAATAGGAGCAGATCAGTGCAAACGATTTTGATAAAAAGCTTCATTATTAATTAAAAATAATATTTTTTTTAATGAAAAAATTTGTACCTATTAGTTTAAAAAATAAATTATTTTTTGACCTAAATAAATCATCAAAACCACCTTTGTCGGCATTATAATTAAGGATCCCCCATTAAGCGATTCATTATTTTAAGTATGATTCTATTAATTAAGTGGTGACTACTGTAATTCTAAAATTATGTATAGTGTTTTAATGATTATTGAAAAATATTGTTCAATTTAATTTTTCTATAAAATGTAAATCTAATTAATAAAAAAACTCTTCTCGTAAGAATTTTTTTAACCAGTTAAATATTGATTAACATTGTTTTAGGACTTAACTTTTTTACCATATAGACAGTACTATAAAGTGAAAAATTAAATGAGTACAAAAATATAAGGTTTCAAATTTCCATGAGAACTTCAATTAAAAAATCGGATTAAACGTATCTTTCTAAAATGCAATTACTCATTCATTTAATGAATTAGATCAGATTGTTCGATATCTTGATTAATTGATTTATTTATTGATTGATTGGATGCGTTTAATCCTTCGCTACCGTGGATAAATTTAGTTACGTAACTAGCAAGGCAGCGACTGTCAGACCCCATGGAGATATTTTGCTAATTTTAATGTGTACACATAATATTTGCTGTATAAAAAAAATGTTATTAGTAGCAGACAGTACTAATTAACAAAATGAATGACACATAAAATTAATAAAATCAAAAACGTGTACGAAACTCTTATTGGATGTTTTTTAATTTTCATTGCACATATAAATCTTTGAGAAAAACAGTTTTTAGAGAAAAAATTAATTTCTACGTTTTTCCATGTTTATTTTTTCATTTTTTTGAGCTTAAATTGTTTATAACTTTTTAAAATAATTCATTTGTTAACACCAAACTTTTACATAGGTAGTAACCGTAGTGATATTAAGTAGATTGACATAAAGGTTAGAAAGTTAAGAATATGATATTTAAAATCTTATCGCTAATTGAATTTAGAGTGGGTCTCACAGACTCCACCTTGATAGTTAAGGGTTAATCTAGCCATTGGATATATCTTACAGACAATTTGTACGTCATAACAATTACAAGCGTATAACACAAATTTTCCTTATTTTTAGAAAGGATTATAGTTTTGAAAAATGAAAGAAAATGAAAATCTGACTGTCTAATATCGTTAATCTCGTAAGATCCTTAGAGTATACTTAGTATTTAGCATAGGAGTTTTACAGCTGAAGTCCCTTTTCCACTATTCATTTTACCCAATCTCACCTAGAAAGACAGAGAAATAGAGAGATTGCGTCAGTCCGGCGCTAAGAAGCCTGTCTAATAAAAACCCCTCGAGCTCGAAGGCGGCCCAGCGGTAAAAAAAAGAGGAAGGCTGCCCGAGGAGCGGACGCGAGGCGTTGGAGCATCAAACCCTGCACACTCCCCCATACCGCCAGGGACAGATCGTCATATATATACCATCTTCGCGTGCTCTACACGGACATGTACAGTGCGTGCCAAAAGTTTCGGAGCGACGTGTTATTTCATATATATATATATATGGGTGATTCTCCGGGAAATCAAAAACGAAAATATTTTTTTATGAAACTTCGGTAAAAATGTTCCAATTTGTGTGTAGAATGGTCATGATTTTTTTCAGATTTTTTTTACTTTTAGGATTTAAATTATTCAAGGCTAAATATTATCATGTAGTAATTTTTTACATTTTTTAAAAAATTCATCCTCCAATTATGCAACTAAATTAAATCTATATACTAATAGAAAAACAAGATATTTTAGTAAATTTACTGAATTTTTCAATGAAAATGGGCTCACTTTGGGACTCTTAAAAATTTCTGTACATAAAATCTTTGTTGATCAAATTAAATTTTAGAAGTCCCTATAGATAGCTTTTAGAATTATAAAATAGTATACCAAAGTTTGATTAAGATTATGGAATTACAGTGTTCGCAATTTAAGGTAAAAATGAGGCTAAAGTGTCGCCTACTTTGGGATACGGTCCTCTACTTTAGAACACTTTCGTTTAATAAAATTTTAATCGCCGTAAATATGTTTCATTGTTAGTTTTTAGAATTCTTTAGAGAAAATATTTCCTGATTATAACAACTATAATATTTTTTGTACCGCTATATATGCATTGGTAGAGGTATATTTATTGCTTATGTTCTTATGTTGCGCGGGTGTCTCAAAGTAAGCGACTCTCTTATTGCTTCTATAATGGCAGTGGCTCTCTAACCTGAGACGCCGATATACCATATTAAAACTTATTTAATTAAGAATTAAATTTATACTATTAAATGTTTTGGATTAAGATAGGTTTGATTGAAATTATCATTGATTGGTATTAAGTGAACGAAAAATCTGATTTGCCATTAGGAAATGAGGTCAATGGTCAAAATGAAAGCTACCAGTGAAGTTCCGGCTCAAAGTCCTGCGAGCCATGCATTTGAGAGTGCGAATATGCGACTTCTAGTCTTGTATCAGCGTAGCCACCCTGTTCTTATTTTACCGTCACAAACTATCTCTACACACATCATATATAGGTACTTACTACAGCACTGACCGGTGCGGCGAATGTTTTCCTCCCCAGTAGGACACTTTTCCAATAGTGCTATTTACCCGAAATAGTACGGCTTTCCGTAACTTTTGGCGCGCACTGTATATATACATCACGAGGCGGCGGTGGCGGTGACGGCGCGGCTAACGAAGCCGCGCGCTCTCTGAATCCCAAAGTGGCCGCTGCCGCGCCTGACATGCTCGGACGCGCGCGCTCGCCCTTCTCTCTCGTACTTTCTTTTTTTCGCCTGCGTCTATCCTACGTTGACGAAAGAGTGGATGGCCGCGCTTAATCTTTGCCTTCCAGACAAGTAGCTGTAGGGTCAGATGTTGTCTGCATATATATATATATATATATATATATATATATATATATATATATATATATATATATATATATATACATAAACGTGTATATATATATACATGTTTATGTGAGAAGAGCGAGCAGGAGTAGCGGAGACGGAGCGGAAATACGAATCCCGTTCGCCGGACACGTCCCGGACGTATCGCGCGTACGGTTGGCTGCTGTACTGTTGCTGTTGCTGCTGCGTATTTACAGGGTTGTGTGTGATGTCGATAGCTGGGCCGCTCTGCTGGGTCGAACGAGAATTGTACCATGCCGCCGGTCATTGCCACAGTGCGGTTGTGTTTGTGTGTTTTGGGTGCACGGGGATGACGCAATTGCGTGTTTTGGGCGACGGGCGGGTGGACGGGTTTTATTACATTGGGATGCTCGGGGTGTTTGATGAATCACTCTTTTCGGATGCGAATTGGTTCATGGACGAACTTTACTATGAATTTTGACTGATTGCATTTTTGGAGTGTTGCGTATTTTTCTTGCTGGGCGTCGAGTTTGATGTATGTATTTTGCTTCCTCAGAGAGGAAGCTTTGTGATAGTACAAAAAAAATTTTGCTAAAATTATGATAGACTACTAATACGTCTAAGACATTAGGAATCAAAATACACTATTTTTTGAAAACGACTGCATAGATGTGTTTGTGTGTGTGTGTGTGTGTATGTGTGTGTGGACGTGGATCAGCATTACTCTGAGTATACACGTGAAAATTAACGTTTCAGGACTCATTTTTTTTTGTTTTTTTCTAGCGGATGTTTGTTATTTAACGGTTTCTCGATGTTTGAGTTTAAGTTTTTCAGGTTCTTCTGTGCAGGGAAAATTATAAGATAGTAACTATAAATATTCTCTTTAATGCAATGTATTCGGTTTAACCATGCTTGGATTCCCTGCTAATTTTCGCGTTTTTTTTTCAATCGCGTTTTTCTCAACGTTACCTGTCAGTAATTCATATTCATATTTCGATGAGCTATAAACAGCGGTATAGATTTTGTACGTTCGATCTTAGAGATTTAAATACTATTAATTCCTGGACATCCTTCTTAGAGTAAAATAAAATACGTATTTGTTTATAAACTCTTTATTGACTCCAACTTTTGAATCTAATAGTAAAAAATTAATAAAATTTGGGGTGTAACTTTGTAATTACACTATGAGTATACCGGAAAAGATGCAGGTCATTTAAAATAAAACTGGTTATTTAGCTTTCTCCAAGAGAAACTTTTTTTCTCTTTTTACGAGAGAACTACCTTAATATACGTAAACGATAAGTTCAAGATCGTACAAATCCTTGAACTTCCACATAGACGTTTTTCTCTTATTTTTATTCCATTTCCATGCCGCTTGTTTCGCGTTCCTCTCGCTCGTATACACATCGTTCGGGCGCGCGCGTGCGCGAGCACGTTTTCATACATATACATTTATTTATTAAGGCCGCGTACGCGCGCGCCTGCAGGCGATGCGGCTACTACAACAGATCCCCGTCTCCTTCAAGCGTGTACATCCATATTTCGTGCTCACGAATTAGGAGGAGATATTTGCGGTCGGATATATGTATTTCCGACGCTTGTTACGCTTATTGAATTTCGTATGTTTACAAGAGCTGCTATGGTCTTCCCGGTGTATTTGGTATACTGTTGGCTTTTTGTTGTGAGCGTTTGAGTGTTGATAAGCTACATGGCTGGAAACATTATCTTATATATTAAGGAAATAACAATTAATGTGTTAGATTATTATTTGAAATAACGATTTAATTCATATGTGTTGTTATTTTAGAAGATGCTGTAAAATAACTATATAGGTACAAATATTCATTTGATTGTAATAATAAATACATATAATATATCATATATGTTGTATTACGAATGAATATTTACTGCTATAACATGATTACATGTGGGTAAAATTAAAAAAGTCGAAAAAGTCGTGTCTCTGTTGTTTTAATATACTAAGTTTAATATGAGGAACATTACTGCAAAGTTTCAATGTATTGATTATATCATCGTAAAGATTGATTTTCTAATTATTTTACATTATGTACTCTTAAACAGTTCAAACTTGTATAAAGAGCTCATTCTCAGTAGTATATAACGCACGGGTATACCCGTTTGTAAGCCTATATAATTATTATTAAAAAAAATAGTAAAAGTGACATTAAACATTTTCTGATACATTGTTTTGTTAAATGTTAATCAATTAAAATCTCATGAAATGTTAAAAATCTCTTATTGGGCCATTTTGGCGATGCTTATGCAAGGGTACCCGCACGATGCGCGCTACTGAGAATGTGCCCTAAAAAGAAGATGTTTATTAAGAATTAAAATTAAATTTTTTTATTTTTTTTCCAATATTAAAACTATTAAATTTTTTAAAATCAACAATTAAGATAATTGAAAGGCCCGATGTAATTACGATAATAGCAGTTTTTTGGTGACTTTTATTTCAAATTATAATACTTAGATAGATATATAAGAAATATAACGTTAACAAAGTGAGCGAGTTTAATAACACAATATTTTTTGTTTCTTCATCCGAGCCTTATTGTATCAGATAAAAATCTTGAAGAAAAGTGCTAGTATACACCGTTATTGCATCCGGCCCTTCAATTAATAAAATAATTAAGGTGATGTGAAATCCACATGGGTAAACTTACCTGTTACCACTAGGAACCAATTTATTTATTTAATTTTTAATTTTGAGAAAATTAATATATATTGTTTAATCACAAGCAATTATTAAACAAAAACAAACTGTTTCGATTGGGCGTGCGTAAAATGAATTTTTACGCACTCTTTTTAGTGTGTAAAATAAAATTATGTTTTTACAACTCAAGTTTGGAATTTCACTCTCTTTTTTCCAAGAATAAAAATGAAAATAGCAGGAAATAGTACATTGTGTACCATGGGTGAGAAGTAGGCTTTTCTCATCCCCGTGAGAGGTTTGCAATACGAGTCGTAGGCAAGCAAGCAAGATCCAAAGGTGAGTGCGTATTGCGAGCTAAAGAACCAGTATTACAAACACACAAGAGCGAAAGAGGCCTCTCTTCCATGGTGCACACCGTATTTTTTATCACAGATGTCTGGATAACGTGGTTTTTTATGCTTATGAAGCGGAACTAAGTTTGGCTGTTCTTCGACACGGTGCAAACGCACGCTTGTTAGGCTGCAAAATCAAACTATAATAATGTCCAGGCTCCCCCAAATATGTGGTATCATTCGGATGGTACCTCATGTTTAAGGGTGCCCTAAACCCTCTTAGGGCTTATTTTAGAAAATCAGCCTACTAGAGAACTTAGGCCCACTTGATATCATCCGGATGATACAACATGTTTAGGGGGGTCTGAACATATTTTAAGAGAGATTATAATTGACTTTACGCCCACTAATCTGCGAGCGAGCCTACAGTAATTTTCCCACTCATCCTTTATTGTGTGCTGGTTGGAAAACAGCTACCATAGACCTGCAATATATTATGAAAAAACTCGTTTTCGTGCATGTGTGACAAAAAATGTTTTGATGGTTAACAAAATTTTAAAACGTTATCTGAGCTATTAAATGTATTTTATTTATTAAAATCGTTAATTGATTATAGTCTACTGATGTACACATAACGACTTATAATATATTTAAGTAGTTTTAAACTTATTTGTTTTGTAGCAACAGAAAAAAACTGCTTTGTTAATTTAACAAAGTCACTTGGTAAAATACGCATTAACTATTTTTTTATTACACTACTAAGTAATTTGTTGTTTCTATAAAGTGATTAGTTAATTTTACTAACCCATTTGTTAAATGAATAATTTACTTGGTAAGTGTAATAACAAATAGTTAGTGCGTGTTTTACAAAGTGACTTTGTTAAATTAACGAAGCATTTTTTTCCGTGAATTGAAAACGAGATCATTCGTTTCTCTAGAACACTGCATATGATATAATAACAATGTTTTCATTATTTCTCAATTTATTTTCTTTCTTCTTCATTCATTCTTCTACTATTTTCTTTATTTCTTCTTCTCCTTCTTCTTCTTCTCTATCATTTCTTCTTCATATTTTTTCTTCCTCCATTATTTCTACGTCTTCTTCTTCTTGTTATCGATCCACCCTATAACTACGCTCCACCCCCCATAAAAAATATACAAAAATCGATCCAAACCACCCTCTCTTCTTCCAATAGTAAAAAATCAAACTTACTCCAAACCTACCATAAAAATGCACGTTCCTTCCCCTCAATTTTTCTCGTTCTCGCATTGCAGGCCGGGACTCGGGCGACGCCGACACGGACTACAGCCTGCTGGTGGCTTGCTTCGCCGGCGGCATCACGGCCGTTTGCATCCTCGTGGTGGGCGTGACGCTGACCCTGTACAGGCGCAACCACCCGGCCCAGCCCAGCAAGACGCAGACGCTAGTCGTGCACTACGCGGCCGGACAGACCCCAGCCACTACGGGGGTGGACACTCACGGTGGCAGTAGTATCTTGGTTGGTACCGGCGCCCACGAGACTGATCGACAGATCGCCAGCCAGCAGCAGCAGCAGCAGCACCAGATGCACCTGCAACTGGCCCAACACGTGGTGAGTTACCTGTGATTTCTTTTGCTTGATTGTGCGCGTGTGTGTGAGTGAGTGCGTACGCGTGTGTGTGGTGTATGTGAGTCTGCGCGCGTGTGTGTGAGTGTGTGTGAGTGTGTGTGTGCGTGCGTAAATGCGGGTACCCCTTGTACCCATTGGCTTCTAAGGGTTTCATTATGCAATATATTTAAATTTTGCAGAGTAACATTGAATACTTATATGTTCAAGAATTTATTTCAATTTTACGTGATTTCCTTATGTTTCATTTTCGTAATAGAAATAACTCAAGTAAAAAAATTAAGAATGTAAAGTTAAAGATAAGAATTATATAAACTCAAATTTATTATAAATTAATTCTAAATGGCTATAATAAATAAATATATAAATAAATTATAATTTATTTAAAAATGATTAATTCGTTATAATAAATAGATGATTGTATTACCAGTATTTTTTCAACATTACTAATAGTAAAAAAAATTTGACCAAGTCTGACTATATCCGGATATTTCTACTTAACACGAAGAGAAATCTTCAAAATGGAACAAAGAATGTCGGTTATCGATAAAATTTAATGAGAAAATTGCAACCAATATAGATTTAAGTACCACGCTCATACAGTATAAATATTTAAAGTTCTTACAAAAGCGCTGGGGAATTAAGATTTTTTTCAAATGATTAATGGTGTATTAAGAAAAATATGTCGGCATGTACAAGACAAAATAATCAAATACCTACAATTATTTAACACTTTAGGTAGTATTGTAAAAATAGGACACTTTAAAAAACTGAGAAAAATAAACATTTTTAATTTTGTAACATTTATTATTACGAAAAAAATGAAATTTGTTTTACTTGTCAATGCTCGGTGTTTTATTATAATAAAATAGCTAAAAATATCAAACCAAAGATTTATAATAAATTATTGCATATTGATACTTTTTCAATATAAATATATAAAGAAGAGTCAGACCGTACGAACTGTTCGTCAGTATAGACCACTATGTAGTTCTGATCGTCGTCACCACCAGAGGTCGCTACTATATATACATAGGGAGTGTATACTACATATCTATAACTAATATACTTCGTTAATAAAATGTTTGTACAATTGTAAAATTTAAAAGAATACTATTTTTACGTAAAAATCATGGAAACTCTACTTAATCAAGGTTATAACAAAAAGAACTTATGTTGGTCCATACTGTCCTACTCTTCCCTACATCATATGGCCATGTACAAATCAATAATATCGCGCCTTTAAAACAAGACTATGACAACACAAAGTTTTATATTTTTTATTATTTTGCTAAAGCAAGCAAGTAACATAAATGTTAAGTGTAATACAACTTTTTTACTTTTATTTTATTATTACATTATAGTTTCTCAACCTTTTCATCCAATTCTTGAACTGTAGGGGAGAACGGTTCAATGTGGCGCACCTGAGGCACATTAACAAATGTGCTTGTTAACATTCACTTTATGGAATGCTTAAAAATCTTAAGGTGTACTTTGATATCTTATCTACAAATACTAAAAAGTTTCATTTAAGTCTAATGATTTTTCTATATAATTTCAAGTTTTTATAAATAAATTCACAAGTTTCTTTTTTTCTGCCATAGCGAACAATGCAGCGCACTACTATAAAATTGATATAAGTATACATTTAAAACAGTGCAGTACTTTTGTGACTTCAGTATTAATTTAATAACTTATTCCGTATGTCATTGAATAAATTTGAAAAAATTTGTAAAAATATTCATGCAAACTATCGTGCAAAATCAAAAGTTAGGTTAGTTCATGTTTTCTTTGTATTTTGAATTTGTTCGCATGCTTGGGCCAATTAGCCTAGGCGCCCAGCAGGATTTCGCAACATCTTCTATGTTCACGACTCAAACCAGGCTTACTTTATGTTTTTTGACCTCCTGAACACCAATTTCTTGATTAGAAAGTCTGAAAATGGTCAGGTTAATTGTTATTAACAATAATTTATTAACATAATTAAAAAATTTAGCTTTAAAATCTTTTGAACAATGTAAACAAATTTTCTTTTAGTAAATTGAAACTCATTTTGAACAAATTTTAAAAATTTTGAAAAAATGTAAAACTAATTTTTTTTACCTAAAAATAATATGTTTACATTGTTTGAAAATTTTTTAATCTTTGACAATTTTTTACTCAAAATCTAAGTGATTTTCAAAAAAAAAATTTAAAACATGTTTTATTTATAATTATTTAAAGAATCTAATAATTTTTTTCTATCAAAAAGAAGATTTTTTAATTATGTTAATAACAATAAACCTGACTATTTTCAGACGTTCTAACCAAGAAATTCTTGTTCAAGAGGTCAAAAGACATAAAGCAAGCCTGGTTTGAGTCGTTGGCATACAAGATGCTATATAAGAAACCCTGCTGGGTGCCTAGAGTACATTTTTAATTTCACAACTTTGTTAGAAATTCACTTCTACGTATTTTCTTACTTGATTGGTAAATTACTAATAATTTATAATGTGTTTAATTATGCTGCTCCACATTGCTCACACACAAGCAGGTTATCTATTATTATAATGTTTTATGAAATATATATCAACTTTTTTTTTTAATTAAGGTAGAAATCAATAGTGGTTAAGTCCAAGATATTCATAAATAATTGTTTACTTTATTCAGGGTGCCAAACATTTAATTATGAGTAATTTTATTAAACGCCAATTTTATAAGCAAAGGGCCGTAAACATACTTTTGGCATTTTTAGAGAAGAGAATTTACAATAAGATACAATAACTTTTCAGGGTACATTAAGTATATCAGAGAACCAAATAAAGCCATTTTAACTTGTTTAAAACCAATCGTACCGTTTTCCCCTATGAGTGGCTTTTACTTTCCCAATAAGCTATTCCCGGTACAAAAATCAAGTATAAACCACCATAAGTCGTCACAGTCTTGTTCTGGAGGCACGATCCACAATCGCGCAATCCCATAACAAGCGCCTCGCACCCCTTTCACAGCAGGTCCGTCAGGAGTACGAGCTGCACCGGTGTCGCGGCGACGACGGCGGCCCAGCGAGCGGCAACAATCCGCAACATCGCTCGCTCCTGGACAACTACGCGCGGACGGCCAGTCTGTCCACGACGGCGATGACGCTGACGACGAACTCGACAGCCGCGACGACGAGCAGCAGCAACTCCCGCTGCGAGCTGCTCCTGCAGGACCAATCGGCAGCAGCGGCGGCGGCAGCAGCCGAGGACGACCCGGACGTGATACCCTCGGCGAAGGCCGAGCGTCGGCCCGACATCTTCGAGCCGAACTACGCGCCCAAGCCCGAGCGCATCAAAGACTTTCGCCGCCACCTGCAGGACGAGGAGCCGAGTCGCGCGCCACTCGACCACCAGCACAATCACAATCAGAATCAGAGTCAGAGTCATCATCATCAGCAGCAGATGGAGAAGGACAGCTGGCTGCGGCAGAACGGCGTCGTCAGCTGCAACCAGGCCCAGGTCCAGGAGGCCGGGAGCAGCGCGAACAGTCCCACCACGAGACCCAGCACACTGCCGGTCCACCGCACCCACGACATCTACACGAGGAGCCTCAGAGTCCAGGAGAGTTGTATATAGGGGGGGGAGGGGTGTGACGTTGGGGACGTGTGGGAGTGAGGGAAGGGACTAGACGTTAAGACGATTTACGGATTCTCATTGCGACTCTTGTTTCTCGTCCAAGGGGAGGGGGGGGGGGGGTGGATGTTACGAGGGAGAGGCGGAGAGACGATTATCATCGATGTTTGTACATATAGACAATAAATGAAATCTCGTTGTTAAGACATTGATTTATTTCTTCACTGATATCCCATTTATTCATGTGTAAAGTGAAATATGTTCTTTTTGTCTTTTTTCATCTGTGAATATGAGCACATTCTCCAAATTGGCGTTCGTGAAACATATGCATTTTGATAACATTCGTACCTGATGACTTGTAAAGGTACGCACTTGTCCTTTACAGGAAATCTACTTTATTCCTGGAATAAAACTGGATGTGGACACTTTTTACAGATCTAATAGACGGTTCTGGCATTATTACCAGAAAAATACTTTTGTTTTTGATTTCTTCTTTATCAATTTTCAAATTGCAAATATATCGTACTCGTCTACTTTTGAAGTCACACGGTTGTCCTTTACGATAGATAATTAAAGAAAAACAAGTGGCGGACACTTGTTACAACTCTGAATGACAGTCGTAAATGTTTTATTTAATTAATCAGGGTACGATAATTTTGCTCATTTTTACTGCGTTATTAGCTTTAAACATAATTACTTTCAAAGGGATTCTCTTATAACAAATTTATTTCAATAATTTATTTTATCTGGATTAAAAATGTCAGAGACAAGGTTGGCAAGCAATAACAGTGTTCGAACTGCAATAATCACTATTTGAAAATGTACTCATATGCACATCTATTTCATTGGATATTGTTTTTCTTAATAATTTATGTGTGGTTTTAATTTTAATTCTATGTTTTAATGGTGATTTTAACCCTTTAGTATCTTCAAGGTCCATAATATATGACCACTCAAGCAACTTATAAACGTAAACGAAAGTTGCAGTTTTCGCATCGAAAATAAACTCTATGGCAAAAATTGGGACATTCATCTTAAAGTACGTAAAAATAGGTACAATTTTATGTACTGTATGTTTTTTTTGCTCATATCACGCTGACTAAAGTGATTTTTTACATATATGCACTGATAAGAAATCAGAGTTTTGATGCTTTCGCACGTAAACATGACCCTGTCTTATAATTGGAGGGTGCTAGCAGCGAAGTCATCGTGCCTCTCAACATCTATTGTCACATATACTGTAGGAGTCACTACTCCCCAGAGTAACCCATACAGCGAGATTTGGTGTAGATGGCCACATTACCTGCACCCACCTTATATATTTACACCGATTCGAAAAATTGCCACAATTAAACTAGCTTTAGAGGCATAAAAAACGCGAAATCAAGACATATATGACAAAAAGTACGTTGTGTACCTTCGGTGAAAAGTTTTTTTTGCCCTTGTGCGATTGCAGTACTTGTCTTTGACTCGCAATACGCACTCGCCTTCGGCTCATGCTTGCACGCTTCGACTCGTACTGCAAACCACACGTGCTTTTCATTAGTACACGATATACTATTAAATTTAATTTTTTTCTTAGTGTTACAATTTAAATATTTAGTAAAATATGTTTTTATTCTGTCTGAAACCAAACTTAGAATGGCACATTAAATTTTTATGCTACGTTCGATAACATATATTTTTAGCCATTCTCACCGACCAAAACTACTGGAAAATCTAACAAGGAGAATGTCCCACTTGTGGGAAACAATTTTCAATGAGGCTTTTGTGGGTGCTATCTAGTACCTAAAAATGAAGCCTAGTACCCGTAGTTTGTTCCAATGGGTCCTTGTTCTCGAGATACGAGCTATGTTACTCCAAATAAGCGTTATTTTAATTAAAAATTGCACCTCCAATTCATATCATTAATATAAGTTTTGATGTTGGAAAAATTGTTCGAAAGGTAAATAATAGTAGGTGAAAAAGCTTTAATTTAAGCTTTGTTTCGTATAAAAATATCAATCTGGTCCAAAATTATAATCAGTTAAACATGGTGACTGAAAATGCATGAATATTCGAGGAAATTTATCTTTTACAAATTCCTTGATTTTTCAATCATTTTCATTCACCATCTTCAATTTGATAATAACTTTGGACTGGATTAATATTTTTGTACGTAAAAAAGATTAAAATAAAGCTCTTTTCGTCTACTTTTATTCACGTTTTTAACATTTTTCCAGCATCAAATCTTACATAGTAGTAGTATGAAGTAGAGGTACCATTTTGTATTAAAATACTGCATATTCGGAGAAAAATAGCTCGTGTCTCGAGAACCAGAGTCCAGTGCAACAAACTACGATTCAGGGCTTCAATTTTGGGTACTGCAAAGCACCTCCCAAAGCCTCATCGAAAATCATTTCTCACAGGTGGGATACTCTGCTTGTAAGTTAGAACTAAATTAACAACAATCAATGAAAAAAACCTTACTAATCAATTTTCTTTAGGTCAAGATACTACGAGGCGGCAAATTAAGGCATAGCGCGTTTCTTACACGTAAGAATTATACACGTAATTATTGTACACAATTTATCATTGGTCAAATTATATATAGATATATTTGACTAATGCTAGATCGTGCACAATAATTACGTGTACAATTCTTATGTGTAAGAAACGCACTATGCCTACGAGGTTAAGGCGATTTGACTTTTAGATGCAACTAAAATTATTTTACTGCAGCAAGTAACGATAGTAAATATTTGATAAATATAACAATAGGAGAATTAAAGGATGATTGAGGTTGAAATGAAGGTAACGATAAATATAAGGTAAGTCGTTTATTTTCATTAAAATACCGATATTATTCATCTTTCATTAATACTAATAATGCACCGATTACTGTTATTATACAAACGTATATATTTAAGTTATTAAGCTATTCATTTTCAATTTTTGCGAATAAATGTTGCTTCCTTCTAAAGGAAGCTTTGTAATGGTGAAATAAAAGTTTTCTTAAAAAAATGTTAGAAATATGAAAAAAAAAAAATGAAATATGAAATCTTTTATTTTTCAAGATATTTGAGGTTATATTTTTTTTATTAACTTTTTATTTAATGGCTGCAGACGAAACAAAGGTGAGATAACTAAGTTAACTTATAAGAACAAAGAATTTCATATTGTAACAATTAATTTAGTTTGAGGAAGCTAAGTGCCAATGAACTGGCAGCGGATTTTTTTTGTAAATAAAGAATAAAATGTCAAATTAAGCACTGTACACGAGTTTCAACATCAGAAAATTAATTGTGTTAATAAATTCCATAGGACAATAAAGTTAATTTTACATTTGATCTATCTACGAAAACGAGCAACACGCTTCACTTTCGCTGTAAATCACGAAGGAGGATGCGAGTGAATAATCTATTAGATAAACAAATCAGTTTGCACAACAAAATGTCAAATCAATGTCGAGCTCAATTATGGCCTCTTGTTTAAAGCTCGTGATGGGCGCTTCGCGGAGTGCCAGCTAACGCGACGCGTCCCCGTTATAAACCCCGTAATAGAATAATAAATGATCGAATAATCAGCTTATATTACGTTCGACGTTGCATCCCTGCAGCACTGCTTCCGTGCATTAATATTGCGCACGCGAGGGGATAAAAATTCGCACAACATGGCATCCATCGTACAACTTTTATGGTATTAACAGACGTTGAACCAGGAATGATAAATTAAATATTTTTTTGTAATGACGAACAAAAAATTAAAATATTTTCTTTACTTGAACATAAACAGTAAAACCTCGGGAACTGTTAGTGTAGAAAATGTTAAAATAGTATTTGCCACTGTGAGGTGTATGTACTGGAAGTAATCCCCCAAATATAATTCTTTCCCCCCAATTCAATGCACATGCAAAAACTTATAAATTTGGATTTAATAATATTTGTTATGCATTCAGTTTAAGACAAGTAAATCAAAATTTCAGAGCAATGTAATACATTTTTATATAATAGAAAATAAAATATAAACACATAACTAGACTGCGGATGTTTATGAAAATACTTATTTTACATATTGTATATATTTCACATGCATTACATTTTTTCCACATTTTTGCATACATTATGCTTATTTTTGATATTTTTCATATACTTTTCATATTTATACATATTTTAAATATAGGGTTGAGAGTTAGTACAACTATCTCTGGAATATGACCACCTATACCTAACCGATTCATTTTACTTAACGGTTCTTTTGTGAATACTTTCGCATATTTTTGTTTATTCGATGCATATATTTTAATAATATTTTAGGCATTTTCTAAGTATTTTTCTCGTACTTTTATATGCACCTATTAAAAAATTAAGATAAATCTAGATGAGTACTTTTTTCTAATAATCTATAATCTTCCGCAGTCTGCATATAACTTAACCTTAATAATAATTTTTCAAGTAAATTGAAGAAAATTCAATTATACTTAGAAATTTGTTTTGAGATATTTATCAATAATATTAAGATTTAAATTATCAAACATACACTACAAAAAGAAAATCTTATTTTAAGATCGACCGATCTTAAATTTATTGCATCTTAAAATTTCAAATGCTTGAAAAACATAAAAATAATATTAATATTATTTTAATAATAATATTAATTATTTTAATAATAATTATTAATTATTTTTATTTTAATATTAATATTATCTTTATATTTTTCAAGCATTTGAAATTTTAAGATGCAACAAATTTAAGATCGGTCAATCTTAAAATAAGATTTTCTTTTTGTAGTGTAATTTTTTAACCTGATCTCCGTATTAATGTAAATAAGTTACTCTGCCAATGGTACTTTAATTTGATTGACTCTCATAACTTAGTTTCCGCAGTTACAGTTCCCAGATGCATCGGTCCTGTCTTTTAATAGTTTCTAAGGTTGGACTATAAGGCAAATAATGTCTTAGTCAACACGGATTTAAAAACTCGGCTGTATCAGATGTAGTCTTCGGCAGTTATAGCCTGAGTGGCTCAAGCAGCAGAATTGACATGGCCGCAAAGCAGCATCGGCTGTAAAATAAAGGATTTTTTGTATGGTGGTTCAGAAACGGGTTACTGTTGATTTACTATAAGTTTTGCAAATTACTTATAGATTCATACAGCAAAAATCAATCATTTACTTTGAAAATACATTTTTTAAATATATTCACCATTAATCTTAGCAAAATATAACTTAAGGGGTAACACTACTTTGACGCCCTAAAATTTAAGCCATTTACGGAAATATTTTGTGAAGAAATGGAATGTGTTTATGAAAATCTTTCTATAGCCATTTATTGTACACATTGAAGTATATAAAATAATTATTTATTGATCTAGGGCACAAAATAGCTGCTCCACAGTTGATGTGCGGGAACGCCTTGAAAATAGAGACTCGAGTGGTAGACACTGTAACTCTTCGTAGACTTCACCTGGAACAATAAAACAAAAAATATAATTTTGGAATGCCAAAAGCTAGTGAAATACGTAGGCGTTTTGTAAAATATGCATTTTTATAAAAATGGCATCTTTTCAAAGTACTTAACATAAAGTTACACAGAAAGCGTGATACTAATATTTCGTAAAAATCCTCATATTTCACTAGAAAAACATGTTACAAATAAGCCCTAGCAAGATTCAAGTTAATTAATTAAAAATTGGTGGAACTAGAGTGTTTCGAGAATAACGTGTGGAAAGAGTTCGACTCTACTTGTACTGCGGTGAAAGTGGTACCCCATGGAATATCTGTCATTTCGGCTACTCGTTTTCAGTCGGAGAGCCCTGCTAAACTGCTTTGTTCTTCAGCAGCGCTGGCGGTGTGTCCCTGTGGCTGATTTGATGTGACGGCTACAACACTAATACGGTGCAGATTTTCTTCTCCGTGAATATAAGTATAGTGAATCATACAGGTCTGATTAGGAGAATTTCTAAAGTGAGCAACTCGCGTCCAATAAACCTAACCTCTTTTCAGCACAAAGGTATTATCTTGATTACTTTGTGAAACGAAGACATTTGATAAAATTAACTTGATAATGTAATAAATATATGAAAACAGAAAAGTATATTTCCTTTTTACTAATATAGATGAGTGATATCGAAAAAATTAGTGAAAAGTTAGATGCAAATCTGCAGACCGTTGGTTTGGTAATATCCTAAACCAAGTCTGTAGATTCTCCAAGAAAATAAATGAGGTTCATGCAAGTGACACTATTTGGAGAATCAACACGACTCAGTATGAAGTATACACAGGAAAGTATGTGGATACAACTTACCTTTTTTTCAGTATAGGTTTAAATCCCCATCAGTTCAAATTTTTCGGGGATATTTCCAGAAAATGTTCTCGGATGTTGCGGTGGCAGAGATCGGGCTTCCAAATTTTGTCTGTTAGTTATAATGATATTGTTGTACAATACATTCGAAATTCTCCATAATTCGAAGTCAGAGTTCAATCTCTTGGATTTCGAATTATTGAGAGTATTTATAAGTTAAATTGCTATTTTACAATCCTTCAATTTAAAATATTCTACCTGTATGAATTTATATAGTTCTTAGAGATTTAAAATCAATCTAACACTTTTATCTGGTTTAGGAACAAGAAAAGTATTAGAAATGAATTGGTCATTTACTGGCTCGCATTGAACTACAACACCTTTGCACATACACTGTGAAAGCAATGAAGAAATATTATTTTTATCAACTGCAGATAATTCTCTCTTAAAGATAGATTAGGATTGAAGAGGCATAGACTTAATAGTACATTATGTAACAAGGGCAAAAAGTTGAATTTTTTTTCCGCTGGTGAGTTTCCCACTGCCCGAGCGAGCGATGCGAGAGCAGTATCACCCGAGGGAAAAATCGACTTTTTTGTCTAGTTACATATAGCCCATCTCAACTGTGGCCACTTTTTGACTTGGAAAGCGGGACTAATGGACTGTTGTAAGATTTTAAATGTAATTTATATATTAATGTGAATAATGTAGAATTTTAATTTAAGAAACGAACATAAGACTCTAAAGTTGAAACTTAAATTTAAATAAATTAATGATGGACAAATAATTTTCGGGACATTGACATGGAAAATTCGGGATTTAGATTTACAAAATGATAATATACACAATAACAATTTTCACTTCAATCTCAAATGATTTATTATTGGTCGATGTCAAGATTTATTACACGCAATATTATGTATGCAAATTCCGCGAGTTATTTAGATTTACATTTAAAAGCGCCTAATCATATGTCAACGACGAGTCGCGATAGTCAAAATCGAGGGTAATTCATGTACTATATTATAAAGTTAGTAATAAGAAAATAAGAGCGAGTCTACATGAAATAAAGTAATTTGGACTAGTTTCTAGTGAAGTCACTTTTTTCCTGCAAATGCGGGGAAAAAATTATTTTTTTCCTTTCTCGCAAATGCGGGAAAAAAATTACTTCTTCCCTTTCCCGCAAATGCGGGAAAAAAGTGATTTGCAGGAAAAAAGTGTAATTTTGGTCTCGCTTTTCAGGGAAAAAAGTGGCCATTTTCGTTCAGATGGGCATAAATGGAATTTTGTAACCATTTATCCACGAAAATTTTTTAAAATTACAGGTTAGACCTTTCTAATTATTAGAACATAATTTCAACGACGAACTATGAAATTTACAGAATTATTTAGTGCTTCATTAGGTAGTTCTTCTTGTGCCAAATCTTGTATGGCCTGTTTTGCGCTTTCGGTGGCTGATCGAAATGTCGTTGTTTTATGCTCACCAGACGCCGGCGAATAGGTCTTGTTCTGTTGGCAGAGCGGGTCTTTGTAGTTTTTGCGCTTTTTAATAATGACGGCTTAGATACTTTTAAATCTTCAGTAGATTGTTCAATCAATTTGGCAGCCTTAAAATTTTCTGCTAATTTGTTTCCAAGAAGATAATTGTCAGTGGAACTCGTACTTAGCATATCTTTCATCAAAGCCTGTACATTAGCTAGTATTAGGATTCTACGAATCGCATTTTCATCATGCACAGCACCAACCATCAATCTACATACGTAGTTTAATGATTCAATAATTGGAATATCTTCCATTAATTCTCTCAATAACAGCATCGAAATAGTTTTAGCCATACCTGAAATACAAGTAACTAATTTTTCCTGCTAATTGGCGATTCTTTAGTGTCTTATATGAGCGATGTCATTCATTGCGTCATTGATTTCAGCATTCAACTTTGGTGGATCAAGAAAAATACAGTTCTTGGGAGGAACATATTTTTTAATGAGAGTATCTCTCTTCTCTAAGGGTAGCCCTAACTTTAAAATTTCTACTTAACGAATTTTGAAGTAAGAATGAACAGAAGAAGCTAAAACTCGATCATCCGCTAGTCGTTTTCCAATGATGGATTTAAAATATCGCTACTGCGGATCTTAAATGTTGGCTCTTGTATGCCTTGGCTTACGCTAGATGCCTGTTGTTTTGACACATCGGCCGCGTTGAGCGAGACGCTATCAGTCCCGAGATGGCGTTGTTGGTGGCGGAGCAGTGGTCTCGGGCCCGTTATCATCTCCCGCGCCTATTCATCAATCCCATTCCCGATTAGTTACAGATCAAACTCCTATCAATACGCAAACAAACTGTTAATAGAATAATTAATTCGTACATCAAAAAAGGTTTAAAAATGAATGTCTCTTTGACAGACAGGTTATATGTCAAGCAGGTTAGGTCCTGAATGACAAGCTGTATATACATCGCCTAGAGGTTAGCACCTCTATAGAAAACGTAGAATAATTCGAGTAATATTGAAAAGAATACTCACTTGCAGAATAAGTCTGTCGAGCATTTTATTCATAATTGTTCGTCATTGGTCAAACAATCCGTAGCACGAAGAATTTGAAAAAGTTTTTTACTGTTACTCGATGAACAGCTTTGAGACGAACTTGAAGGGTATCGTTCACGAACCCGAGATTTCTTTTATTTAGATTTTATATTGACTTTTAATCTTTCCAAACGCTTTACCATACTCTCTTCTTTATCCTCTGATGAATAATCTCTGTATCTGGATCTCTGGAAACTACTACGTGTAACGTGTGGCTTTTCCGGCACAAAGAAAGAGAATGAGGATAGCGGCATGGCACCGTCGCATACGTGTTTCTTTTTTATCTTTCAGAAATGTGGAAACACTGGAGCAGAGTAGACAGACTTGGGAAGTTTAAGATCACCTTAATATATAATTTATTCTTAACTATATTTGATGGGCCCAAAGGAAAAGGAGGCATTATATAATTTTATAATTTTTATATCATATATATTGTATAATACACTAAAAAGGAAAATTAGAAAAAAATGACATCCCCTTTTCTTGTGGATTCTTCATTTCTATTAAATCTATTATTATCAATCATAAAATAATGATATAATAAACAAATGTATTAATATGTCTTAATACTTTGCAACAAGGCGAAAATGCATTTTTAAAATCTACCTACATAAAGCAAAATAATACTTAATAAGGGACAAAACTGTAAGCGCCTAAAACTTGTAGGTATTTTCTTTTAATATAGACAAACTATTAAATAAATTCTTTTGAATACTTTTGATTATTTAAGATTTTCGTTATTAGTACATGTATTGCATAAACGTATAAAAATGTATGTTTAGGATAAATATGTTTATAGTTTAGAAAATTTCTAAATTGTTAAATGAATATTGCTATAAATTAATGGGAAAAATGTTTTTTATTGTGGGTTTCCTTTCGTCATATTTATACTAAAAAATACTTATATTTTAATTAAATTTATAATCAAAAGTGCTAAAAAATTCTTGCTCTACAGAAACCCCAGAACTCAATTTTAGCTCACACAAAAACCAATACAAGAAAAACCATTTAATCCATTAAGGAAAAAAAAGCGTTCCTCGCAAGAAGCAGCGCTAAAGATTGATCAACTCGAGCTAACGAGCTCTGTATGACTGTATAGCCTCGCGCTGCAACGCCTCCCGGATTACCACCGGATCAGCCAAGTCGCTCTGAGATTCGATTTGGCGTTAGATAAAAGACGTGCACCGGCGTTAGAAATCACACCAAGAACTACCTACACACACTGCAAAGTGTGTAACACGTGTTTTTGTACGGACGATCGAGCGAAACGGGCCGGGGGCGCGATAACGACTTGACAATAACGATAAATCACAGTAGCGTTAGGGATTGTATAGAAGGGGCGGGGGGAGGGGGGAGGGTGCAGATCGATTTTTGCAATTGCTCGCGAGAGCGCGCGCGGCCCGCGGAAATAAATTGCCGAGATCGCGCGTTCTCTCCAAGGAGGCGAACGCCATCTTTTTCTTTCTGTGTGTATATATGGCTGCTGGTGTGATCTGTCTATTGACGTAGTAGAAGAGGATACAGTGTGTGTGGGAGAGAGAAATGGTCCCTTGAAAATAAGCTGTCGCTGCTCGAATTTTGCTGCTTTTTCTTGGGTTCACATGCATACTTTCTTGCTGAGGTGAACGTGTCATCGCTTCTATATGTATTGCGGAATTTCTTGGTGGAAGATCCGCAAGTAAGTAGAGAATTTGACGTATCTACAGCCACTGAAAAGTGTTGTTCGAGTTATTAAGGTAGGATTCTGGTGTTTCAAATAAAAGTGTGGTTTCAAATAGATCCATATAGATATTTATTCAAAAATAAAAATTAAATGAAAAAAGTATTTCCTTGCAATTGTCGATGATGGGTGTGTTTAGCGTCACAAAGGTAATGACAAAAAGTATATGAAAATTCACAGAATTGCAAAAATTATTAAGTCTTTAATTCCCAAGTATTACGTCACTATTGTAATTGTCGAAAACTTTGTAAGGAAATAAATATTTTTAAATGTTACAAGGCTCAATTTAAAGATGTTTCCATCTATTTGTATATGTAATGTTATTGGCCCTGTTTTTGAAAATAAACTTGTAAATCGATTTCGAATTCTAACAGGATTTTTATAAGGATGATTATTTTCGCTTTGAGAGAAAACTTTGTGACCTTAAGAAATTTTTCTTATTAGAGATTTTGATAAATTTTCTAAAAAAAATTACTAAACAAACTATATAATAAATTGAAAATGGTATATTTGAAATCTATTTCAGTGTCAAATTGAAAGATACTATAAGTACTTAATAATTCGCTTTATACAAAAACACTTCTACATCGAAAAATTTTCAGAAAACCTCAATTATTAAATTTTTAAAAATGGCTATTAAAACCAAATAAGTTGACCATTTTTGTTAAAATTTTAAAGAAATTTTTAGAAATATATAACAAACATGTATGCGAAATTTGGTCACGTTTAATAGGGGAATATTCGAAAGCAGATAAATGACGTGTATAAGACGTAATTTTTCGGAAAATGCAATTTTTTTCCTCAAGTAATATAATCTCGTTTAGCGTGAAAAAATATCGAAAAATATTATCAAAACAATGTTAGTGGGTGTATATATCTATATACTTAATATATTATCACTGTAACTTTGAAATGAAAAAAATAAAAGTGTTTTAAAATGTCGTTGGCCAAAGAGCTGCATTTTTTAACATTTTACTCTTTTTACTGAAGAAGCAATGATTCTTGCGACTTGAAAATTATTAGAATTGTAGTTCTATAGAAAACGAATATTCAGTAAAAATTTCATTGAATTTCATTGTTTAATTTGCGAGTTATGGAGGCTGAAAGAAATTATTAACACTGGGTATAAAAAATGAAAAACGGTATATTTCGAATCTTTATGCGTCTCAAATTGAAGAATTCTATGAGTACGAGTACTTAATTGTGTACAAAATTGTCTTCCCAGAATATATTTCTTCATCAAAAAATATTCAGAAAACTGGAATTTTCAATTTTTCATATTTAGTAAAAGAGCCGTAAAATTAAATTGAGTCGACCATTTTTGCTGAAATTTTAAAGTGACTCTTACACACGGACAACAAACCTACATGCAAAGTTTGGTAAGGTTATACCGCGGAATATTTGATCGCGGATGAGCGACCCATACACACAGACATCCATACAGCGGACAAACTAAATATGACTTTTTTCGCGTATAATAAAAGAAGGAAAAGAGCCTATCAAAAATTTGCGATTGTAGAAGATAGGTAATTTTATGCTCTTTTTAATGCATCTACACTTAATTGATTATAATATTTCTAACATACCAAAAAGCCCAAGAAACTAAGACTCAAAAATCGCAAAATCAAAAAATTATTATAAAACAAAAACAAGTCGATGAATCTTGAAATTTCTTTCTAATTTTGAATCTTAATTTAAAAACGGAAAAAAAATGAACCGTTTTTGGTAAAAAAATGACCACGCCGTTCTCGAGATATAAGCGATAAAAAAAGAATCTTAAAGAACACATAACCTTAATATCTAAGAAAATAAAAGATTCATGGCCAGAAAAAACATACAGGTCATGAGATAGTAAAAAGCTACCTTTTCGTGAAGTTAAAGATAAAATGCTGCCGATTTACTTAAGTTATCATCGGAGAATGAAAATTGATTTTTTTTACAAAATTATTTTTTTCTCTATAAAAGAAAATCGCTGTTAATTGCTTTAGCAGAATTATTTCTCGAAGAGAGATCCTATTAAATCTAGTTTGAGAACTTAATAATGGAAATTCGCATTAAATAAAGCAAAGCTAAAGTTAATTCATTAGACACATGCATTTAAGTTTGACAGTCTGAGATAATCTTAAAACTTAATTAAAATAATTTTCATCATATGTCTATATAAAAATTTCTTATATTTATTTTTTGTTAAAAATTGTCCATTAAAAATCTTTAACAGTATATTTTATTGTACTTACATGAGTCTATCAGAATAAAATTTATTTCTAAATTTACTAAAATTACCGATTTTCGAAAAATATGTATTAAAAATTCTATTTTATTTCTTCCACTAAAATAGCATTCAGCTAATTGATCGATATATAAATTGGAAGAAAATTATGTCTATTTTAAGAGAACGTACATATTGTCAATATGATTAACGTATACAGATAGAAAAAAAAATTTCTTGATTTTTACAAATTATGTAAAATTTATATTATTCTTTTTCTTTAAAAAAACTAAAATAATTGCTAGATATATCAATTGAATGAAAATTACATGTACTTTATGAACACATATATTTTCAACATATTAAACGTATAAAAATAACAAAATTATTTCTTTGATTTTTGAAATATTTACTATTTTTTATAAAAAAATGTACGTTTTATTATCCAATCAGCTTCAAAATCTAATCAGTTCTACTTTGAGTAATAATTCAAATGTCTGTAAAATTTCAACTCATAACATGCTTACCTTGAAGAGTTATCGTTGCACAATTTTTTTGTCATATACATACATATTACATACATACATACAGGCAGACATTTTTTAAAAACATGTTTTTCTGACTCAGGAATCTTGAAAACATAAGAATACATCAAAATCTCCGAAAATAAATTTTCATCATCACAAAACTTTCTCTTTGCGAAAGCAAAAGGTCAAGATCAAAACTTTTACCGAACATTCTTCTACATAGCTCCTTCATAATCCTATCAATATTTTCAAAAAATTTTATGTTATATATTTCCGAGATATAACCATTTAGGCAAAAAATTACGTTTTCTTGTATAACAAACGAATGGAATAGCCTTATCTACACTTTTAGGTCGGTAAAAGTTTATGCTCTTTGAAATGCCGTTTTGCTGGATTGATGATATTATTTCTAAGGTATTAAAGTACCTTCAAAACTACAAATCAAAAAACCGCTAAAAAACAAAAAAGAATCGATGAAGAAAAAGAAAATTATTGTGCCGGCTTCTTTTAAACAAAACCAAAAAATAAGTCCTGAACCATTAAGTTTCAACGTGTATATGCAGAGTAATGCTCCACGTCCATACACACACACACACACGTACACATGCACATGCACACACACACACACACACCCACACACGCACACACACACACACTCACACACATACACGCGCGCGCACATATATACACACACAGACACACAGACACACACACATACACATATATCCATACAGACATATCCTAAAAATGGTGTATTTTGATTTCTTAAGGTGGCTTCAGCGGTGGGTACCGTGTCAAACGAGGGGGTTTGCACTTTTAATTTTAATTTTGGTTCAATTATATTATTCAAATTTAATTTTAAAGCTTTGAGAACTACTCCTGAACGTTAATAACAAAAAATCATTATGTTAATACACACAAAATGCTAATTTGTTGACTTAGCTCCGGGTGCGCATGTGCAGAAGCACGTTTGCAGGGTTTATCCTCAATATCTTGTTTATTTAGCTGTTAATACATAATTGTGATAATGTCATTAAATTCTGCATAAAAAAATCTTCAATTACATATTCTGTTTATTAATAAATATGTTTTTATATATCAGTAAGAAGTGATAAACGGTCTTATCTCATAATGTTATGTGTTGAAAGAGACTTTGTACAAGCTTTGTTTTTTCAATAATTTTGTCGTTGACCTCATATTTTCTTTACACAAATCAAAAGAATAACGTTGAAAGAATATTTGTGGAAAATTTCAAAGACGTCAGA
Organism: Gastracanthus pulcherrimus; assembly: GCA_949152435.1. NCBI lineage: Eukaryota > Metazoa > Arthropoda > Insecta > Hymenoptera > Pteromalidae > Gastracanthus > Gastracanthus pulcherrimus. The sequence continues at coordinate 16,075,248 of OX424576.1, forward strand.
GTTTTTATAAAAAATCTCTTTTTATAATAGACATAATTTTCTTCTAATTTATATATCTAACAATTACATATTACCTGAATGCTATTTTAGTGGTAGAAATAAAATTGAATTTTGAATACACATTTTTTGAAAATCGGTAATTTTAGTAAATTTAGAAATAATTTTTTATTCTAATAGACCTGAACATTAAAATATACTGTTAAAGATCAGTAGTATATTATTTGTAATGAACAATATTAAATAAAAAATGACTATAAGAAGTTTTCGTGTAGAGATATGGTGAAAATTATTTTAATTAAGTATTAAGATTATTTCAGACCGGCAATACTTAAACGCGTGTGTGTCATGAGTTAACTTTAGCTTTACTTTATACAATGCGAATTTCCATTATTAAATTCTTAAACTCGATCTATTATGATCTATTTTGATAAAGCATTCTGCTAAAACAATTAGCAGTGGTTTTACCTACTGAAAAAAATTCTATCCATTTTTCTGAAAACATATTTTTGTAACTGTAAAAAGTGGCTTGTTTGAGGATGTTAATAATTCTTTGTAATGCTGTTGAATAAACAGCTAATCGTTTATTTTGTTTGTAATTTAATTGTTAATTAGTAGACAAAAATAAGATTTTTGATAAATAAGTCGTAATTTATGGATTAATCAAGCTAAATATTTGAATAGAACCTTCTTTATTTCATATAAAAACAATCAAACAAAACTTTTTAATTACATCAGAATTCTGTCTTCTCTAACAAGGACAGTCCACAACCTGCGGGAACCGATTTCTATGAGTTTTTGGGAAATGGTTTCTGGTACCTAAAAATGATGTCTAGCATCCGTAGTTTCATCTCATAGGCCTTTGGGATCAAGATATGAACTTTCGTATTAATAATACGCGTTATTTCAGTAAAAAATGGTAACTATACTTCGAATCATACCTCTGCCAAAAAGTTGACTTAAAAGGGTTTTAATTTAAGCTTTGTTCCATATAAAAATATTGTACTGTTGCAAAGTTATGATCAATTAAAAATGATGACGAAAAATGCATGGAAAACTATTCAATTCAAAGAGCTGAAGATCTCTTTTAGTCAACTTTTTTTATCTTATTATATAATTCCTCTAGCAATAGAACTTGCAGAGTTATGATTCATAATATAGATTCCAATTTTTCTGAAATAATGCGTATGTTGAGTACAAAAGGGCATATCTTGATCACAAGGGCGTCTGAGATGAAACTATACGGGCGCTAGGCATTATTTTTAGGTACCAGAAACCATTTTCCAAAGACTCATAGAAAACCGTTTCCAGCAGGTCGTGGACTCTCCTCGTAAGTATCTTGCTAAATGAATACGTATTGACATTCATCTCTTTTGTTGCATCTGTTTTAGTTAGGTAACAAATTCAATTGAAATTACAATTATTATTTTTCTGCCATACTCACTGGTTATATAAACATTTTGATCACTAATTTTACATTACTAAAAATAACAACAAAATTTTATATACTTTAAATTAATAAATTTAAGTTCTTGATAGTTCAACTGAAATGAAATAGTAGATTTTCCGTACGTTCTCATACTGCGCAAACATTAAAATTGAAAAATGTACTTAAACGTTTACCCTTCTTTCACTCGGACATAAGCATGCAATAGAGTCGGTAACATCTTTTCGGAAACTATAGAAAGTTTTATGTGTGATGATAACGCGCCAGGCAGCATAGAGCTGTCTGCTCTCTCTCTCACTTTTTCTCTCTCTCTCTCTCTCTCTCTCTCTCTCTCTCTCTCTCTCTCTCTCTCTCTCTCTCTCTCTCTCTCTTTCTACCTCTTTTTACACATTATCAAGAAAATGTATTCCTGGAAGAGAGCCGAGATGAGAAAAAAGAAGGATATATATACACACACATACACGCAAAACGCGAAATCTGGGAAACTCGATTTGTAAGTTCTCTCGTTACTTTTACGAGAGCGGTGGAGGCAACGGCGCACGGCAAAGATGGATATATACCTGCCGCCCTGGCTTTGATCTTCTCGATTCTTTGATGTCGGCAGCGGATGCTGATGCTGTATCCTTAAAACATAAAAACGCGAAATGCAGAAATCCGTATACTATAGTATATACACTCTGGTTGGTTGTCGTCGATTTTGATCGTTATAATAAGCGACAATCGAATGGAAAAGAAAACTGCTTGGTTTTGCAGAAAAAAAGAAAACAATATTGTATAGCAGATGTCGTACATTTTAAGATAGATATTCGTTTCTACCCGTGTGTTACGATCTGATCTCGTAACACTCTCAGGAACTTGAGAAAACCGCTGCTGATGCATTGCTATGTTGTCTCAAAGAGATTACAATCTTTTCTTAATATTTGCTAATTTTAGGGTTCTATTTGTCATTTTAATGAATCTTGTTGAAGCTTCCAGTAAATATACCTATTATACATGGAACATAAACTTTTGATTATATATTAGTGTTTTTCTTTTAATACAATTTTAGTCATTAGCCATTATCAACAAATCCGATTTTTTAATCATTTAGCTTTCTCAAAGAGAAAGCTTTGTAATGAAGATAAATTTTGTATCAGAGATTTCCATGAATCTCGATGCTTTCGAAGACAAATTCAAGAGGAACATTTTAAGACCTAGATCATCAAAATCCATGCACCGGATCAGTCTGCAGGTTACGTACAAGCTCTGAAAACATAGTTATGAGAAAATTGCATTTAAAATTACACTTCACTAATGTTATAATTTCTTCATACATGACATCTCAGTCCACATTATAATATTCTGATCCATTTCATCAGCTGTTCTCACATATAAAACATGATTTCATCATCTTAATCATGCAGTACGTGCCAATTGTAACCAGAAATAAATTAATGTTACTTCAGTATCAAATAGAAAAATCGTACCTTTAGTAGTAAACGTAGTTTACATACCAGTAATAGATTTGAATATCTTTCTAGACGTCATCCCTTTGACTCAAACTTAATTTTTCCTCATGAGCAGTTGATTGAGATCTGGCTTTTTCCATAGTACGATATGCTGATTTAGTGAGAAAAAAGTAATACATTAAGAAATTACATTAGCTATTGATAAAATAAGATGATTTATCTGATTGAATAAATGTATTGCAGAAATCCATTTTTAGTATTTATTTATGATATTGGAAACACTTATACTTCTTCACAGCTTTGGAAGTAATACTTACAAGAACATATGATTGGGTTGTGACTTATCAACGTAGCATGGCGCTGCGATCTGTGCAAATATCGTACAAAACTGAAACTTTATTTTAGCTTTATTTATAGCTTGTAGATAAAAAATAAATGATTAAAGTTATTATAAAATATATCAATCGAAAGGAAATTACGTCAACTTTATGAAGACATACATATTTTTGACAAATTCGTATAAAATAACAAGAATTTTTTTTCTATTTTTACAAATTTTTTAAAATTAATATTTTTGCTAAATAATGAGTTTAATATTATTTATTCAGCTCCAAAATCTAATCAGTTCTAAGTTCATACACATGTAATATGCCTGCAAAATTTCAGCCCATGATATGCTTGCCATTAAAGAGTTATGGTGGATACAAATTTTGGATTCATGCATACGCACACACAAACACACACACATAATTACATGCATTCATACATAACACAGACAGATATTTTTTAAAAACATATTAAAAACCTACTTTTCTGACTCAGAAACTTCTAAAATATCGAAATTCGTCGATAGCTCTGATAACAAAATTTATCATCCTTACAAAGCTTTATCTTTGAGAAAGCTGAGAAGTTGCATATATATTATATATATATATATATATATATATATATATATATATATATATATATATATATATATATATATATATATATATATATATATATATATATATATATATATATATATATATATATATATATATATATATATATATATATATATATATATATATATATATATATATATATATATATATTATAGACCCCTAGGGTCCCATGCATATATATACATATAATTTCGCCATCGCGTTCGTCGTCATATACGGATTGGTTGAATTACAGATTGGTTATAAACAATCAGAGATATAAGCTGTTTTCAATGAGAGATGTAAACCGACAATTTTTAATTTGTCCATTTCCATATTTTGTTAAAAATTAAAATGTCTTCTACAGTGAGAATTACATTATTTCAATAAATGAATAAAAGCAATGGTTACTACGACGCACGATTGGATAATATGAACCAATCATTTGCAAGCAACCACGATTGGTAAGCGATTTGTCACGATGCCTGTAATGGGATGCTGCACTGAACTAGTCATCACCACCCTTTTTACTAAGGTATATAAGGTTGTGAAATGGCACTGCAAGTCAATTCGAAATTATCTTTTGAAGAGAGAGGCTCTCATAAAGAAATCAAGATGGGCGCTTTAAAAAAACTAATGATATTCATCGGCGTTCATCATCCCGGCATCGACTTTATCAAAGACCTACCGGTCGAACTATCCCAACTCATTCTTTCCAATCTGGACGCTCAATCCTTGCTTAATTCTGCCCTAGTCTCCCAAAAATGGCTGTCAATTTCCAAATCAACTCCTACTTTTCGCCAACGCAATCGAAAACATGTCCTTCATCCAAACTGCTTTTTACCTCGAATCCAAATAATTTCCAGTCCCTAAAACGATAATCACCAACATAACCTACAGTTTAACGCAATAAAACGTTTAGACTACGTATTTGTGTAAATATTGCTGTATAAATCCATAATTATAGTCGGTATATAGTGTGAATACATAGAGTTAAGTCGGCAGATTTAGTTAATAATTACAATAGTGTTAGTGACGAAGATTTAATGTACTTATTATTTAACTGTTTGTGATATTATTTAGTTTTGCTCAATAAAATACAATAAAACTACTTTACTGATGTTTCTTCTTACTGTTCACCGCTACTAATACTATGATTATTACTATTAAGTTTTAATTTATTTATACATTAACTTTTTTTACTATTATTTTCTTTGCTAAAGAAAGGCAATGATACGGTATATCCCGTTGTCATTTTCTTACATTTTCCCTGTAGTAATATTATGATTATTATAGTTTTCTCTATAAGTATTATGACTATCACGAGTACGTGTGAGTAATTGACAATAATGAATTTCAGATTGTTTATAAACTATCAGAAAATTAAGCTGTTTCAATGAAAGATGTAAACAAACGATTTTTAATTTATTTATTTCGATTTATTGTTAAAATTAAACATGGTCGGGGGTTATATATATATATATATATATATATATATATATATATATATATATATATATATATATATATATATATATATATATATATGTGTGTGTGTGTGTGAGTCTGGCCAGCCAAAATGAACAAATCAGTGCGCACCTAGTTCTCAGTGTTCTCTGCCGATTTTTTATATGAAAGTATCTATTAAAAAGAGCTTCCAAAACACGTTTTAGCCCCTGAAACTTCCCATGCGTGACCTAAAGAATGTTTCGTGTTTTCGGAAATTACCAAAAATAGGTTATTTTTAAAAAATTCTGTAGAACGCCCAATAGCACCCTTTTGAACGTACCAAAAAATGATTTCTTCATCTTTTTACAATCTTTAAGAAAAAAATTGTTAGACCACTCTGGAAGTTAAAAAATCACCTGTACAAAGCCGAAATTTTGTACTTTCTAGGTTATGTGTGATCGTATGCCATTTTAGCAAATCAATATGAATTTAGGTCTAACAAGTCTCAAATTCTTCGTTTTAAAATGATCGTTTATTCCTATTTTGTACGATCAAATCCGTTACGTATAACTAAAAATACAGCCCGTTCAATAAAGGTACTGAGAATCAAGCTTCTTACTCTATCGAGTACGATGTTTGTAGTGGAGAGGGCGGTTCTATGTCACTAAACTGTGGCCGTATAGGTAAGTCTAGGTTTAAGAACAGCCTCATACATTCATTTCAGAGTTTCCGGTCTCAAACCCCACTTTCTGCACGAACCTTCTCAGTTGCAACGAGCATACTGTGAGCTTTCCGGTTGTGTATCGCAGGTGTTATTTTCAGGATAGCTTACTGTCCAAGATTACACCTAGGTATTTGACTCCGTCTTTACGAAGTCGATAAAAACTCCTATACGTTCGCACGAGGTATCCGCAAGCGATAAGGCTTTCTGTATTATACCCATCAAGGAGTTTAAGAATGATCCACGGATGATAATCTTTATGTCAGTAACGAAACCGATAACCTTGCACCCCATATCACTGAGCTGTTTGAGCAACTCGTTAACCGCCAAACACTAGATGAGGGTATACAGGACACCTTCGTGTGGACTTCCAGATTCACCTGCTCGTGTAGTTTTGTGTTGTTTGGTGGCCTCAAGAAGTCGGTTTCCTAGCATGTGATCAATCCAGTCGATTAAGCAAGGTGAAACTTCGTGTCTGTACAAGGCCTCCTTAATTACCTACTTTAATATGTGGTTGAAGGCCCCTTCTATGTTCATCAGTGCCCCATCCGCATACCCTTTGACCTCCAAGTGTATCTTAATGAATGAGATTGTGTGAAAAGTGCATTCATTGTGGACCTTCCAGCTCTGTAAGCATGTAGATCCTTATGGAGCTGTTCTTTTTGCAGGTCAGTGTCTAGGATGTATCTATCGATCAGCCTTTCAGCAGTCTTGAGTAGGAACAACGTCAGGCTGATTGGGCCGAAGTCCTTTGGGGAGATATATCCGCATTTACCCAGTCACGGTACAAACAGCACTCACGTTCCCTGCCATTTGGATGGGACAAGCTCTAGTGTAATACTCGTCCATACTAATTGTATGGGGTAAAAGGCTCCACTTCCCGCCAGACCCTGGCAGGTGTGACGATTTTATTGGCTAACCGGCATCGCTCGCCTAGTTCGGTGAACGACCTGATGCAGCTATCCTTAGACTCCGAGGAGTTAGGGGTTCTTCCGCCTTCCCGGCTTCTGCTGAATTAGGTAGAAGAGTGTCTCTTCGTCTATAGTGGCGTATTGGCCATTTCTTAGGTAGAATATTGTCCATTATTGGCGGCTCCTTTCCTCCATTGACATTCTCGAAGAAAGTGGCCCAACTTTCGTTTCGTGCCTCCTTCACTGCATTTTGTATTTATGCCTCGCAGCTCTGTATGAGCTTTACACTGTCGTACTGTGTGATTTCCTGTTTGTCCTGAGGAGGTTTATAGTTATATCCTTTAGTACATCTAACTTACTCCACCAGGTGCCTCGCATTTGGCTCTGCTTTTCTTGATGTCACAATTCCTCTCAAAGGCTAGTATGATACCAACCGTGAAGATACGGGCTGCCTCTTCTAGAGTTTCCTTATCCTTTATGTCAACGGGCACCCTATTTAGAATTAATTAATCATAAACCATCTAAGCCGTCGAACGAGAATTTTATATTTTAATTTACGCGCGCATTTAAATTTCGCCAAATAGTCCGTGCGTAGGAAAACTGTCCTTCGTGAAGGGAAGGAGGGGAAGGCCCGGCTAGCTAGCACGCGCGCGCGTTATCACCAGTTCAGCTAGAGCCGTTGAGCAGTTTGCACAATTGGAATTAGCTCGTTCTTGCCTAAAACACCCTTTATTTTAACTTCGCTCATCGAATCTCGAATTAATCTACCTCTGCAATGGTGTTTTGCTTTCTTTCTCCATTGTATCGTTCACTTCATAACATAGCTTCACGTGTAAGGTTTTGGGTGTCCGCGGATATCCCGCGTCGGTTTCGCGAAACGTCGGTGGGATCTCGTAACGGACCGACTGATCCACGGATCAATAGAATACGCATATACACACACGTATACACGGTATGTACGATGTACATCTTCCTTATTGTGATTTTCTTCGAGGATTTTTATAACGCAAGGTTTTTCCTCCCTAGAGCCAATAAATTCTTTACGTTGCTAAAATATCAGTGTTAACAATTATTTAATTTCCTCATCTTTTTCAATTAAAAAATTGGATTTCTTATAAATTAAAATTTAACTAAACCATCGAGGATTTACGATGTTGGAAAGTCTTCGACTACAAAACAGAGGTCGTACCAGAACCTGTCATCTAGCGCGGCCAGCGCCTCTGCAGGTGATTTCGAAACCTTCAGAACCAGGAGCTATTTATCTCTCTCCCTTCCAGTTCTTTTCTCTCCAGTCGGGGCATTGACGACGCGTCATATGCCCGTCTTTAGGGACGGGTTGAAATCCTCCAGGGTCTTCAAAACCGTCTTCGGTTTCTCAGGTGGTCCTGGGAATTAGGCGACAGCCTTCAGTTGACCCTGGAGAAGTTCAATTCACCACTATCGTTAGCGGGTTTGCACTCTCAGCATCCAGTAGAAACCCTCCCCCGATTAGACAACTTCTTTTGGGAGGAGGTGGGCGAGCGGAAGAGGGTTGAACTCTCCTTTGTAAGTCCAGAAATACTTCTAACAAAATCTTTTGAAGCCAGGGGGCTCTGGTTCACCAACTCTCCGGCCATTAATGCCTGAGATGAGGCCTCTGTGCCTCCCTGGAGGATGACTATTGACGGAGTCAGGGGATGATGGGGCATTGGGACCGCTAGAACCTCCTCGACCTCCATATCGCCATCTCCCATTCGCATAGCCAAGTTATGATTCAATTTGTTTTTTTTTTGTTTCCTTGTTTTTCATTCATTTTTATGTTGTTCCCATGAGTGTTGAGGAATATAGGCCCACCACCGCAGTGCCTCTTACGGGGGTAAGGCTGCTTACTCGGGGTGGTCGTTCGGTATCCCCGAGGCTCCATTTACGACACCACCCTAAACCTCGGTGCCAAGGGAACCAATACGGGTTCGGAAGCTCACACCTCCTGGCTTAGAGTAGTGATTAAAGGCCCAATCAGGCCTCACCAAGCCTAAATTGGGGGGCTGTTTCTTCATCACACGGTACCCGCTGAGCTTTCCTAATGCACCAGGCAGGTGCTAAGGTGGTTGCCTCGCTCACGCCGGAGGGAGTTAGAGGGCCCTAACACACAGGGGAACCCAGGCGAGGTTCGACTCCGCCTAGGACAGAGCCTTGCAGACACAGATCGACCGAGAACGGCTTTACGACTCCCGCCGGCCATCCCCCGCGCCATCCCGGCTGTCGAGTTACTCAATCCGTCAACCCCCGCACTCGAAAACCCATTTATAGAGTCCAGTGAATCGAGAGGGGAACCGTCCCGCCTACTTCTTATGGGGCAGAGCTTTAGCTCCCTAGACTCTCGAGTTAAGTTAGTTCTATACCCAATATCACTCAAAAAGTCGATTTTTTTATTGGATTATATTATAGCTTATAATCCAATGAATATTTTAAGATCTCATAGATATCATAACTCTAAAACTAAATTCAGTTATAATGATTTTAATATAGTAATTAACATTATATAACATAGAAAATAAAAACTGTAAATGCATTTTTTTCAACATACATTCTTTTATCTTCATGATATTCCATGCGCATGAGGTTTAATTTTTTTGATAAGATAGTTTGGTAATAAGGTAAAGTAGGTAGTACTTGGACAGTTTTTGAAACGTAAATACGGAATCAGTGTTTGTAGAGCCAAAACTCAATATTTTTCCTAAATCTTTAATCTAATCGTTAATTCGGCATGTTTTACTGTTATTAGTACGAGAAAAAATACGCTGTTTCGGAAGCTGAAGAATTTTAATTTTTGGGTATAGAACCACTTTAAGCTACTCCACCGTCCCCGAAGGGCACATAACAAGGTCCTGAAACTTGAATCCTCGAAACCTTTCATTGATGGCTTACATCGCACATCGTCTGGAAGCGAGTTCCATAGTCTAGATCCCTGTGTTACAAATGAATACAGCCCGATGTCTGATCGAAAAAATGGTACAGCGAGCTTCCTTATACCACCCCTATCAGAGCTCCTGAACTGGATCTTTTAAAAAAGAGCAGCAAGGTATGGTGGCTCCTGCATTTGGATTATTTTGCACAAAAGCACCGCCGCAAAATACTCTCTTCTATCCTTTACGCATAACTAGCCCAGGCCCTCCCGGTATGGGGTGATGTGCTTATCCCTCCTGGAACCGCTTATATAACGCACGCATGCATTCTGCAGGCGCTGCAGTCTCTTCTGTAGTTCCTCCGAAGTGTCGAGGTACATCACAGAGCAGTAGTCGAAATGTCAAATAGCTAATACATATGTAAATTGCTTTCGCAGCTGCTCAGTAGTGCACGAGCGAAATAATCGCAGGCCATAAAGGGCTCGGTTCACTTTTTCGCTGACCGCATTAACCTGAGGTTTTCAGGTAAGCGCATTGTCCATAATCACACCCAGGTTGGTAACGGTATCGGAGAAAGGCACGTACCTACAGTCAAATATAGATTTACGCTATTTTAAGAATTAAATATTTTGGAATATGAGGTTTTTCTCTGAAAAATAATTCTAAAACATATTGAAACTAATTTCTTATGGTACTATTTGATTAAAACTGAAAAGTTTTTCAATTTTAAAGAAACAAAAAGATATCTAGGATCTGTTTTAAGATTGCAAATGGCAGATAAACCATGAAAGATATAGTTTTTCGTCATTTTGAGAGGGGTGTACCTTTCGAAAGAATCTGAAAAAATTTGAGAATATATATTATAGTAAAATATATGATATTTGGCAAAAATTGGCCCTGCACTGATCGGTGTCTCGGAGTATAAGGATTTTATATATTTAACGATTTCTTTAGGTTAGAATTTGGATCTCGAAGACCCTGAAAAAATTTGTATTATTGTATAATTATATGAAGTATATGCATGAATCTATTTGGAATTTTCCATTCTAAGGATGTTGAGATAAAAATAATAAATTGAAAATAATTTTTTTTTGCGATTTATGGGGGAGGGGAGGGGAAGAGGGCTTGATAAGATTACCAAATATTAAATTCTATTTTTGTTATATAAACATGTGTGCATAGTCAATTTTTTGATTTCCAAACAGGAGAATTTTGACTATCTTAACAGCAGGTACCCTTTGTCATGCGACCTCTGGCGGGCTGCTCCCTCGTCGGCCATTTTTCATATACATAGATATAGTATCCCATATTATACAAGAAAATATTGCGGTCGAGGGGACATTTTTACTAGCGCCACCGCTACCACGGGGGATGTTTCATTCCCCAATGTACAACTCAAAATCCTGTTTTTGTAAAACTAAGCAAGTAACATAAATTTTTCAGGGATAACAAAGTTTTTCTTTGAATTTTATTATTGTATTACAGTTTTTCAAACTTTTTAAACTAATTTTCGAAATGTATAAACTGCTTTTATATTCGTACGAGCTTTTTTTTAGTTGAAAACTCCAGTTAAAAATGATTTTTAGTAGTCATAATCTTGCTCTGTAGGTGCGATATTTAATATTAACTATTTTTTTATAATATTGTGTTCAAAGATAAAGTATCTCTCTTTGTATCTATCTATCTTTATGAAAGCACTGAATCAATGAAACAAACGACAATCATGCAATAAAACCATTGAAATAAATTCGAAGGAGCTATCGATACATCCGAAACCGACCATTAAGATAACCGTTGAGCAAAGTGCCAATGAATCGACACGGCGGCTTATCCGCAGCAACTCCTCACCATCGATACATTCTCCCCTCGGTGATATATATACACAACGGACCTTCAAGATTAAAACGCAGAGCTCATACCATTTGTACGTATTATACCGATAGCAGAAGCGCGTAGTAGCAGTAGTCTAAGTAGCCTGATAGATAGTTCGATATTGTAAGGTAAGCGCGATCGCTCGCCTGGACAGAGTAAGAGAGAGCGAGTGAGCGAGCGAGCGCGCGAGAGAGATAGAGAGGGCGAGAGAGCGTGAGAGAGAGAGAGAGAGAGAGAGAGAGAGAGCGAAAGAGAGAGAGAGAGAGACTTATAACCGTGGAGAGATAGATGCTCAGATAGACGAATAGATGGACGCGTATAGATAACCCTCTAACCGCCTCTGCAGGAGAGAGTTATACTCAGCTGCGCGCCGCGCGAAGAAGAACGAAAGCGATCGCTAAGAAGATCGGACGAGTGAGAGCGAGAGAGAGAGAAAGAGAGAGAGAGAGAGAGAGAGAGAGCAGAGGGAGGATTTTCTCCAAGAGGTGGCAGGCGGGAAGGGCTTTATCGCGGCGACGTTGCAACCGGTTGATCCGTTGCAAGGCTCTCCTCTCTCTCACTCTCTCTCTCTCTCTCACTCCCTGGCGCGAGAAAAATATTCCGGGTTTTACGAGGGGCGATCAAACTACTTCCTATCCGGTTCACTTTATCGGCTATGCTTCTCTCTCTCTCTCTCGTTCTTTTCGTGGTTCCCATGGACGACGGGCTCTCGAGCGCCGTGCGGCGGCTCTCGTGTTTTTCCGACTCGCTCGCTCGCTGGCAATTTATGAGCCGGGGGGGGGGGTGAAGGGTATAGAGGGCTGTAGCAGTAGTGCACGCAGGAGCCGCTTGAGCCGGACGCGCGCGAAGGGTGGCGCGCGAGTTCGAGCCTCGTAAAGTCGGATGTCGCGAGACTAGAGAGCTAAGATCGAGTATGCTGCTCGAGTGCGGACCGTATTATCCGGGGGGGGGGGGATGATTTTAAAAAATGTTGCGTTTTCGTGTGCCATGCGCGTTGTGCTATCAAATGGAATCATAATTTAATCTCGCACGGATTACGTTTATCATTCGGATGCGTTGTGTTATGTAAGGCGACTGTCATTGATGTGGCACGACTAAACTCTCAGGCGACTACAAAGTTTTCTTTTTGAGACAAAAATCCAATATCTCGCAAAATAACAGATTTTATGAGCTGGCTAAGAACTCAGTCCAAAGATACTAAAATGCTACATTTTTTAGAAATTTTCAGGGAGAAAATGATTATATTCTAGAATATAGAAAAAGATTACGACATTTAATAAAAATGTTTACTGAATATTGCTCTTGATATTACTAATTACCTCAATTTTTTTCAATGATTTTCCTTTATATGATCCCGAGATACAACTGTTCAAAGAAATTACGTTTCGTGTATAACAAATGCATGGAAATAGCTTATTCAAAATTTCAAATAAGAAAAGATAGGAAATTTTAAGCTCTTTCAAATATATTAACACTGAATCAATGATATTATTTTTAACATATCAAAAAACCCGAAGAATAAAAAAATCAAAAAACCGATAAATTATAAAAACGCGTCTAACAGTTAATAGTATGAAGCGGAACCAAAGTGTGCCGTTTTTATACACATTGCAATCATATGTCTGTCCGCTCAATGCTACCACATGTTTAGCGGGTTAAAAAGAGTTTATGCCCATCTGAACGAAAATGGCCACTTTTTTCCTTGAAAAGCGAGACCATAATTACACTTTTTGCCCGCAAAAATGATTAGCGGGAAAAAAGCAACTTTTTTCCCGCTAAGCACGTTGTTCCCGCTTTTGCGGGAAAAATAGTATATTACTCAACGAGGTAGGAAAGTGAGCTATTGCCGTCCGAGCGAAGCGAGGGCGGCAAATACGCAGGCGGCGCTTGCCCACATTCCTCCCGAGTAGAGTATACGCTTTTTTCTCATGCCCGGCGGAAAGTTTGTTATTAATTATTGTTGAATCTGTATATAATCTGTATATAATAAGCTGTTACCGTACTAACGCATGCCGTGTCTGCTCGTGCGTCGTCTGTCGGGTGTGACCATGCGCGTCCCACTCTACAGAGTCGAACGCCACAGCAATGCTTCTACCATAGACATATGCATACGTGGAAAGTGAATTGTTATTAATAAAAGCAGGTGAAGGGGGGGGGGGGGGTCCACCGAAGAAAAGACCTATAAATATAAAAAAAGGATTAACAAAAAAAAATCATTAATAAAAAAACGATTAATAATAAAAATTGTTAATAAAAGAAGAGACACATGAGTAAAATAAATCATTATTAATTTAATTTTTATTTAAAAAAAAACTGATTTATTATTATTATTATTATTATTATTATTACAAGATTAACAAGATTTATCAAATTACACATAAATATTTTTTCACCATACCCTGGCCGAAAGTACCACCTTTCCTCCCAGCTCCGAAACTGAAATGTGTCATATGGTGTATGGTGAAAAATAGTATACGCACCACGGGAGGAAAAATGGCTATCCCATAGAACATGTTTACCACCCTCGCCTTCGGCTCGGGTAGCAATTTACACGTGCTATGGACTAGCCAATACTTTTTCTCCCTAGATGCGTAATATACTATTCATACATAAATATATATATCATAAAATAACTTCTTAAAAAGAAATTGTTTTAAAAACTTTCATACTTTTATAATTTAAAATTATAACATGAATATTAATATATATTTATGAAAATACATAAATATGAGATCAAAATGTACTTGAATTTATAAATCAACATACAATCATAATTGATTTATTCAATTACTTATTTATTCTTTCATTACGATCACTGGATGAATAATTATTAACTGTTAAATGATTTATATCACAATTTTGGAATTTCACAAATGAAGATGTGAGAGAAACTTCATCAAACGTTTCATTATCAATCTCATTTTCTGATAAACTTAGGTTACGTTTTATATATTTCTTTTTCTTTGATGATGGTGTAGCAGGATTAAAATTCTGGTTTTCTTGAAAAGGAAATCTTTGTAATGGTTTACTTGAATGCTGGCAAATGGTAGGTGGTAATATCTGCTTTATATTTGACATCTGGTGCTGACCCATTTAAATCATCGGGGGAAAAGTTGGTGGTTAAATCGCATTGTTTGTACTTATTGATGGTATGTTTGACAATTTTGGAACAGTTGAAGTCCCAATTCAATTGTTTTTATTAACTAATAATGATCGATCTGAACTAGTTATTTTTTCAAAAATCTTTCTTCTATTTTCCAATGAGTTTTTGATGTAACCTTCAGCTTCGGCATCTGATCGCCAACCTTCAAGCTGGTTTTGCTATAAAGAGCAAAGTTTTGTTAAAATACAACAAAGCTAAGGATTTGAATACAGTACGCGTAAGTAGCAATGATTTAAATGTTGAAAAAAGTTCTGACTATAATTCAAATGATGAAAAAGGTACTATTCATAAGTCAAATGATGAAAAAAGTACTGTTCATGATTCATATAATGAAAAAAGTTCGGTTCATAATTTAAATGTTGAAAAAAGTACAGTTCATAATTTAAACGATGAAATATATTTAATCATTTCAGGACAAGCACGACGATACTGACGATATCCAAAATATAAAGACAATGATTATCAAACTGTATCTGGAAATGATACGCTTCCATATTTTTTTAGTGATGTAAGTTTAGTAAGTGATGAAAATGATTCTTTTGAAAAAGAAGACTCTCTGAATGTAACGAGTAAATCATCTGAAAAAGTTACTAATAGTATTAGTAGTACAATTAAGAACAATATACAAAGTAAAACTGTCTCTAAGGATGATTAAAAAATCAACACTGATAATAAAGCAATAGATGATTCATGTAACTCAATCTTTCGGAATAATGAAAATGCAGATGAAATTGAGAAAACTGTACATTATAATATCGTATTAAATGCAGTTAAAGTAGAAGTCAACACTGAAAACAAAAATAATTTTAACGTTCAGAATGACAATTTTGATTTATGTAATGTCAAAAGAAAAGGCGATATAGTTGATAAAGCTACACAAAGTGAAATCGCATCAAACGAAGTAATTGATAAAGGGAATGTTGAAAACAAAATTGATTCTAACGTTAGGAAAAGTCCTTTATTTTATTAGAAAAACACTTTATATAGCCAAAATATTTTTGGGAGAGTTATTGGAATGGTAGTAGTAAAGCATTAAGCAAAGGTTGGATGCAGGCATTTAATGATATTTTTAAAAATTTATATCCAGAATTGCGTGTTGTCAATTCAATGGCATGAATGTCCAGGAGAACGTAAGAGAAGTAATAAAACGTTTTTAATTTATGCAATTTGCAAACATTCATCATGCAGATAATTTATATTCTATTACAATGAATCGATTTATGATGTTCATAGTGATAAGGCATTATTTGTAACAGCAACTGAAGATAAATTTGACCATGCAGCTGAAGAGCAGCATTCTCGGTTTATAAAAAATCAGTACAGGAAGCAACTTACTGTTGAACTGGAGTAAAAGAATCCTACGTTCATAAGAATGTCAATGATCAACCAAGAGAACAAGGATGGTTTAGCGACTGGTAATTTGACTGATACACCGTCGTTAACTGTATTAGAAAAAATGATTAGTGACGAAAGAATGAAAGAAGATTTAGATAAAGACTATATAATACTATATTGACTTGAAAACATATCAATGGATATATGCAGCAATATTCTGTACATCCTCTTTCTATAACCCTCTTTAGCGAGCGCCAGTTAAAATATTTTTTGACTTTGAAGGATCGTTTCGTTTACTTTGATGCTACAGGCTCAATAGTTGAACAACCAAAGTTAATTGAAAAACACTTAACTATTTATTATTACGTTTTAATTATACCTGGTTAAACTGATTCTGGCACAATGGCAATACTCAAGCACATAGGATGTAACCACGATGTGTGTGCTGTAAAAGCTTTATTAAATTTATTTTTCCATGGATTGAGTCAACTGTCGAAGACAAAATACATTCACAAACTAGAAACAGACTTTAGTTTAGCATTGCTTTAATCATCCACTAGATTTTTAATAATATTGACTTATACAAATACCTAAGAAATATATACAATTTATATGAAAAAAATATTCGAATAGAGAAAGGCATGCCAATGTTACACATGGTTCATCGTATTTTATTAAAACAGTTAGCCTTAAGATAAACAAATGCTTCCCCGATAAAGACAAGCAAAAAGACGAACGTACATTAGCCAAACAACTCATGTTTAAAATGATTCATTTTCAGAATATCGAAGAAGCCAGAGAATGCTTTACGTATCTCATCACTCTTTATGGAACGAAATTTAAGCCTAATAATTCTAAAAATATAAGATTATATATATATATATATATATATATATATATATATAGGTATATTTTCTTTCTTCAAGTCTAGCATCATTATACTTCTGCGAAAGTTGGATAAAGTGTGAAGCTAGTATGTGCTTTCGACCATTTAATAAATAATGCTTGTAAATTTTGAAATAGTTATCAGCAGGTGCATTACTATCCCGCCTTCAGCCAAACTTGTTAATAGAAGCAGTTGACCATAGAACGAAAATGAACATTTAAAATTCCATTATATAAGTTATGAATTCCAAACTAAAATAGTTATGTTTTTCTTTTGTCAAAATAACCTTGTTGACCTTGTATATCTTCCTCGGTTAAAGGGTCTTCAGATTTATCTTCATCTTTTTCTTCATCTTCATCAACATTTTTTTCTGTTTTCTTACGAAATTTTAAAGTTGTACATAATTGAATTATATTTTTAGAATTATTAGGCTTAAATTTCGTTCCATAAAGAGTGATGAGATACGTAAAGCATTCTCTGGCTTCTTCGATATTCTGAAAATGAATCATTTTAAACATGAGTTGTTTGGCTAGTGTACGTTCGTCTTTTTGCTTGTCTTTATCGGGGAAGCATTTGTTTATCTTAAGGCTAACTATTTTAATAAAATACGATGAACTATGTGTAACATTGGCATGCCTTTCTCTATTCGAATATTTTTTTCATATAAATTGTATATATTTCTTAGGTATTTGTATAAGTCAATATTATTAAAAATCTAGTGGATGATTGAAGCAATGCTAAACTAAAGTCTGTTTCTAGTTTGTGAATGTATTTTGTCTTCGACAGTTGACTCAATCCATGGAAAAATAAATTTATATTTATATATACTCGTATCTTATATATATATATAAGATATGAGTATATATGTTACCGATAGAATTCATTAGTAATAAGAAAATGTAACTGTATAATAAGTTGCTTTGCAAAACGTCTCTAAAACGTTCTGTATAGTTCAAACGCGATAACGTTCTCGAGTTTCTTATGTATATGCTTGCGGCGGTTGTCGGCGACAACTTTCGGCGGCGCGAAGAGCGGCTCATTTCTAGCTCAAAATGAATGACGCAGAGGTAAGATGTAGTTTAGTCCTTGTACAGAAGAGTAGTTTCAACGCGCGTTGTAACAACCCGGCAAATGTATATAATAATAACTACTTTAAATACAAATTGAGTATCAATTATTTTAACAAAATCCTTGGTATAATTACGTTCTCAACTATATATATATATATATATATATATATATATATATATATATATATATATATATATATATATATATATATATATATGTAAGGGCATATATGAATACATAGAATAATATATGTCCATATGTGATCACATCTAATTACGTAGAATGAAATGTGCTCATATGTAATTATATGCGGCTAAATGTGTTTAAATCTGAAATTTGATAACATATTTTTATACATAATAATATATAAACATACATAATTTCATATCGTAATATGTAATCACGTATGTTTTTATATGTTCGAAATTTCCAAATTTATTATCCATATATGATTTTATGCAAATATATATGGGCAATGTATTGTTAGATGCAATTATATATAATTTTATATGAGAGAAAAATCTTAAAAATATTTGTTGTATATAAGTATATATGAAACTTTATGGGCATAAGTATTTATGTAGAAGCCTGTATGATCATATAATATAATCCATGTGATATTACAAGACATTACTGTATGCTCGTGAACAGTTTGTAACCTTGAAATGTCAGGAACAAGTGTAGCGCAGTGGCTTTAGTGAGCGACTGCGAATCAAAAGAGCTCAAGACTCGACGTAGGCGATTTTTTTCTTCTCTTTTCCTTTTTTAATGATAAATATCTAGTTAAATTTACGATAAAATTTATTATTTAGACCAAAAAATTATTTTTTTATAGTAGAATTCGTAACATATTATTTAATTTCTTTCATACATGTTCATATATAATTTTATATAATCTAGTATGTTCATATATTATGTTCCAGTATATTTATATATGATCGGCACCAGTGGTGGGGTCAGTGGTCGCATGGCGGATCGCGTACGAAAGTTAAGCAGCATTACGCGCTGTCGTACTTGGATGGATGACCGCTCGCGCAACCAAGGGCATCAATAATGGTGTTTTTTCCCGTAGGTAAGGAATGATACTTGACTAGCAAGTTGATTTTCTTACCGCACCGCGTCCTGGCGGTGGTTTTTCCTACAAGTTTTCCTCCGTCACAGATTGCCGACATAGGTAGAAACCCGTCATTGTTGCTAACTTAGGCGAATGCGGGAGTGGTGCGGAGAATTGGAATGGGCTTGTTACACTGAGAGAAAGGATTCTTTGTGGCAAAGAATATTTCTTAATTGTTAAGTTTTGTGGATTTGAATACGGCCAAATGAATATTTCTTAACAGTTAAACGCATCGTCTTAATAGTTAAAACTGCGTACTTGAGTAGTGTCAACGGCTGACCGCCTGACTTTAAGGTTAACTGAATTTTTCAAATTTCTAAGATGTTTATATGACCGTTACATGTTAGTATAAGTTTTCACCCGCACGAATATGTCTACGTATAGGATCATTTTATATTTCATGCTTGAAAAGCATCATTATATGCTAGAAAATCTTCAAATAACCTTTTGTACTCGACATGTTTATCTTACTCGTGCAGACTTTTTTCAAGTTCAAGTTCTTAAATATTAAGAATTCAGCATTTGCGGCAAGTATGTGAGAATTCAATTCCTCAAGTACACTATTAATTTGCCACAAGGAATCCTTTCTCTCAGTGTAGAATCAAATACCACCACACAGAGGTGGTGGAGGTATCCTATAAAATCCTGATGAAGAGTATACAGGTAGGAAAGATAATATAATAAAAATATATTTACATATAATTTTATGTTACCAAATTTTGTATACAATTAAATATGATCATATATGATGAATCAGATATGGTTATATGTGATAACATAGGAATCTATTTTACATAGTATTATACATAGTAAATTATTTTACAATTAGGCTTTATATTCATACATTTTTCCATTACACTCAGTAAAAATGATGTAACCTGTGCCTTGTCTGCCACCATCTTTGTACCCACGAACCTTATTTTAGGTCCGAATTTATAGTCATATTTCCAATGTTGAGAGCTAAGAATTTCTCTTCAAGTCCATCCCAAACCTTAATGCGATTGGAAAAAATGGAAAGTGGTTTATTAGCTTAAAAATGGTCTCAAAGGAGCACACAAATACTTTCCAAAAGAAAATAATGTTCTCAGTATGATTTTTCGAGATGGGTTTAAATAACAACTATCTGCCGTTCATGCTCTTACAATAATTACATTTTGACAATTAGCATGGTCAATTAACTAACTAATTTGAGTGTTATTTTACAAGTATATGTAATGAAAAGATTACAACAAAGAATGTTTTACTTCGAATTTTGAAGGCATAATCTATAGCGCTATACGCATCGCTTTCCACCATATGTATTGATTTTTTGTTATGGCATCACCATTTGTATAATCTTTTCAAACAAATGCCATTTTTTGGACTTTACACTGACATCTTCGCATTGATTCTCTAGAAGTGACTATAAGGTCCCAGATAATTTTCTGACCAAATAACAATATTTAATGGTAGTTCATACTGCGTGTACCTGCAGGCATACTTGGGGCCTAAAAGGTTAATGTATACTATAACATATTCAAAATGTTTGGTTAAAGGTAGCTATATACGAGTGAAGAAATGTAATTCGCATTTAAAAATTTGTGCATTAATGTCACGATTCTGTTGAAGACAATGAGCGGCTTTTTGCACTATTTTATCGACTGTCAAATAGAAATCAGTTATACTTGTATTATCCCAAGTACGCTTGTATAAGTGTCAAGAACTGTTAGAATCTATAAAATACTCTGAAGAAAGAATAACTAATCTGTTTATATTATGTATTTCTACTATTCCAATCGCGTAATAAGTTCAACCCTCTACTCAATCAAAAATTTGTTTTAATAATAGTGTATCATAGTAATGAGAAATATCAACGGTAAATTATTTATTTCGGTGATTATATCGAAATTATTTTCCATGTTTACAAACATGTAAGCTATGATAAGTTTATAAGACATATGTTTCAGTTTCGTAATATGTGTCAGGGATATTAAATCATCTACCTTGGTTGACTCGTTATCAGACATAATCTATATTTATTATACCACCTCATTAAATAATGGTAATATATCTTTTTAATTTTATTTCCCTCGTTCCCCACAAGGGATGCCAATTTGTTACAACCGAATTGCTGTTCGAACCGCGCGAGTTCTAAATCGCAAAACAAATATATTTGCTTAGCGTGGAACTATAGTCTTCGCTTGAGAGCTTTCTCCGATCTACTACGTTGTAAAAGTAAAAGATGGATTTATTCAACAAAAGAATTATACAAAATTATCATTTTCACGATCCACACGAATGGCTCTCGCAGATAAAATAATATGTTCACGCTCCGCGCGCAAAGATACACATTCAATTAAATTCCACAAATACGAAGAAAGGCACCAGAACTTCGCCAAAACGTCGCTCGGCGTGCACCAGAGACCAGTGGAATTGCACCGCTCTTGAATGGGCGCGCGCGATTCATTATCTATTGTTCTTTATCTTGTGCATCGATTTTGCCACCGTTCGGGTCTTCCCACACAGAAAATTGACTCATCGCTCTCCCACAGCGCAGCCGAGAATAATGTGCGGAGCACAAAACTGGCGTTATGAATGCGTGTTTCCGCGATTCGCCACAGAGCGTCGATGCGCGCATTGTCTCGATCGTGAATCGCAATCAGCGCGTCGTTTCAATAAAGTCAATTAATAACCCTGAAGAGGTATAACGCGCACGGGCAATGCGATGTGACTCTCCCGCTTTGTCGAGCAGTGCGCGAAGCATAGCCGTTTTTTGCGCTGTTATCGGCTTTTCGCGGAGTCCCGGATTCTCTTAATGCAATTGAAATCAAAGTATGCAGATCAATAGATATATTCAAGATTAAAAATGAATTAACCCTTTCAGACCTGAATTAAATTTTGTAATGGTATACTTATTGGTCAAGGTTATTTTGACGTTTTATGGTCTAACTAACAAATTTTAGTGATTTAAAAAAAGACATTTTTCATGTATATCTATGTAAATATACATGTATGTAGGTATACAAGTGTACTCATGCGTCCCTAATATTCAGTATGTCAATTAGGATTCATCCAGTCGAGATTAAAAAATTGTTCCGACCGATAAATAATTATTTTTATATTTTTCAATACAAGAGTATGTCCATCTTAATGAACGCGGGGTCTGAAAGGGTTAATATGTTTTTACATCGTCATATATGAGCTTCGTAATGGTAAAAATAAAGTTATGCTAAAATCATTATATAAACATATTTTGAGGCATTAGGAATCAAAATACACTATTTTTTTAATATTTCTGTACGGATGTGTGCATCACTGCGTATGTGTGTATATGTGTGTCAAAAACTTTTGTACCGGCTGTGCCAACAAATCAGAGATTAAGAAAACAAATTGGCCCAAAGATGTTTAGCCCCCCCCCCCCTAAAAATGGGGTACAATCTAGTTGATACCACATGTTTAGGGAAGCTCGAACATTATGATAGTCTGTTCTATGCAAAATAGGTCCGAAATTTGTACATGCACCCCCTAAACACAGGGTACCATCTGGATAATTACTACATGTTTAGGAGGGCCTGAATATTAAAATAGTATTACGTCACGGCCTTTATTTACGGGAATAAAAATTAAAATATAATTAGGGTTACACCCGCCCGCTACTGGACAGGGCGATTCTTGTAATTCAGATTCTTTTTACTCGGGCGTTTAATATTTTTCTACGTGAATTGACTTATTAGAAAAGTTCTGTAACCTATCTATGCGGATCAACCTTCCTTTGTTTCTCTCCGATGTCGGCAGCGTTGCTCTGCGTAGGACCTCAGGCGCACGTGTCGATGGCGCCGAGACCTCCTTCCAGGCTGAACCCCCTACGGTTGGGATGACGCGAGCGGTTTCGGTTTCGCCAACTGCAACCTCGACTAAAGTGGTGACTACTACGAGTGGGGAGCCTCCAGGCGCGAGTGGCTTCACGACTGGGGCGACTGTTGCTAGCGTGGACAGAACCATGCGCAAGGTGGGCTACTTGCCCTGGCTGACGAAGATTTCTGATAGATGACTGAAACGAACCCCAATCCCTGTGCCCCTGGCTAAATATTTGTGGAAGGGTACGTGATCTAATCCGCGTTACGATTAAAGAATACATAAATAAACAACTCAGTTTGATTATATTGATATGTGAGACTATAATATTAGTCCCGTTTATTTCGATCTTAAGTTAAATTAACTATATTTTGACAATTCCTAATTTAGGTTCTAGTCTTTCACGTAGACGTCGGATTTTTGCAGGATTGTAGGAGGTGGAGGCGGGGGGATGGTGAGAAAGGTAGAAAATAATAATGTTTGATGTTTAGGTTATTGGTCGGTGAGATAAGACGGCTTTACATGATAAGATAAATGGTTGCGATATATTGTAGAGGAAGGGAAAATAAGGGGGGGGGTGTGGAGTTAGTACTGTTAGGACGATACCATCGATCTCTCACAGCGCAGCCTGCAGAGAGGTCGACGATGTTGCAATAAAAGCGAGAACGTCGAACCCTCGAGTGGGACGCTCCCAGTTCTATGATAAGGCATCGATGATGGGGCCTCACGTGACGTACGAGCCACACCTCTCTTTACTAAGAAGGTACAAAGTATAATTTCGATGAGCATATCATTGAACAACAAAATAATAAATGTTGTTTACTTTGCAATAAACAAGTACGTAGATAATATTAATAACAATGCGGTTATTTGTAAATAGACGGAGTATTCACGCAGTTTTAGAATACAAGAATTAATTATCTTTTTTTCTCTCTTTGTTAAGTAATAAAACAAAAATGCTTTAAATAAATTATTTATACAACAATAAACAAAAAGTACTTACCTCGCATAAATAGATACACCGTAGAGGTATGTGCGCTCATCTATATTTGAGTTTTGAATAAATATATATTTGTAATAAGTGTTGATTAAGAGTGTTAATATATATATATTCGGATATTTGGTCAACACAAATTTGGTTTCTGCTGATTAACGTATATATTTAATGCAAATAATTAAAATTCTATAAAGTAAATTGCATTATTTTGTCTAATCAAATTTTGACTAATCGAACATTTTATCGATAAACATTAATATTATGCATGAACATTTCGCCATCGTAATATAAATTATGCTGGCATAATATGTATTTAAATCCATTCAATTTATTGAAAACAATATAATAGAATTTAATGATTATTTGATAATAAATATTACGTCATTCAGGTATTTCCGTACATCATTATGTTTTATAATATTATGATTCCGAAAAAAAATCGTTGCCAATACATTGGCACTTAGCTTCCTCAAACTTTATAAATTGTCCCAATATTAAATTATTTATTCTATTGAATGTTGTGGTGAAAAATAAAAATGACAAGTCTATTGCTTTTTAATATGTCGAGATATATGTATATATTTAAATTTAAATTTTGTAATTTAAACTTATATAAAGTAATAGCATAGATTATAGAATAATATTATTGAATAAAATATTTTTTAATGTATGTAATGCACATCATTTTTACAAATATGTTATTAGAGTAAATGCATATTTTTGTGATAAAAATGTATTTTAAAAATTTCAAGAAAATTTTCATCTATAAATAAATATAAGTTAATATTTTTTACTCTATTTAAACTCAATTTATGATCTGAAATATATTATACATTTTTTGAACCTATGCAAAAGTATAGTATTATGAAAAAATTTTTAAATTGTGTAAAAACTTTTTGCAACACTATAATTGTTGATTAAATTTTATTTATGAATATAATAAATGTATACTACTGTTACAAATAAATTTGGTTTGTAATTTTGTAATTTTGTTCTAGTTTATGTGCAACGGATGTATTAATTTATTATAAAAATATAAAAATGAAAGACCGGGATAATACAGAAACGAAACGTGAATCTGAGTTTTTTATTTTAAATCTTCATTAAAAGAGATCTTTGAATGACCAAAAAATACCGCATAATACTCAAGAAAAGATAGATATTTTTATGCCCTTTCACATGCATTGTCACTGGATTGATGATATTATTTCTAACGTACCAAAAAACATGAAGAATTAAAACCCAGAAATCGAAAAAGCGCTAAATACAAAAACTAATCCGAAAAACTAAAAAAGTTATTGTGCTCTCTTCGGGAAAAAAAAGGCAAACAAAATGAGCCCTGGAAGATTAAATTTTACCCTGGATTACTCGGGATATCGATGCCCACACACACTCACACACTCACACACTCACACACACATACACATACGCACACACACATACATACACACACACATGCACGCACACACGCACGCACGCACGCACGCACGCACGCACGCACGCACGCACGCACGCACACACACACACATTCATACGGACATTTTCTAACAATAGTGTACTTTGATTCTCTATGTCTCAAAACATGTTTCTAACATGTTTTACTTAAACTTTTTTTTGTACCATCACAAAGTTTCCTCTTTGTGGAAGCAAAATAGATTGTTAATTGTTGAAAAGCATTAGAAAGGATAATAAATATACCTTCTACCTCCTAGCAGTCCACACCATTACGATGTCCTCGCTATCGCAAATACCAAAAGCCAACGTCGATTCAGCATTGTCGCGCATAATGCGCGGACAAATGATCCAAAGGCGAGCGCACTCACAAAGGAAAATTTTCACGATCCGCGATATCGCCCATCACGCTCCAGGTCCATTATATAATCCGCGCCGCCGCTACTGCATACAGACGTAATCACGCCGAACACCTGAGCAGTGAAATAACATCGCAATCGGTGTCGTCGTTTATTTCCGCTGTACACTCACAGCGACACGAGAGCGGTTCATATAATAAAGGCGCCGGCACGCGAAATCACGACGGAATTGAATCGAAAATTATTTTCCGATTGACAACGAGTAGAGCTGCACTTGCATGTGTACAATGGGTATTTGGACGTATTAGTATGCCTTTACGATTGACGACAGCGCTATGTGTATAAGAGATAAATAAGTTTTTGTAACACATGCACGATTTTCGCGGTATTTTAGACGTAAAAAGCGAGCCTAAAGTGTTTGTTTTCTGACCAGCGGGCAAAAATGTAGCATTTTTTGCCCGCTGTTGATTTATTTACTTATTTGTACTTTTCCAGACATATTACAAAAATTATGGTGTGCATGGTAGGCTAGTGGGCTTTTTGACCTCGTGTATTTACAGTATTTGTCTTCGGCTCGCAAAACGCACTCGCCCTCGACTCGTACTGCAAACTCTACACTCGGTCTGAAAAGGCCCATTTTACGCCCTTGGTACACAATATACTATTGTTACGCGTTAAATGTATATTTTTGCGAAAGTAAAATGCGAGGTATGTTAAGTATGTAATAATAAAAGCCCTTATGATCACCATTCGCAATAATTTGCAAGAATTCGATTTTTCGCAATGGCAAGCTATGAATCGGTAATCATATAGCAGTGGTCTAACAAATGTAAGTACGACATTTCGATAATTTACGTTGAAGATATCGGTCAAGGCTGGACGGTATTACTTTTCTGATTGGAGAAGCTAAGTAGGCGGAGAGCGATAATTTTTTATCGCAATTCTAACAGTTCATTAAAAAGTTTTAATAAGATCATCCAGATAAAGTTGGTTGTAGCTTCCGCGCTGAGATCTGTAACGCTGCGCTGCAAATGAGCTTTCGTAAAAAATATCGCATTTGAATAAAACAAATGGGAAGACTCGATTCCGCATAAGCAGATTATTGCGGAATAGACTATATTGAGTGAATATAAATACTCGTATATGATATAATATCAGAATATATAATTTCGCTCATGAAAGTAGATTAAACGGCGAACCAGTGAAAATTACCTGTCAATACAATACCAGGTCCGAGTGAAGCAAACAAAATCATGTCGAATTTGAATCTATACTTATGCATACAATAAGTATGAACAAGGTTTGAAACTGCTTGCCCGCGAACTCACAAGGTTTTCAACACGTTCCCTTGTGTAATAAATTCATATTTATATTAATATATACTAATATATAAGTGTACAATTTTGATTATCTATTACTCAAATATACAAAAACTAATACTGCATCGATCTTAATAAATCTTTTTAATTTTCTTCGCTTAAGCGAGAAAAATGTAGGCCTTATACTATGGAATGGATAATATTTTAATTTTTAAATGAAAGGACAATACCATGTAAAATTTAAATGTTCTATTCTGATAGGCTCGTGGTTACTGTGTCGAAAAAGAGTCACTCCAGTCTCGCTTTCTAGACACGAAAAACACTAAAATTCAGACATGTGTCACAAAAAATATGGTGTGCATCAAGGGCTAGTGGACTTTTTTGACCTTGTGTGTTTGCACTATTCATCTCCAGTTCGCGATACACACTTGCCTTCGACTCGTACAACAAACTCCACACTCGGTAAAATGCAATATGCTATTACAATATATTATTTTGTAATACACGCACAATTTACGCATTTTTCTTACCTATAAAGCGGGTCTAAAGTGAGCTTTTTGCTTTTTTCCCGCTTATAAGTTATTATTGTCCAAAAAGTGTATATTTGTGACAGTTTCTTTTCTCCAAGAGAAAGCATTGTTTTGGTATACTATATGACTTGGAGAGTTCGAATAACAAATTGTGAACGATGTACAACAACAATAGTTTCTTGTTGCTAGCAGTCGACAATTATATATATACTACTTTTATTTTTGTGCTTATTCTGTACCTTTATAGATCAGGAAAATGTCAAATAATCTCTTATCCATTTCTATATCTCACTCAAGCGACATAACGCTTGCTTTTTCGGCAGCTACCTGGCATGCGAACTCTTAACTGTTAATGAATCTATCATTTGATGGAAATCAAACATATATTGGGGGTTCAAGTACCCAAACAATGCATTTAATACGAGGAATGCTTTTTCTCAGTTCAGGCTCCTCCCATCTCAAACCTTCGGTCACGTCACCACTTCCTTCATAAAGCGTCAATCATCCGCAAGCTTTCATCAGCCTCGTGATAATCGAGCTCGTCGCGTCGTCGATCCTTATACGTTGGCGACAAACTCGCACCTCCCCCTGCCCCTCTGCACGCATTTGAATAATTTTCGCTCCCGAGGCCGCGAGGCGCACACGGGCGAAAATATCGTAACCAATATTTCGCATCGCTTTTCCCTACGGCAGTGCCTATATACGCAGGCGAAGCTTCTGCGTATAGGCGATCGGCTGTACGCGCATGCATGCGCGCACGCACGCGGCAAATTCTCTGATATTACGCTTCTGCCGCTGCCCGGTCAGTGTCGCTTATGGCGCATACGACGCGCGCCTCGCTCGTTATACAGTGGCCGAAGCAGCGGCTCCATTAAATGCCCATTTGCATGGCAATGCATAATAATTCTCGTGAAAAGCTAGCGAGGGCGTATAGGTACACACACACACATATATAGAAGCGTTTGTGATGCTGCTGCTTGCGCTACTGACTTCGGAATTAATATCGCGATTCAAAAGTCCAAGCAGAGCACACTGGTGTATGCGGCCAAGATCCGTATATGTACGCTGTACGCCGTACCTCTTTGGTGCGCTGCGATAGAACGGGGTTGTGTGTCCGCATATAATCACGAAGTAATTAAGTCATTGCGTTGCTGCTAGGCGTATCGCGCCGTTAACAAAGTATACAGGGTTCGCAAGCGTTCGCGTGTGTTCATATTGGGAATGTGTGCACGGAAAATAATCCTATTTTAGCGTAAGAGTTCACACTTTTGAGGCATCAGATTTGATATGCGATGGAAGTATATAATCTGAGTACGAAATGCATGATTTCCTTACAATTTGATTATAAATAAATGTATTCAAAGCACGGCAGCTACCCATACTAAGAGAGTACAACAGGGATAATAATATTGCACGAGCGTCACACATTGAAGACACACCGCCATACAAAAAATGTGTGGAGCCCCCGTCATACTCCAATTACACAAGCACTGCAACCAATAATTTCACGACGCTTACACTACTTCGGTATAAGAGTCTTCAAGCGATTGAAAGTCTGCGCGCGCAGTGACGTATCCACTAGTTAGGGGGGCTTGTACCTTAATCGCTCGAAGACTTATACCGAAATTATGTGAGCATCATAAAGCGATAAGATGAGCTTCTGCAATTGGAGTATGACGGAGGCTCATGCTTTTTCCGGACGGCGGCGTGATTTCAAGGAAAGAGGCTCAAGAAATCTTAGTACGAGTAGCTCTCGTTCTTTGAACGTATGAATTTACAGTGAAATGTTAAGAAAAGTTTTTGCTTTTAAGAGAAGAGTGTACCAATTATTGGAAAATTTTTTATTTAAAAAAGTTCTATGATGACGGTAAGTACTTAAAACATGTGTTCTTAGGACTCATTCAAATTCCTATTCGCGTCATAGCTTATTTTCAAATGGAACAAAAGAGGAAACGGACATAAGAAAGAAAGTACGATATGGGGAACTATCCAGCCAAATTGGGAAAATAATTTATTTTAAGAAAAACGTAAATTTTTACATTCATTATTACTATTTTTTAAAATGCATTTTACTCAAAACTACAAATTTGAAACTTCAAAATAGTTCCTTCAAGGCAGTTAATTATATTCGGTAGGGCTTGAAACATCTTTCTTTTATATATGTAATCATATAATCATAAAATAAAGAATTCCTTGATTTAAGAAAATTAGCTTTATACTCTTCCCTTAAAGCGAGTGATGCTTTCAAGCTGTATTACTTAGGATTTCTTTCTCCGTATAGTTAGATAGTTCATGGTATGGCTGATCGTCAGCTTCTTACATAAACAATACGTTATCAAGATTCGTGACGTGATTGATCAGTTTGACGTACTGTTAGAATATAAGCTACATTTGTGCGATTTGATAGAAATTATGCCAATTGCTTTCTCAACGAGAAAGCTTTGTGATGGTAAAAATTCTTTTTGCGTTTTTTAACGAATAAACATGTTTTATGCCTTGGGGAGTCCGAATACACTGATCTTAAAAATGTATGTATGTGTGTGTGCGTGTGCGTGCGTGAGTGCGTGTGTGTATTATTGTTAGTATGTGGTATATCACCATTCATGCAATCTGCGGTATAATTTTTCCAAACTTTGCCCATATATTTGCTATCAATACCCGGTGTGCGCTTGAAAGTTTCAACAAAAATGGTCAAATAATTTTTTTATAGCCATTTTTTAAAATTTAAGAACTTTAAATTTCGTTTTTTTTAATTTCTTTCAATGCAGGAATAGTTTTAGGAAAGCGAATTTTTTACACAATAAAGTACTAATAATATCCTTCATTTTATGATCAGAAACGATTTTATATGAATCGCCTTTCAGTTGTTATACTGTGTGACAAAATTTTTGTTTCGACATTTATTACTTGAAAACTATTCCATAAAAGTCAGTAAAGACAATTTGTTTTCTGAAAAAGAAAGTGTAAAAGAATGCATTTTTTGGACAACGAAAACTTGAGTAATACTTGATGTAATGCCTTTAAAACTTCAAAGAATATTTGTTAGGTGTCAGGTTATTAGCTGAATATTTTTGAGATATTAGAGATTATTCAATTGAAACAATATTTTTTCACCCTGTATATCACGACATCTCTAAGTTTTATTGTTGTGCTTTTTCTTGTAGATATTAAGTATTATTATATATAAGATTTACTTTTCTACACTTCCAGCCAACTTTACACATTATATTGCACAAAAAAAATAAAACTGGAAAGACAATGTTATATTAATAATAGGTACTAGTAATGCTTTTAAATTAGTGATTTTAAAAAATGATGCGATTTTGTGTCTTATGCATTTTTTTTGCAATGAAAGAAAAAAAACAATAATTCAATTTTTATAGATGTAGGTTTTATTTGATTTTATAGATAAAATAGATTTTAGAATCAATGACACATCGCTTACCAAAGACCCTTATAAACGATATATACGATAATATGTTAATTAAAAAATATTAATATTTCAGTCGGGAACAAATCTCTAAATGAAAATAGTTAGACAGTAAAATAACGATGATGGGTGGTACTGCGCAGCTCTTCCTTATTTATATAATAATTTTAATTAAATTCTCTTTGAGAAAGCATTGTACCAAAGCAGTTGGAAGCGTTTTTTTCCTTTTGACGAAGGCAGTTGCATTTTTACATTAAATAGAATTATAGAGGAAATTGCTGTACTCTATATCAATCACTGATCTCACGGTATTTTTATTTATAAATTTATAAAATCACACATTAACTCGACGAAATAGTAGTTTTGAATCTACAGTCTAACATTTTAATGTATAAATAACATTGAGTTACTATATGATTTTACAATTTTTTAAGTAATATTTAGTAGCACAGTGATTGACTCTCTTGCCCTAGAATGTTTTTGACATATTTTAAAAGGGCATATAACTTATCATAACCTTTTATTGCCTCATGATCCTTCAAAGAAAAAAAATAAAAATGTTACCAATATCGTTCATCCATCACGCGATTACAGCTGCAATATTTGATGAATCGACTCAATACTTTTAGAAAATCTTGAAAAATAAGAATGTAGCAGATTATAAAAATAGAGAAGTTTTGGTTAAAATATTTTTAATTATGTAGTAAAATTTTGAACATATTACCACTATTTTTTCCAAACGTTTATTATTTTAACTAACAAACAGTATACTTATTCTTAATTTTGCTTTCTCAGAGAGAAAGCATTTTCTTATGTTCTACTGAACTTATTCCAAAAATAATTATGTTTTGCAGATTTATTTAAATTCTCACATTGATTTATCAGAAATAGCTTGTGTAATCTTATAATGCATTAAAATTGTTAAATGTCAACGACTACAGGTTTGTAGATTAACATATATGACCTATACAGTTATTTAGATTGCGAAAGAACATTAAGAAAAATTAATCCTGGGACGTCAAGGAAAAGTGGGTATAATAATAAGTACTTTTCACTACTTTCCTTTAGTTTAAGAGGGACATTATTTGTTTTATGCTTGTGTCTTTTTGTAATTTGTACAACTGCATATGTTAGATTGGTTACTTCGATAGAGATATTTATTCTATAACCCATGTGCCGCGCTCATATTGTCCCTTTTATTTTTCAATTTTAAGAGTTAAATGACATTGAAACTTACTTACAGGGAGGATCAGAAATTTTAACACTGTTGGTACCCTTAAATAAGAGGAGATCAGGAAACGCAGGTTTCGATTTACGCATTACGGTTCGCGTGTGATTTTCGGGATGACGTGCGGATGTCGGCACGGTGCTGGTATTTAGAAGAGAAAGGATATATAAAGCGCACGAATCGTTGAGCGGGCGAAGAGGGAAAAAGGTGGCAGACGTGGGATTAAGAGATTTTTGGGGCTTCCTTGTGATCCTTTGTTGTTCGTTGCACGCTCCATAATATTGGATGTTTAAAGGGTGGAAGTAATTCTGGAATAGGAAAAGAAGTTGAAATTAAAGTCTTACGTATAAACTCAATTATGTTGCTTGCAAAGTTGTTCGTTTTATTTATATATTGTGGACTTCAGTAGGACAAGTTTTGAATCTATTTAATGTACATTGTTGACATCAAGGCGAAATTAAATGCATTATTGTTCCTTGAGTTTTAATTTCCAAGATTTCAAAAATTTTATTTTGGATTACTGTTGCACTGACGAGGAGAGACCACGTAGTTTAGATTACGGATTTTGTTCAAACATTGGGGATCATTTTCTGATACCTAGAAATGAAATCCAATACCCGGAATTATATCCAATAAACCTTTATATGGCTGATTTTCAGTGATCTGTCAAATTTGGGGTCCACAATTTCTCAAATTTTAACTTTAGTTAAAAAAGTGTATTATTGTATTATGTTACTAAAGGACATTCTTAAAGTATGTAATTATGACAGGGAAACTTTTAGCTTTGAAATTATACCCTTATGGGATTTAACATGGGCAAATGGAGGATGCCCTCGGATACGTAAAATGTGCCCCCTATGGGGAACGCACGCAACCTATACCACCGTTTAGAGTATAAGAAATATGAATTTTGAAAAAAAAATCCGCACCCCTGGCCACGAAGAGCTGAGATATTCAATGCTATAGTTTTCACCCCCTAACAGCTAAAAAATTTCAAAAACAAAGTTAAAATACCAGTTTGCACCATTTTGTTCTGGTCTTTCAGGGTATTAAATGAAAGTTATTTACAAAATCTATCAATGCTGAGTGATTTCGAATGGTCGACGCACCCTTACAGCATTTTTATTAAGGGTTAATTAGTTTTAATTAAATTACTCCTATTGAAATTCGATATAAAGAAATGCTTTGTACCATTTTTTTACCAAAAAAAAAGTAAATGAAAGTTAGCTTTATGAGCAATATTATGATATGCAAGAAAAAATAGTGCAAAGTGGTAGTTGTACGCTATACTTTATTGTGGATGAAATATAGTATTTCAAAATGAGGGTAAAAATCATCATTAGGGATGCATGGCCTAATGTGAGTGACTTCCAAAAGATTGCTCATAAGGCAAGCTTTTATTTGCCTCTCTATTTTCTAAAAGAAATGGTGCAAAGTACCAGTTTATATCCGAATTCAATAGGGGTAGTTTAATGAGCACTAATTAAACCTCAATAAAAATCCTTTAAGGGTGGGTCTCATTCAAAATCACTCAACATTGATAGATTTTGTAAAGAATTTTCGTTTAATACCCTGAAAGGCCAGCAAAAATGGTGTAAAGTGGTATTTTAGCTTGGTTTTTGAAGGTTTTTTGCTGTTAAGGGGTGAAAACTTTATCGTTGAATATCTCAGCTTCCCCGGGGTTAGGGTGCTGATTATTTTCTCAAAATTCATGTTTTCTCATACTCTAAACTATGATGCGTTCCCCATAGGGGGCAAATTTTACGTATCCGTGGGCATCTTTTTTACCATGGAGGTAAACTGCTCCGGCGGTGACATTTCGTTGGGTTTAATCACCTTATTCTTTACAAACTCTTTCAGTATTTTGTTCTGGTCTCATCGGATGTAATAATACTAGTTTTATTACCGCTCAAAGCAGATTCATACAGCTGTAGAAAATAGCAAAATAAGAACATAAAGTTTCCACTAGTAAAATGACATCACTTTATTGTTTCAATACGAGATGTAAAATAATTCATAATAGTATTATAATATAACATACCTATAATAATGCAATTGATATTTAAATCTATAAGAATTCGTAAAATTTATATACAGTAATATTTATCTATAATTATTATTACTTGAGGATATTAATTTATATTAAAAATGCATAGGTATTATTCGTCTATTCGTAACAAGAGTTTCTTTTTACAGTGAACACAATTTTTGCAAGTAACGATATAGAAATTAAATTTTCATTTAACAGTCGGTTTTACGTACTTGTTTTTATTAAAAAAAAAGAGATTGAAACAAAGCAGCGATAACACCGAGTTTACCGAGCCGTGTATATTTCGCTAAAGAGCTTTGTTCCTGTGACCCGTGCACGAGGGCTGGGGCGAACGCCGCACTAACTCGAAGTTAGTGAAATTCCATATCGAAAATGGCCGGCTTGGCGCATCGATGTCGATGCCTGAAATTCATTTAGTTTGGAAGGAGAAGGGGGAGGGGGGGGGGCGGAACAGGGAAAATAATTTTGCCCATAGCATTGTCGATGGGCGACTGCGGACATTCGTGTACGCTCTAAATGGAATTGATTTTTCCACTGCTGCAAACACCGAGGATAGAGGGAGATAGAGAAATAGAGGGAGAAATAGAGAGAGCGAGAGAGAGAGATAGAGCGAGAGAGAGAGATAGAGCGAGAGAGAGAGAGAGAGAAAAGAGTAAAACAATTTGTGACTACGGTAGCAGAGAGAAAAAGCCTGATATGGCGTCGTGTCGACTTGCCTCGTGAGATCATCTAGTTATATTTTCGGCAATATACTTATGGCAAACGTTATTATTCTTACTTAATATGGGAATGAGCAAATTAATTTGTTCGTATGTTTGCTTGTTACTCAGTAGCGCAAGAACTACTGCACCAATGTCAATAAATCTTTAGATTATCTTTGGTTTATTTCAAAGTAAAATGTAGACTATACGCGAATTGCAATTGCATGTTATGATTCAGCTTTCTAGAATTATTGAGAATATCTGTTTTTAATTGAAACCAATCTTTTCGCTTTTTTGTCATCCGTTTGTTTATGTATTACTTCATCACACAAATACCTTTTCAATCAATATTTCAAAATATCAATGGAAAAGTTATAAAAAAAACAAAGATATCACCGTTTTTAAGTAATTTTATACTCTTTCAAATGCAAAATGAAGCGATCATAGATCTCTCATTGGTTCAGTGGGTAAGACGCATGTCTACCGTTACAAGACGCTCAAGTCCGATTCCCGGTGAAAATTCTCGACAATTTTTTCTTCGAGTTTTTCGTATGGACGTATGCAACCATATAGCCTCCTTAAAAGTGTCTGAGACGCTAGTTAGCAGGTGATGGGTTTCTTTCTATCGACAGCGCACAATGCGATAAACAAGTATATAAAATGCAAATATAAATACAAAATCACATATGCATTGTGACATATCGGAGTCCCAAAAAAAGAGGGGGCACGTGGCCATTAAATACAAAGAAAGAAAGAATTAAACACACATATTATTTCTAAAATACAAGAATAATTTATCTTATCGATTTCAGAATATTGTAAAATATTATGAAACGGATCGATAAATCTTAGCATTTCTTTCTAATTCAAAATCATCATTAAAAAACGAAAAAAATGAATCCTCGTTTGCAAAAAATGACCGTGCTATTCGCGAGATATAAACGATAAAAAATATAGAAATAAATATAACCTCAAAAAACTCTGAATGTAAAGGTCGTTATAATCTGGGCTTCTAACAGTCTCAAGAGATAGTGAAAAGCTACCTTTCTGGAATTTTTCAGAAGGAATAATGACGTTTAATTTAAGTTATCGTCTGCCGAAGAAAACGATTTTTTTTACAAAATGATTTCTTTTTTCGAAAAACATAAGTATAAAGGCTTGAAAATTTTACAAAATATTCTTATCCATATTCCTAATCACCTAAATTTTTTTCAAAAATTTTCTATGTTATATTAACCAGATATCATTGATTAAATAGAACATGATGTTTTTGTGAATAACAGAAAAAATAAAATAGCTTATTTAAAATTTAGGGTCGGGAAAAATAGATAGTTTATGCTCTTTCAAATACATGAAAAATGAATCGATGATATTATTTCAAACATACTAACAACCCGGAAAGCTAAAACTCAAAAATCGAAATTCCACTAAAAAAACAAAAGAACATCGAAAAACAACAAATATTTTTTTTCAGCCCCCTTCCTTTAAACAAAACAAAATCATTGAGCCGTGAAACATTAATTTTGACCGTGAATGTTCAAAGTAATCTTCGTACACATCCGTCCACACACACACACATCACATTCACACATATACTCACGCACACGCACACGCACATGCACATGCACACGCACTCGCACACGTACACGCACACGCACACGCGTGTTAACTTTAACTGTCATTTTCATGGGAGTATTGAGGTGACTCGCTTAGTCCAGGATTTGCTTAAAACTAAAAAAAATACTTAACTTTAGGTAGTTAACAAAGTCGTAAAATGAAAAACTTAATTATACTTACAACATTTAATATGCACCTGCTGCATATGAATCATCCTTTAATTCTTCTCGAGCTCTTCTTCTGTTGACACGTGCCTCCTTACAAAGACCTTCTTCATCTTCAAGAAAACTCAACAGCGCATCATCAGATGAGTCTTGTGATTCAAAAAATAGAATTATTGACATCAATATTCTATTTACTGAGCTCAAAAATATTGTACATTGCAGTGAATGCCATGGCAATGTACAGCTCATTGAGTCAAGTACATAAGGACTAGGATTCAAAATCGATGTGGTGTGTGCACAGTGTGGTCAGATAGCTGCAAACTCAAGTAAGAAAGTAGGTAGAAAAAGGAACGCATGGGGAGTCAGTAGGATAAGCGTGCTTGCTTTACGTGCACTTTGTCATGGACATGCTGGATTGTTTACTTTCTGCGGCATCATGGATTTTTAAAAACCAGTAGCACAATCTGCTTTTGACTCAATAAATAGTCAATTGAGTGAAGTGTGCGAGGAAGTGGTGCAAGATTCCATGAATGCTTCAATTCAAGAGGAAAAGGACGCGACACCACGAAATTTACACAGAATTGAAATGAAAGTTTCAATAATTCTGCGTGGAAGCTGGTTCCAAAAAAAACATTATTCAGTGGTTTGTCAATTTTCAAGATTGGAGTGTATACTGCTGCAACTTGCTTCAATAATGATTGAACGGACTTCCTCAAAATCATGAATAAGTTTGAAATCAAGTCTGGAGATTTTTCGACTGTGTGGGTAAAAAGTTGCGATGACTCTAGACTGTTTCATGCGGAGAGGAAGACACTTGCGAGCACAAATCTTCTGATCCGGATCATCGCTATATCTCCTTCCACGAGATTCTCTTGGTCTCTTCTTAGGTCTACCTCTATGGTACTTGCATATCTCCCATATTTATATTTCACTTTATTAGAAGACATTTTTATACATTTATCACACTACAAATTTAAACTATTTACACTTTTAAATCACATTTGCAATTACACTTGTACTTTTTATATTTTCCTATTATTAAAATTTTCAATTGGCCTATATTTTAGATTTTTATAATATAAATACACGTTTCACTACACTACACTTCACTTAGTTTTCACTCTTGAATTCATTCACGAACGCGAAAAATATTCACATTTAACAATAGTTAACGACAGATAAAAAGAGCTCTCAAAATTCGAATGCTAAAATCACATATATCAGCTGTGTTTACATATAGTATCGAACAGGTGACAAAAATGTCTCTAAGTACAGAGACTCTTCATATCCTGTTCATGACGCTACAGGACAATAGGTACATTATAATATAGGAACGGAATTGACTGTCACAAAACTTTCCGAAAGAATTCAAATTATATATATTTTTTATTTTCATTTTACAAATGAATTTTACCAATTTCGTCATATAAAAAATTTTCTATCTATTTTTCTAATGTATACATTATTTTTTTCAGATATTCTAACGTATATTTGGTTAATATATTCAATATTTTACTCACAGCAACTTAGAGAAAAAAATTGCAAGCAGGATTAATTCTTAACTAATTATTTATTAACTCAATAAACAAATTTTTGTAACAAGACGTAATTTTAAGAAAAAATAGCTAAAAAGTACTTTTAGTATTTGGCGTATAACATTGAAAAAAAAATTTTAAACATACAACCAACGGGAGCGTATTCTTCAGAAAAATTCATATCGAAACAGAGAATAAAAAAAACCCGACTTTTTCATGATTTCAAAGGCGTTTCAAAGGTTTTCAATGGTGTTTTGCATAGAGCGAAAGTAGACTGTTATTCAATTCGAAAGTATACCTATAGACAAATATTCTGCAACCATTATTACCTTTGTACTCTTGCTACATCGCCGTCGATAGTGCGAGAGACCACTGTAAAATAAAAATACATCACGAGTTAAAATCGAATTTTTGTTTATCGTTGCGCGTGATTTTGAATCTACAAAATTATAAAGTATCGCATGTATTTTCGCTACATTGCAGCCTTTCGCGACAAATAGATGCCGCAGGGGACGGGCAATTGTTCTCTCTCTCTCTCTCTCTCTCTCTCTCTCTCTCTCTCTCTCTCTCTCTCTCTCTCTCAGCTGGTTAAGTTTCTGCTAGTCAATCCGTACTTCACGCGCCCGCACGCATTTCACTCAAAGACAAATACGCCGGCATGCCCTATTTCTTGTGTGTCGAATATTTTCGGTCCTCTCTCTCTCTTTCTCTCTCTCTCTCTCTCTCTCTCTCTCTTTTTTTTTCTCTCTCTCTCTCTCTCTTTCTCTCTCTCTCTTCAGGACAGTGCAAAGCGTCAAATTAATATCGCTTTCGGAGGAATTGTCGTGCGCCGGCATTTTAATTATTGCGTTGATTTTGCGCGACTGGAGCGAAAAGCGAGGCTGTGAGGCACTGCTCCGATAAATCGGAATAATTGAACGGATGACGATGACGACGCGCATTAAAAATTGCTCCGTCGTGCTGTATAGCTGCAGTGCGAGCATTTTTAATTGCGTAATGTGCACAAGCATTTGGATTGGTTCACTTGGTATATTCCATTTCTTTTTTGCAATACCTAATTTAGAGTGGAACGATAAATTAGAATTTCGGTTATTTTTTTTTTCATTATTCATTTATAGAAGAAAAAATTTTTGCTTCCTCATAGAAGAAGTTGTGTAATAGTAAAAAAACCGCTGCCCATTCATTAGCACTTAGCTTCCACAAACTAAATAAATTTTTCCAATATGAATTTCTTTATTCTAATACATTATTTTAAATTGTTATATCTCTTTCTTATTAATAGCTCAAATAAGTCTTTTTTATCATTGATTATTGTGAAAAGAAAAATTACATAAAAGTATAAGCTTGTGGTCATAAATTGCATTATCGATTTCAAAATATTAAAATAGAAAAATCGTTATAAAACATAGACGAATCGAGGAATCTTTAATTTATTTTTTGATTTCGTTTGTTATGAAAATGAGAATTAAAATTGGTTTGTTTAATAGAAAATGGCCGCAACATCTTCGAGATATAAGCAATAAAATTAAAAAAAATATATAACCTCAAATATCTAGACAGTAAGAGACCAATGTCTTCGCAAAGAGCTCAGCCAAGAGATAGTGGAAAGCTACCTTTTTCAGCTCAATTTATTTTAAACATTCTCCATCATATGTTTCCGAAATATCGCCATTTAAGCAAAAAATGCATTTACACTGAAGCGATCATATTATTTCTACATATCAAAATTATATAATTATTGATCATTGATTTCAGAATAACGTAAACTAGAAAAATCGTTGTAAAATAAAAACGAATCAATGAATCTTAAAATTTCTTTTTAGTTCCGTCTCTGTGTGTGTGTATTTTTCTCAGTGTGTGTATGTACTGTGTGTGTGCGTGCGTGTGTGTGTGTATGGACGTGAATCAGCATTACTCTGAACATACACGGTAAAACTTAACATTTCAGAGCTCATTTTTTTTTTTTTTTAGAGGATGGCGGGACAAAAATAATTATGTTTGTTTTTCAATATTATTCTTTTATAGCGGTTTTTCGATTTTTGGGTTTTAGCTTCTCCAGTTCTTTAATACATTAGAACTTTTATCATCGATCCAGCAAAAATGCGTTTAGAAGAGCATAAATTTACCTAACTTTTCCGACCAGAAAGTTTGGATTGGTCCCTTGTTTTGTTATACACGAACATGTCATATTTTGTTTAAGCGGTTATATCTCGGAAACATACGACGGAAAATTTTTTAAAACAATTAAGACTATTATAAATATGGAGAAGATATTTCAGTAATATTTTTGTGCCTTGATCATTCTTTTTTGTAGAGAAAAGAATAATACTGTAAAAAACATCGATTTTTCGAAAAGCATTTTATCTGAAACTTTACAAAAAAGTATCTTTTTACTATCTCATGACCTCTATGTTTTTTCAGATCATGATATATTTATTTACTGAGATATTGAGGTTATGTATTTTTTGAAATTGTTTTTTGATCACGTTTATCTGGAGAACAGTGCGGTCATTATTTACTACACAGGGCTCATTTTTTTCATTTTAAATGAAGATTCAAAATTCAAAATAAATTTCAAGATTCATTAACTTGTTCTTGTTTTATAAAGATTTTTTGATTTTTCGATTTTTGTGTTTTAGATTTTTGGGTTTTTTGGTATGTTAAAAATATTATGATCAATTTATTATAAATGCATTAAAAAGAGCATACAATTACCTATATTTTACAGTTGCAAATTTTGTTATATACGAAAACGTAATTTTCAGTTTAAACGGATATATTTCGTAGAGATATAGCAATTTAAAATTAACTTATAAGAACAAAGAATTGCACATTGGATAAATTAATGTAGTTTCAGAAATCAAGTGTCAATGAATTGGTAGCGGTTTTTTTAATTATTCTCACATTAAATTAGGTTATCGCATATTCGGCGCAGGGTTATTATTTAATGATTTTTTATAAATACATATAGTTATTTTCATATTGTTTATTTAATGAGCCGAAACTATTTAATAGTCGAAGTATCCTATTATATGTTACGACAGGATACAAGTTGACGGCTATACTTTTATTCCAAACAGACGTAGAATATATAATTATAACCCAAAGAATCGCGAATTTAATAATATTAATCAAATAATTCTATACCTGAATTATTTATTAAATTCTGTTTATAAATTATAAAAATATTGGCTAGGAAGTATTCTATTGAGTAAACTAAATACATGCAGATCATCTGTATTACCCTGGTACTGTGAACACGTCACAAACGAATTTGTTCAGTTATTTTAAAAACTCTCCTGCCATAAGTTTCTATTCTTATGACCGAAGCCGCCAAAACAAGCGTGAATTATATAAGACTATTCTCCACCGCTTAAACAACAAAGCACCGAGAACTAACCTTTTTTTTACAACCTTTCACAAAACCCGTAAAACTATAGAAGCCCCTCTCCTATTCACTCTCTAATTCTCAAAAATTCAACACATTACAGCCGATTCCACGCAATAGCGCCAATTCCGCATATGACCGCCCGCCAAACCGCGAAATGTAAAACTCTCGAAATTCAATTAAGCCCGCACAAAGGACCGGCCCTAGGCGCGATAAACATCCAACTTTATCGTCGCCGCCGTCGCCGCCCACGCAGTTCGTCTATTCGAGAAATCTCTCTTATCCCGAAATACAGTTAAAAACGAATAGAAGAGGAACGGGGCAAGGCGCGAGCATAGAGCGAGCTCGTCTTTATTTCGGCGAGATGGAAGGTGCCGGGTGGGCCCCGAGAAGCGATTAGTCTCGCGGCCCGTATGAGTATAATGGACCTCGCTCCGACGCTAACGTTCATTGCGGGAGAGGACTGTTATTGACGGGAAAGGATTTACTTTTGAACCAAGTTATTTTGTGGCCAATATAATTTGCTTTTTCCGTTAAGGTCCTGTAGAGATTAAAAAAAAATTATCCAGTTCATTGAATAACACGTAAAGTTTGGTAGCTTGCTTTGTCATGATTAAAGACGGTCGCAAAAAATCCTTGAGTATTTTTTATCAAATTGTGTCCACAATTAGTTATCGGTGCAACTTCATAGTTTTATGTTAAAGTTATAGAGTTTTTTAAAAAATGTGCACTGGCGCCAATCTTTTTAAGGGAGTACTACCGGTAGGTGGCTAGTCAAAATAAGTGCCCTTTTGATTTCTTGTTTATTCGTGAGATATACTTAATTACAGAAGTTGCATAAATCAACTTACACCAAATAATGATTATACATTCTCATTAAGCAATTATGTTTATCGTAATTATAAATAAAGTGTATCACATGTAAGCTGATTTAAATCATTTTTTGACGCTAATTGTACTTTTTTTATTTGCATTTATTTATTACTACGCTCAAATTCTCAAAATCCTTATTTCAGGCACTCAAAGTATTATGAAAATTTAAATGCATGTAACATTTTTCGCACTCTCCAAAAGTTAACCAAAATTTAACTGAGTCATTTTTTAACTAAAATCTACTCATACTCTGAATTTCAGATGTTTCTGAACCGTCAATATCTTATCGGTAGTACTACCTTAACTTAAAACAAATTCTCTTTAAAAAAATCCAACAATATTTTTTAACAGAAAATGATTTATAACTAACAAAGATAATTAAAATATTTAACATCAGTATAGGGGAGAACGGAGTATTGTCGGTCACCTAAGCAAACGTGCTTGTTACTTCCACTTTCGAATTGTTTTTTTTTTAATTTCAAATAATTATTATGTTAGTTCAAACCATTGATTTTAAATATTTCTTATTGTTTTAATATAAAAATTTAAGATATCAAAACTATAAGCCGATATAAAAAAAGCATTTTGACCGGATTTACCCCACCTGAAAGGGTAATACCAGTCAGCCTTGGTACAATTCCGGTCACTATTAAAAAGTTACTTTTATAGGTGAAAAATTACTTTAAATCAATTATATGAACTTTCATATGGTATATCGCATTATTATTGATACTTACACAGCGAAATATGTTACACCTAACCACTGTTCAATCAAGAACACTTAAGTAAAGTTGTTCTACCTGAGAACGCATCGCAACGTTTTCTTAGCCTTACTTTCGGGAGCGTCATATAAATAACATTGTGACCGGGATTACCCCAATTCTGCTTAGTAATTTAAA
Organism: Gastracanthus pulcherrimus; assembly: GCA_949152435.1. NCBI lineage: Eukaryota > Metazoa > Arthropoda > Insecta > Hymenoptera > Pteromalidae > Gastracanthus > Gastracanthus pulcherrimus. Next base: position 16,118,849 of record OX424576.1, read on the forward strand.
TTGAAATGACAAAAAGCAATAGGTTTATACTCATTTTTCTTCACTACTTCGTATTGTTAGATTTTCAAATTAATAATGTTGCAAAAAATAACTGCATAAATGAACAAATAATAAGCATAAAAACTTATTTTCTAGACCAGATTTCTTAATGTAGGCAAAAACTTTGATGGTGTATAATTCCATAATAAAATAGTATAGAAGGTTGTTTGTACATTAGATTAATTGCATTTTATATTGGGTTTGATATACTATTGTAATTATATTACCTAAAAATGTTTAGATTATTGAGAATAAGGGTGTCCGGAACTAGCCAGTGACAGGAATTACCCCGTTCTCCCCTACCTTAAAAAATTCCAAGTTTTGTTTATTTAAAGTTGAAAATATTATATGAGAATTATTTAACATTTTCCATTAATATTTTAACAAGTTTGATAAGCATTACAGGTGCGGAATAACTTATAAATTGATAAGCCAAAGAAAAGGTAAAAAATTTTTTGTCATTTTTAAGATACATAACATGTAGGAAAATTATGCATATATTCTCAAAGTAGATTTATTATATCTTCCTTTTGATTTGTATGTCAGAAGTAAATTTTAAATCTATTTAAAAAAAATACCATATTCATCCTTTTTCATAAATATTTAACATTAATTCAACAGATGTATGATTCCCACCTAACAGAGCTTGAACATACTTTATCGATATTAGTTTACAATAAACAAATTTTTAAATAACTCGTCTTTGAGAAATCATACAAAACTCTAAAGTAATATAAAAACATAAATACCAAAATTGCATACAATACAACACTTAAGACTTTTAAAATGATTAAAATTACAAACGGTACATCTGTCTTTCAATAAATTTGCTTTTTTCAGTTTTCTTCCTATCATTACGACTTTATTCATTTCTCATCATTATTATTAAAACTCAAAGAGCATAGCTCTCCTAACACATAAAAAAACGATTCTTCTATCGCAAGAGGATCTCCTTTTGGGATATGTAACGAGAGGAATTCTATTTGAACAAAAATGAGTTATCATACGAATGAAATTTCTCTAGGTAACGATTTTGATAGGAAATCCTCCTTCACTGAAAGTATACTTTTTCATACATATAATACGGACAGGAAGTGCTTATTTGCCGCCCTGGGTCAGTAAAGTAACGCACTTACCGCCCGGTTCATATATGCATGAAAAATCATTCTTTCAGGTAGGACAAAAAATAGCGTGTGTGTGTGAGAGAGAGAGAGAGAGAGAAAGAGAGAGAGAGAGAGAGAGGGAGAAAGAGAAAGAGAGACAGAGAGAGAGAAAGAGAGAGAGAGAGAGAGAGAGAGAGAGAGAAAGAGAGAGAGAGAGAGAGAGAGAAAGAGAGAGAGAGAGAGAGAGTCGAAAAAATCGACACACAAGAAATAGTGCATGCCGTCGTATTTGTCTGTGAATGGAATGCGTGCGAGCGCGTGAAGTACGGATTGACTAGCAGAAAGTTAACCAGCTGCGAGGCCGCGGAATTTTAATTAAATGAAAGCAGGGTCATCGAATGGCTCTCTCTCTCTCTTTGTATACCTCTCTATCCTCTTTTTCTACTGCTGACCCTTATCGCCCGCGGATGCGCAGCGCGTGCATATGAGCAAACTAAAAAAAAACCTAACAGCGAGTGCAGCAGGACTAGCTGCTCTTGATCCTCGCACTCGGGCTCCTTCTGCGCGAACGCGACAGCAGCAAAAATACAGTTCAAATGAATTTGGATGCTTCGCGGTGGCTTGCCGTTGTTAGCCTACGAGCTCAATACAATCCATTTAGACTCAAAGAGAGGAATCTTTGTGACGGAGAAAAATTTAGAATCCGAGACTCTTACGAATTTCGATTTCGTTTTCAAGGATGTTGAATCAGAAAATTTAGTAGGGTTGCCATGGCCGTGGAAGAAATCGAAGCGTGCTAGTAGCAAAAGATTATACAAAATTAGGTAATTTGTCAAAAATTAGACATACAAAATTATATGGATTTAATGTTTTAGCTAGAAACCTGCTTTAAGCGACATGCTTTTAGTTAATTTCTGGCTAATATACAATCTATTTAAAGACAAAAAAATACATAGGGAAGAATACAAAATTTATTTTTGATCGGGACTTGTGAAAATGGTAAAAAATCCTAGTCAGCGTGTATTACTTTTTGAATTTTAAAACAATAATTCAATTTATGAAAGTTCTAACTTATTAAAAGTCCTTTGAGTGAAGTCACGCTGTTAAAATGTCAAGAGGTGCTGACCGGAGTGACATCGCACCGTTTTCATATTTTTACCTATACTTCTGCAATTTTGAAGATATCGTAAAAATTCCAAGAGTTTATAAAGTAACTATACCATGATCTGCAAGAATATATTTGTAACTGAAAATAGGTATTCTTTCCTATTGTTATATGTAAAAATCGGTATTCTTTCCTATTGTTATATGTAAAAATCGGTATTCTTTCCTATTGTTATATGTGAAAATCGGTATTATTTCCTATTGTTTTATGAAATTAATTGTGCTTATATCAATGTGAATTGAGAACGTTTATGAATAAATCGGCTTACGAAATTCGTATTGGCAGTAATCGGATTAGTATAAAATCTGACCAGAAGAACATTAACCCTGCGGAATTCGGATTTCTATAAGGCTTTGGGAGGTGTTTTCTGATACCTGAAAATGAAAAATAGTACCCGTCAAATTGATTGGAATTAATTGATTGGATTTAATTTGTAATGCTCTTTCTTTACCTAGACTTTAAGTTAGTCTAGTATTAACTTTTGTACTGTATATGTAAAAGAAATCCTCGAAGCTCTAAAAAAATAGAGAAAAATATTCTCTATTTATTGGGTGTTTTCAAATTAGTCTTGTTGTTATAATATTAATGATAATCAACATTGAAAGTTAAAGGGAGACGAACTTAACGTCTAGTTGTAGAAAGGACATAATACATGACACAAGGTGTCAAATACCGTCGAAAAAAAATTTCGTTCATCGTGTCACCTAAAATCGTGTGAGAAACAAAGTTTTCTTAATAAATACGGTATTAAAAATACTTTATGTTACTTATTTTACTTTACTTTTACTAAATAGATTATTTTAAAGGTAAAATATATATGTATAGTTTCCCGCGTAAAAAAATAAGTTTGGCGTATGTTTGGTGAAAGTTGGAAACTTTCGACTAAGCTTGCCAAAATTCGGTAATGAGACTTTGCGAAACTTTGAAAATCGAGTTTGACAAAAGTTTGGCTCAAGTTTCGCTGAACCCTAGCTTGAATTTTTAAAATGTTTAAATATGCTCTGATGTAAGTACAATTAAAGTTTGGCAAAAGTACGGGTAAACTTTGATACAAGTTTTAAGGAAAATTGAACGGTTTAAGTTAAAAAGATTAATTTGGAATCAAAGTAAAGGTACATTTTTATTACATATTAGATTTAAATATTTTATTTAATTATGAAAATTGAAAACTATAAAAACTTGATGACGCACGAAAGTATAATAAGTATAATCGAATTCTTTAACGATAATGTATCGATGCAATAGAATACAGATGCATTATCTAACCAAATAATTACATTTAAACAATTGATAATAAATATAGTTTTAATAAACGACACAAAGGTATGATTGTACACTAATAGCAGAGAGAATAATACTGCAACAATCGCATTTTGGTACATTTTATCGACGTCCCTTACGATGACTAGCATATTTCGCATTCTTCAAAAATACCTAACTAGCACTTTTTAGATTTTCTGATAAATATTAACACTTTCTTAAATCCTTTGAGAAAATGATATTTGAAAATAGATAAGATATATTATATTATATAATAACATAATAATATAATATATCCGTTATATGATATTTGAATCTTCAAGGTTTGTGAAATTTTGGAACATAAATATTTTTACAATTATTATTGAACAAGGTTATTCATTTATTAAAAAATATATTATGTGTGTCCGTAACAGATACCTTTTGTCTGGGATTTTAAAAATTGTTAAATTTCGTAGGACACTCTTGACAAGAACTAGTATTTTTCGAGAAATCTGAAATATACTGGTCTTCGTAAGGGGTGTCGATATAATGTATTTCACGTTGACATTGTGAATGACGTGATAAAGAAGTGCGCATATAACAAGAGTACAAAGCGAGTAGAAAGAAAGGGCGAGAGACGGAGATAAAGAGTTTTTGTTCCGGAAGTACGTCCACGCGGCTTGGCTGTATAGTGAGGACTACAATGCGAGTCTTACGGTCCGCGCGCGCGAAAATACGATGTGAAGAAATGTTGCGTCAGAACAACACACACATACACACACACACGCATATACACCCACATATACGCGCCCATACACACGCACACACATTCACTCACACACACGTACTACACACACACGTATACACACACACGCACGCATGCATGCCCGCACGCGTGCTCGCATGCACTTACATGACATGCATGCATACATACATACAGACGTTTAAAAAAAATACATATATACATTCTAATTCAGGAACCTCGAAAATATTAAAATTCATCAAAATCTCGAATTACAAAATTTTTTTCGTTGCAAAAAAGCTTTCTATTTGAGAAAATAATACTATCAGAAATATAGGTATGTTATTATTGTAAGAGAAAAATATTATTGTGATTTATTAAGTATTCTTGTTAAACGTAAACTATCCTAATCATGAAATAAAATAATAATTAACTGAAAACAACCGTCAAATTACACAGTACACCGAAAAGCTAGCCCGCATACACACAATTCTATACATACATAGACAACGGAATTTAGGCAATTGAAGCTGGATTTCACGGTTAAAAATCAAACCAGCGCATAATCATGGTCCGCAAAACATCAAAGCAAACTGGCTCGCGCATCACAATACCTACCCGCTTATATACATCCGCGTCAGCTCCGCGAGCAATTTGTTATCTCCAGCGCGAATATACAAGTTGTAATGGAATAATTATCGCAGTCGATAGTTTCCAGCGTTGAGATTTCAATGCGTGCTATTTGAATATGAAGCAATTATAGACCTGAGTTTCGAATACTTCGGATTTGTGAAATAGTCATTTTTGAATTAGCAATAAAGGGTTATTTGGATATCGCTGTAAAACTACGAGGTAATATGAAAAGTTTTAGTGGATTGACTTTGTTGATTTTTTTAGCATCTAGACTTTATGAATTTTTTTGTGTTCATCTAGCTCTAAAGGAGATGTCTTAAAAAATAAATTTCAACATTTTTACTTAAGGAAATCTTACAAGAGATTCACTAAACTATTAGCGCGACAGACTATATCTCAAAACTTTTCTATAACATATTTCATCAAAGACGCATTTGCTTTATTCTTTTGCGCGTCAAATTCTCCTTCGCACAAAATGTCCAGGACCGCGTACGTAGCTTGTTATTGGATAAACAATATTTAGTATAACTATACAGGTAAGTCGCGCTTGCCTCAACGCTTGCAATCGTGTTATACTCGCGAATATGCACCTAGACACATATCTACTCACACAAACATACATATACATACACACACACACACTCATGCATACGCACGTAAACACACCCACACACAAACACACCCACTCATGCATACGCATGTAAACACACCCACACACAAACACACCCATTCATACACCCACACCCACACCAACACCACACGCATACCTACACACGCACGCACACGGAGAATTTTAGAGATGAGAGAGAGAGAGAGTCAGAGAGAGAAAGAGAGAGAGAGATACACCCACACCCACACCAACACCACACGCACACCTACACACGCACACACACGGAGAATTTTAGAGATGAGAGAGAGAGAGAGAGAGAGAGAGAAAGAGGGACAGAGCGAGAGAGAGAGAAAGAGAGAAAGAGCGAGAGAGAGAGAGAGAAAGAGAGAAAGAGCGAGAGAGAGGGGGTGAGTGAGAGAGAGCGAAAGGGGTGGGATGGAGGGAGGGAAGGGAGAGAGAGAGAGAGGAGATATAAATAGATACAAAGTAAGAGAGCAGGCGTATGAGTATTGTTCGCGGTGGTAGCAGAGGATCACGTATCACTCGATGGCTCACGTCTTCGTCTTACAGTTTCCGCACAATTGCCCAGCTATGCCACGCTCTGGGCGCTTATTCCGGCATAACTTTCTGCGCGCTTCGCTCTCCGCGGAATATAATAGTGACCTGGTGGGAGGCCCACGTGCAAAAGTATATGTATAAGCTAAATTTTGATTGCCTGGATGGTCATTATAATTTTTTAAAAAGAAAGTTATTGTAGAAACGGTCTTTTTGAAGCAACGAATTAGATTCGGTAATATTTAATTATCTGAATTGATTATTAATAATAGTCGAAACATTATGATTTGGAGTTTCTATAATAGCCAGTATTGACGCGTATAGTTTGCAGCAGCGTTTTTTGGTCTACATGCTTGATAACGGTACTTGAACTATATTTAAAAATTATGGAATAGTATATTTATGAAGAATATTTATTGTTTACTCATGTCATAAATAAAATGATTAGGATTTAGTTAACTTGTGCACTAGATACGTGCTTAGCACTCAGCAAGTAACTTTTGGCATAAAGATTTTTCACGAATGACTCTTCAAACAGGCACAATAATTGTATAGCTGGCATTACTCTAATTTTAATTAGGTAGCAAACTTTTTGGATTTCCGCAGTGTTAAGAAATATAGTCTAAACTCATAAATGCATCCAATTATCGCACTAAAAATAAATCAAATAGTAACCTGTCATACACAGGATATTAAAATCAAAATTCAAGCAATGGACTCATGCACCAGAGCAAGTGTGGATTTAGCTTTAGAAAAATTTCAATATATTAATTTTAAGTCCAAAGAACACGTGTAAAATATATGAAAATGCCATTTTATGCATACAATTGGTATTAATCATCACATACTTAGGCTCTTAATTGATATTTTTTTAAATATTTACAATATTTTATAATGAGATAATGACCCTAATTAAATGTTTACATATTATTCATATTCCCAAAGAATTATATCTGGTCTTAAAAAATTGTTGAATGCCTATTTTGAAAAGAAAAATTTTAGTTAGGCTTTAAATATTTATGCTATTTTCACTATTTAACTCACAAGAAGAGAGTATGAGATGTGGGTCATCAATTTTCATGAAACATATAAGAATCATTTATAGTACCTAGAAATAAAGCCTAACACCCACAGTGTTTTAATAGGTCCTATATGATGAGATATAGCTAAAAATATTAACATTAGCAGTGTATATATACATACGATTTTTTAATGTTAAGCACATAAACAATGTTAAGGTTTTTAGCTATATCTGGTCATATAAGGCTTATTCAAACCAACTACGGGTTTTAAGGTCCAAATATCCAAAAAGTCAAATTCTACCGGCTTCCGAAACAACGCTCTGAATTTCAAGTTTTTAAGTATATCAGAAAGTTATTTGTGCAGTTTGAACTTAATTTGATCCATATAATTTATTTTTATTAACAGATATCCATTTCAAATTGTGAAAAAAGGACTAAATATACGTTTTTCATCGCGTTTCATGCGCTTACAATTTTTTCAAAGGTATTTCTATCATTTATTATATTTATAACACAAAAATAATAACATTGTATGTTTACATTTTCAAATTTTCCTTTTTATTTTAGTATCAGGAATAACTAAAAACATTTAAAAGAAAACGTGAAAATGTACTGCTGGAACCCCTTTTAACTGATTAACGCTCTTATCTTTCAAAAATGAATTTTATGAAAAAAGTAAACTATACAAAAGTTTTCAAATATGAATGTAATAAGTATTACCGAAGTCTCTTATAAAAAAATTAAACCTCAGAAGCATGGAGCATCATGAATATGAAAAAACCGCTGCCAATTCATTGGCACTTAATTTCCTCAAACTAAATTATTTATTCCAATATGTAATTCTTTGTTCTTATAAGTTAATTTTAAATTGCTATATCTTGTAGAAATATAATAGCTTAAATTAAACAAATTGTTCCAATATGAATTTCTTTGTTTCAATATATTTTTTTTAAATTGCTCTATTTCTATCTTATTAGTATCTCACAAAGATGTTTCTTTTCTAAGTACTAGAAAATTATTCTTAAATGTTTCATAAAAAATGTGTCAACCTTGTCAGTATCCCTTAAGACTTTATTCCATATTACACTTTTGATTATTCTCTATAATTTTCGGTACTTTCCTGTCAGATCATTGTTAACAAGTAATCTTGTAACCTTTATTCATTTGAAAAATATTTTGCTATCTAGAGAGTAAATGCTGTCCCTTCCTTTGTTATACTTTAGTAAACAGCAATGAATCAAGATCAAGATTTTGAGGAGGTCCTACTGGAAATGATAGAATAGGATATGTTAGGTAACCTAAATCAATCTACTGTGGATCATAGTTGCAGTAGTGCTCAAATCAAAGTCAAAGTTTGCGTTGTGAGAAAAACACATAACATTTTTATTTTTAATAGTACATGAACAATAGCTAAATTTCGTCAGATGTGGTTATAAATTAAATAATGAAATCTCAAATTTTTTAATAATGCAGTAACAAGATAGCTAGTCTTTGATATTAAGCGATTCGAATCGATGATCAACTATAAGCTTTCAGAAGTGAGAGCAAACCTTTAAATTCATTTTTAAATCAGCAGAAATTTTTCTTCATTTTTATTTTTTTACTTTCCTATATAAGGGAAACTTCAATACTTATGCTTATGAGCTTAACTTCATTTTTTCTGTTTTGTGTCTTGGTAGGCTTTCGTACTCGCCTTTTCACTTAATACGTATGTAAACTTTGCTTCTCTTTACCTAAAGATTAAAATTAAAACCTTGTTTGCACAACGATCTATCTCTGATAAGGATAACTAATAAAAAAATAATAATTCACTATTTCACTAATACCGTCACGAGATTAGTTGAAAATAAACAACGTGTAAACCCTTCCGCAGTCAAAAAAGGGCGAAGGATGACGCATAGAGAGAGAGAGAGAGAGAGAGAGAGAGAGAGAGCGAGAGAGAGAGAAAGAAAGAGAGAGAGAGAGAGAGAAACGCGCGCGTCGCGTAATCGCACGTCCGGATAAGGGAAATAAAAGAAAGAGACTGCGCGGAGAAAATTCTGACCGCCAGGCATTACTGCATGGGCGCAGAGAGAAGACAAAGGGGTTCTTTTCAGTTCCGCGACCAACTGAATAACGCCCCGTCTTCCCTCTCGTTCTCTCGCGCTTCTGTGCCGTCCTGAACTTTTCTCGCACACCTTACACGTATAAGGCACGGGTAGCGGCGAGCCAATATACGTATATACCGTACGCCTTTCCCGTCCTGCACGTGCAGAAACCCGTGTATATATTTATATATATACGTACACATACGTGTAATGCGCTATCGCGTGGTGCCTTTATGCCGACTCCCGAAGGATTAATGTCGCGCGGCACTATGCCAAAAATGCCGGAGAATGCGGTTATAGGCTGACCCACCCTCCAAAGCTATATATACATCTTTATCTCTCTTTCTCTCTCTCTCTCTCTTTCTCTTTCTCTTTCGCTCTCGCTAAGCTTATATCTCACACGTATGCACATGCATGATAAAACTCTACCCTATAGTGCGTATGCGTGGCTTTTTCGAGTGTGAATGTGTATTTGTGTGGATGTGTGCATGCGTATGTGTGTATGTATGAGTCTGTGAATGTACTAATTTTTTCCGATTTTGTGCGCGCATTTTTCCATTCGCGTATAAAGAATCATTCGATCCCGAACGGTATTTTAGCGTTTTAAAATTATTTCGCTTACGAACGTTCGAGTATTATGTGTTAATAAAAAGGTTCTGTCGTTATCTAGTGAATTGATAGAGTGCTGAACTTATTAGAATTTGATTGGGATAAGCAGCTTATATTGCATTGAATTCAAATAAAAAAGTAGGATTATTTTTGTAAAAATACTGAATTGAAATTTTTTTTTGTAGAAGGTGTATTTTATTTAGTATGCTATACAACTTCATGCAGCGTGATGAAATCTTTATTATGGTATATTTTAAGGATATTTTTTCTGCCAGAATTATTAAACTATACTCATGGAAATAAGGACAATTGGAAAAACGTGATATTTTATACAATTTTAATTTTTCTCTTTATTTAGAAAATGTTAATGTACAATGTTTTAGATGTTGATTATTTTAAAACAGAAAAATGCATGTGTTATAGTGTTAAAAAAATTTGCTAAAAACGTGTTAGAAATATGTTTTGAGACATTAGGAGTCAAAATACACTATTTTTAGAAAAAGTCTGTATGGATGTGTATGTGTGAGTGTGTGGGTGTGTGTATGTGTACGTGTATGTGTGTGCGTGTGTGGTTGTGTGAGAGAGTGTGCGTATGTGTGTGTGGATGTGTGAGTGTGTGTTTGGGGCCTCAAACCGACGCTCATTTCATTCGATTTTAAATGAATATTCTGATTTGAAAATAAATTTTTAGATTCATCGATCCGTTTTTGTTTTACAATAATTTCTTTATTTTGCGATATTTTATGATATTCTGAAATCGATATGGTAAATTATTTTTGTATTTTAGAAATAAAATGATTTTTTAATTCTTCCTTTTATTCTTTGAATTTTATGATCATGTTTCCCCTCTTTTTTGGGACTTCGATGTATCACAATGGATATGTGATTTTGTATTTTACATTTGTATTTTATATACTTGTTTTTTGTGTTGTGCGATGTCAGTTGAGCGAAACCCATCACCAGAATACTAGCATCTCAAACACTATTGAGGAGGCTATATGGGCGCATATGTCCTGCATTAAAGCACAATACGTAGTCGGAGATCTTTTTCCGATGGAAAATTCGAAGAAAAAATCCTCGAGAATTTTCATCGGTAATCGAACCCTATGCCTAACCCCTATGATCGTTTCATTGTACATTTGTAAGAGTATAAAATTACTTATAAACGGTGATATTTCTTTCTTTTGTATAACTTTTCCATTGATATTTTGAAACTTTGATTGAAAAGGTATTTAAAGATTAATGGAATAATGTATGTTAGTATTTTTAATGTTTTATTTCTGATAAATCTGGGTAAAAATTATACGTATGAACGATTTAATTACGCGCTAAACTGGTTGGAGTAAAATTTTGGATTGAAATGCCGCTCGAAAAATGAGTGAAATAAATCACTCTAATTAGTGAGGATTTTTAACTTTAAAACTAGAGTGTAAATGTTTCACTTTTAAGTAGAGTGAAATCTCACTGTAGGTTAGAGTACATACTATCCCCATGGACATCCATGAAAAACTAACCTATTTTTTATTTTGAAGTTTATAATATTTCAATCGTAATCAGATAGATATTTCTCAGTAATAATAGGGTTATCAAAATATGCAAAAAAAGTCACCGTATTATGACTTTTACGACAGTTAGTAAACTGAATGAAGTTGGCTTTCTTTGTAACATTATTTTATGTGAACTTTATTTTATGTGAATTTTATTTGAATCAATGCTTTATTTTCTTTTGTATTAAACGATAGCATAATATTCAGTTTAGTTTTTAGTTTAAAAGGTTGAATCTCGGAAATGTATGATGTAGCAAAACAGCAGCATTATATGTAACATTTTCAGATAAAGTAACTTTTTCCTATCGCTTAACTGATTTCTGTTTTCAGACTATGATATAAGTAAGCGAGGTTCCATTTTACTTGTGATATCTATATATGAATGGAGTCTCGTGTTGTCTAATGAATGCATACTCTGCATCTAGGATGATTATGTGATTGATTGAATACCAATGCAGATGAGTGCGATTATGCTAGGCGGATTGACTTCTCAACTTTTCTGTTAATATAGCAAATTGAAAGAGCGATGATTGTATAACGCTCGATCAAAATGAAGGGCTGATTTGACATCATTTTAAGGATCAAAATATCCATCATTTAAAATTTATTGGTTTGTAAAGCTATATCAGAAATTTTGCTTCCACAAAGAGGAAGCTTTATGATCGTAAAAAATGTTTTTTAAAAAAGGGGCGGTCGATGGCTCAAGTAGCAAATACGTACCTCTTAATACAGTGGCCCGCTCATGGGACGCAGGTTCGAATCTCCGTCAGTCCGAATTTTTCGTGGACATATTGAGAAAATGGTTTTCTGGATTTTTTGGTGGCAGAAAGCGGGCCTGAACCCGCTAAATTAATCAATCTTTTCGAACGCGAAATTTTTAGTAAGGTCCCTTTGTTTGTTATAAATATAATGTGTCTTTTTTAAAAACTATTATAGATTGAAAACGTATGATAGAAATTTTATTTTTTATTAATTTCATTTTATTTTTCTCTTGCCAACAAGTAAAATCATTTTCTAAAAAAAATATAATTTTTTTGCCCACGATAACGTGAGTAAAAAAGCACCATTTAAGCCTATTTATTTTTCAAGAATTTGAGGTTATATTTTTTATTAAAAAATTTTTGACTGCGTATTTCTTGGGTAATTTTTAACCAATTACAGCATATTTTTCTTCGTTCTTTGATGAAGAATTGAAATCAAAAAGAATTTTTAAGATTGATCGATTCATTTATGTTATTAACATTTTTTCATTTTGATGATTTTTTTATTCAAAAATTTAAATCTGCATATATCGACATTTAAAAAATTGACTTATCGTTTTTGACTATTCACCACAAAATTACATAGCACAATTAATAAGATTTTTTGGAAGCTAAGTGCCGATGAATTAGCAGCGGTTTTTTTTTATTTTTATGGTATTTTTGAGCAAAGGGAACAATAGTTACATTCAATTACATTTTTATTTCGCTAGTTAATATTTTATATATGCTTCGCGCAGATTCTTTTTTAGTTATATAGTATCCGAGATATCATAAAAATATTTAAAATACATTTAATAGGTATCTTTACATGAATATTAGCATGTTTCGCGATATCACTATTATAACTCATACCTTTTTTAGAAAGCTGAGTGATAAATCAGTTGGCAGCGTTATTTTTCTCAGTAGAGGAGAAAGAGAGAGTGAGAGACATTTGACAACAAGCGCAACATCAAAGGAATCCAAGGCACCGCAAGAATCTCTCGTGAAAATATTCGAGAGTTTCCGGCCAAACTGCAAGTGTAGCAGTCTATGTTTACCCGTATTATACACATCTACGTCAATGTACGCATATTTCTTAGATCAAAAACTTCTTACGGAAAACGAAACGTGCAGCTTTAATATACACCCGTCTCTGGATATCGTCTTCGTGCTACTGGGAATGCGCGTAAATATTTGACAAAATGCGGGGTAGCGAATATAAGAGAATCGGACAGCAGTGCCAAATCGAATTAGCTTTATTCCTGTATGCATTATGGTGATATAGTGCAGAATGTATGCGTAAATAACTGTCGATATATAATTTAGAAATGTTTGTGACGTTTAATTTTCTGATTGAGAACGGTGGATTTGTTGAAATTTAATTATCGCCGTAAGTCGTAAACAATAAAATAAATAAATTTAGTTTCGTTGTAATCATAATATTTATTGGAAATTTTCAATATCATCTAATCAAAAGTTCCTCTGTTTATCTAAATGTAAAAACGAAGGCTAACAAAATTTATTTGTGATCCAGTACAATAACTAACAGTTCGCCATCTATTCGATTCTGCAAAGGACGAGATTATTTAGGCTTGAACAGTTGTTCAACACTTTGTTTACATTAAAGTTCACTGGCTGGTTGTACATTAAAGATTTAACTACTGGATTAGATGATAGTACAGATCCACAGTACAGATAAGTTTAAAAATCCGAAGTAATTATATTAGTATAAATAAGTAGATAACTGCCAAGTGTGGTAAGACATTCAAGACTTTTTATATGTATGTATTTAAATATTACATAATGCAAATATTAAAAAATTAAATAATTAAAACGTTATTTCAATTAACATTTATATGAATATCGAGGTAACATGTTAAATGAAAAATCAATAACTAACTAGTTCACTGTTAGTTAGAAATATTATATACACCATTTTTACATTCTTTCATGAGAACCGCCCTTAAAAATAACAAAGAAGGGTACTTTAAGTGACAAAAAAGAATTTAATGTAAATATCGATATTGTAAAATTAGATATTTCGTAAATTAGAGAATGATTTGACAAATTATCCGAGTCTTCTTTATTTTCAAACCGATTTTAATTTGGAAAGTCTCATTTTATTCCTTGACATATTTTAGGGTTACTTACTAATATAAAAATTGCAAATCATTGAAAAACCTGCAAAGTTATAGTCAATTGTTTATAAATCCGTACACATGTTTTTGTAAGTTCGCGTATGTACAAGTATAAACTATTGACAGTAATATGGCTGGTTTTGCGATTGTTACATTTTTATATCTATAAGTCCTCCTGAAATTTTTTAAAGAACAAAATGATACCTTTTATATTAAAATTGGATAAGAAATAAATACGATTTGGATCATATGTCATATCATTTTCTAATTTACAGTATATATAAATTTGCAATATTGAAGTTTCAAGAAAATTTTTTTTCTTTTAAAGTACCCTTCTTTCATATTATAACATTTCTGATATAGTAACACGTAAGCAAATTATAGTATAAATTTTTATTTATTTCGTCGATTATTATGATAGAACCACCTTAGCAGTGTATTGATTTAACAAATTTTGGACAACAAAAATATTAATTTAAATACCCCATCGAATAAAATAATATAATTCCAAATATTTTTTAACTTACAAATAGCTAATTGCAAGTTTTTTCAAAAATATATGCACGGCAGTAATATTATAATACTTCATAAGCAATAGAAATGAGCTTCTTTATTTCTAAAAATCCGAAAGAAATAAGTCTTGATTAAACTAAAGTAACCGAGTAGTTTATTAAACAAATTGATGTCGCTGATATAAGTTAATCTTAATATACTACAATAAAATTTTCTTGTATAATGGCTGTTTTACAAATAAATAACCTCCTAATAAAACCATAGTAAAAACTAGAACTTTTCTTAAAAATGTGAAAAAATTGTGAAAATGTATGAAAAAGTGTAAAAAAAAGTATATAATATAAAGGTGTTGAAAAGTATAAAATTATGTAAATATAGGCAGGTTGAAATTCAAAAACCATTTTTTTTAGAATTGAGCACTTTTTTTGCATTTTTCAAAACCCTTATTACACTCCATTACATAAATAATTTTCTCCGGGGAAACAACGTCTATTGCGTACTCAATATAAGAAGTAGATTAATTTGTTTGGCTAACTAGCTAAAAGTCTGAAATTTTCTAAGTAGGCTTTTTTCATTCAAACATTTAAACTGTAGGCAATGGCCATACTTAAAAAGTATCAAAACCAGTACTAATCCAAAGTAGTGAGCGCTGACTAGAAGTCGACGACTCTTCTCTATACTCGCAGTACTAGGAAGCTTAACTTACGACGCAACCGTACAAGCAAACATCCACACATACATACCCGTACACAAACATCCACATACACACACATACATAAACATCCACACACATACACATCTCATAGATGTTTATCCGTAATAAGATAATATTCCGTGTTTAGTTCGCCGCGTTTATATAGTACACACACTCATACACACACACACACACACATACACATGCGAGCGCGCGTCCTTTCGCGTGGGTGCATTAGGTCGCAAATAGTGCCGGCGAGCGACCGAGTGCCGCTCTTATCGGTCAGGCTTTATCTCGGACTTGGGCGTAGACTGTGTGTATACGTGTGTGTCCGTGTATGTGTTTGTATGGCCGTAAGAATGGTCGCCCTACTCGTATCCATTAAGCTGCCGGGGAGTGTGGGCCGCGCCCGCCGGTGGTGTTGGGCTATATATACATTGGAGATGCGCGTCGGTCACTTTGACTCGAAATCGATTCGTTCTAGGTGCTAGGGGCGATATTATTTCACGTAAGAAAGTTTAGGAAAATTTGGGTTCGAGCGCTATCGCGCTGATATATCTTGGGAGTGTAAAAGCAGAAGTACGCGTTTTGTAGGACTTTGAAAATGTTACTTTTTTACGTTAATGCGATTTAGTTATAAATACGATGTACTTTTTTATCAATGTTTTTCTTATTGTAAATTTACTTAAAATTACTTATAAACTTTTTTATAGTTACATATTAATTAGCAATGTATTTTCAGTATTTTAAAGCTTCTAGTATTGTGTTTAAAAATTAACAAACGCATTTGATTTAGCGGAGAATCTACATTTTGATACAATTCAGCAAATTACTTTATAAATGCGTACTTCATTTTGATAGATTAAAAAATTAATCACGTTTTATAAATGTATCATTGTTTAAATATAAAAATGAGTAATGCAATTTTATGTTACTCATTCATTATTTCAGTATTTTCTTATAATGACATATTTTACTCATTAAATTATAAGTATATTTCACGTTTACCTGAGTCATTTAAACAAATCTCGGTTGTTAGTGAGTCTTCGAAAATATCCTACCCGTTGTGTGCTACTGTCTCCTACTTTTAAGAATACATTTTGTTCTAAAAATTTCACACAGGCTTTTAAAGCCTGTTTCATGACAAATGCCACTCATATAACTATAGCTAAGCGCGCGAAAGATCGATACAGTGTGCTTTATCGTATCAGCGTCCGTTTCGCCTTTCGCGCGAGAAGATCGCCACCAAATGTAATACCAACGTTCCTTTCGCCGACTACGATTAGTCACGGGTTACGAGATGTACTTGTGGCTAATGTAACAAATAATATTAGTGTAAAATGATTGTGGTAGAAGATAGCAAGATAGGTAGATAGATATCTTCATTTTTGTTTATAAAAAAATAAGCCGAATGAATGATTGAAAAGGATATAAAAGTAGACTAAGAGAGCTTTAGTTTTGTTTCGTATAAATGTATTAACTCGTTCCAAAGTTATCTAAAAAAAATTATTGGAAAGTATATTAAAATTGGATAAGGGTAACTATTTTATTTAGGCAGCTCACAATTAAAATAAAATTACTAAAATAAAAGTTTTAACATCAACTGGCATGGAACATACGTTTGAGGAGGCAACTTTCAATGAATTTATCGGGAAATTTTAGGGAGTCATACCTTCATTAAGTCGAGATAAATTTTAAAATATCATTTTCAAGTCCAAATAAAATGACATCTGTAAATATAGATATATGAAAATACCATTTCAAGCTTGGACGTAAATATAGTATTGTGAGATTTATTACGATCCTGCGGAGGTCATAGCATATGTAATTAAGATATCCTGAAAGTTTCAGATTGATTCACTAGAAATAGCCTCCATAAACGTGTATCATGTGAAAGTTGATATTAAACTTCTATTTTAGTAATACGAAGAATTATAATTTGTCAAACTAACAATAAGATAGGGGAGACCGGAATAAAGCGAGCCTTGGGGTAAAGAGAGCTTTTTGATTTTCTCTCACTGTTTTGAACTTTAGTGTTCAGGAAAATTTTGGAATATTCATCTTAAATGTCTGCAACTGTATGATAAAGTAAACTTGCATTTGTGTTCTTTGACTTGATTTTGGTCTTTCTTAAACATTTCGTACTATCTATAAATATTATTCATACTCAATTTTGTCAAGTTATGTACTGAATTCTAGAACATTTAAGGGGAAAACAGTACCTGAAATTTGCAATTTATTCGACCCATTCCTTAATAGCATGCTACTCTGTAAATGATACATACTCGGGGCAAAGCGAGCCTTGGACGATATAACAAGTTTTAATTATGTTATTATTTTGACTTTCCTAATTTCGTAAATTAATTAGTTAGAATTAAATAAAAACCGTATTTTTTAATTTCTATCTAATTTTGCTTGTTTTTGTTTTATAAATGTGTTTAGCATGTACAAATGTGTTGAAAGCGTTCATTATAAACATACATTTAAAAGAAAATTAATTGTATATTATTTTGACTACTTTGTAACTAACAGCTCACTTTACCCCAAGTACGGAGCAAAGTGAGCCCAAATGAATTTATTATTAATTTCAAATTTAAAAGTAGTTCTATTTAATTTAAGAGGTTAAAACTTTTAAGTATCATTAATGAAAGTCTAAAGTATAGTTTGAAACGAATTGCAATGTCTTCAATTCACACATGTTCTTTATTTCGAACAACAAACTTTTTCAGGCTGAGTTTGCCCCGGTCTCCCCTAGTAGTCCTTACCAAATTTTAAAACACTCTAATGACGCCTCGAACAGAAATGTTCATTTTCAAGACATAATTCAGTCTGGGCACCTTAAGAACATAAAAGCATTGCACTAATCTCATTATTGTTAATAATATTGAGACATATAGCATTAAAATTAACTGTGGCCGTCTTGTTCCGCTCTCCGCTATTGTAGACGCGAGCCGCGACCGAGATAAGAGTGAACTCGGAGCACAGCGTCGTGTCTCATGGAGAGTGCGAGAAGCGCGCAAAAGCGAGAAGTAGGAAACTTAAAGTTTGCGCGTCCTGATATCAGGTTCAGAAGTAAGTATATAAGGTACTCTCTCTCTCTCTCTCTCTCCCTTCTCTCTCTCGCTCTCTCTCTCTCCCCCTCGTTCATCTACGTAGCTTAAAGAAAGAGAGAGAGAGAGAGAGAAAGAGAGTGAGAGAGCGCTAGCTGCAAGTGGAAGGGACGAAGAAGAGGGGGGGATCTTTTTCGAAGAATAATGAGAAACTTGGTCCGTCCTCGTGTTTTACGAGGAAGGATGGGAGGACCAGGGCGGCCAGGATGAAATTGGTTCAGAAAATTATACCGAGCGCGGAGAGCGTAATAACTTTAAAAATCTTCGACAGCTCCTTATCTCGCGCTCTCGGCGTTAGCTACGCTCACTTAGCGCGGAGAGGAAAAAGGGGAGATCGCTCGGACGCGCGGGACCGTTGCTGCTGCTGCTGCTGCTGCTCTACGCGCGATCGCAAGGGAGAGTGGAAGTATAATGTATATAAGAAGAGCGGGAGGAAAAGTTTCGCGAGGCCCCTCGGTGCTTATTAATTATCAGTGAATTAACGTATGCTGCGTTATATATACTAGGGGGATTACGCCTGTTTGCGTGCGTTAACCTTCGGTTTATACAATATACATGTTCATACGAATACTGTTTTTGCGTACACACTTATTCGCATGTATTTACAGGTATTTTTGATTCAAATACTCATTTTCACATGTGCATACTTATTTACTTATGCATTCGCATACATAGATATCTATGAACCACCCACTTATCAACGAACAAATGAATATACATACGCGAAATCATAGTATATACGCACGCAATGCAAATAGGTAGTTATACTACACATACGTATATACACACAATACATGGGCATAGACCATAGATGGGTAGGTGTTTCAGATTCACTGTACTTTTCACGCTCACTTTTATACATGCATATATTCGTACACTTTCCAGCCGCTCTTACCTACTGTTATGCATACCTGTGCACATGCACACCGAATCTTACCCCCTCATCACTCTCCATATCTATAAATAGATTCGCGTTCCACTGCTCTGTACTGCTAATCATACATACACGCATTTATACTTACACATATACTACACATTCACATTACACATTCACATTACACTGATTTCCGCGCTTCGGGAATCGTCTCGTCTCTCGCTCGCTGCTTTCGGCAGAGACGTTGCGACCACTGTACGAATCGCTTCGCTACACACTGCTCGTTATCGCTTATTTGCTATCGCTTTTATTGTTAATATATATTGTTATTGCACTATGCAATTAAATGCCTTATTATTTGTGCCACCCTCATCACCAGCCGAATCATGCAAACTACCACAATACGCAACAGTAGGACTTTAGAAATTCTGTACTTAAGTACGCGTTTACTTAAGTACATCATGCTCAAGTACTTATTTTACAAAGTACTTAAGTCATTTTCCTCAAGTACTTCTGTACTTGAGAAAAGTACTCGAGTCCTTTTAATTTCAAGTACTTTTGTATTTGAGAAAAAGAAAGAGTACTTTTTTCAAGTATTTTATACTTAAGAAAAAGGACTTGAGTAATTTTTTCAAGCACTTTCGTACTTGAGAAAAAGAACTTAAGTTCTTTTCCTCAAGTAGAAAAGTACTTAAGTTCTTTTCTTCAAGTACAAAAGTACTTGAAAAAGTGCTTAAGTACTTTTGTACTCGAGATAGAGGATTTGAGTTATCTTATTCAAATACAAGAGTACTTTAAAAAAGTAAAAAAGCTATTTACAGAAGTTATTTGGTATGTCTATCGTTTTTAGAATAATAAGTAGGTATTATAAGTAGCAGAGAAGTTGCATACATTAAAAATAACCATTGCATAGTATTACCTCAGTTAAAATGACAATAATTGAGAGAAAGTGTAATAAACTATGAAAAAAAGTGAGTCTGAAAAAACGTAAAAATTCATACATTTGGAACATCCTGTTACATACTCAGATTCATTACATTCTCAGATTTTTTTATATAGAGGAAAGTACAACTGTGTGAAATTGTGAGAAATTGTGAGAAATTGTGATAAAACGTGAGAAAGTTTTTTAATTTACGTTATTCGTGCTTAAAACTTTATTTCTAAGTAGTAAACACACTAATAAAAATAAGTAGTAAACACATTAATAATAATTAATAGTAAAGTTCTGCATCGATCAAACGGATTCTGTTCAAAATGATCTGTTTTTTAGAAAAACCAATGAAGGTACCATTTTAGTGAAAATTAGCTGATTTGCATGGAAGTCGAAAACTGCCCTTGTTGATCCTGCTATTGGGATTTGATATGGCGGCGTAACTTCGGGCTTGGCGTCACTATGTTAACACGTGATTACGTCTAAACCAATCATTTACGAGAATTTCAGGACCCCGATTGGTTCAAATCTGATTCGCCAGAGGCCGAACACCCGATGCCATGGCCCAATAATAGCTCTTTAAGCTTGTTTAATCATTCCCGTGATTTTTGACAAATAATTTAAAAAAAGAATTTTATTACATAAAAAGTTAGTTGTCGAGCAGAATAATGCATACCGGAAAGTTCTTTAAAAAAATAAGGTATTGACAATGGCTATAGATTATTGACGTGTATGGGTAAAAATTTAGATTTTTCTTAACGGGGGTTTTACGGTAATATATACTGCAAAATATTTGCAGTTGGAAAAAGTTTCAGAATGACTGCTTTTAAAGAAAAATTGTTATGTACTCATACAGAATATTTATGTTTTTACGCTTCAAGCATGGCTTGTTCCCTTAAAACTCATTTAGATTAGGGAAAACATGTACAAAAAGTATATTTCACGGATAGAAAAATAATACTTTCAATACAACTGTATCTTTATATGTATAATTATTGCTAACTAAAAAAAGTACTTTAATAAATTAGGTTTTTTAATTTAATTCGCTTTTAATATTTCGGATCTCTTTTTCTCCTTTATCATTTATCCATAAATCAACGGATAAGAATTCTATAATTATAAATCTATAATAAGAAAACTTTAATTGTTTATGTAAGTTGATACATAACATTTAGCTTTTTTTTCGTATAAATTAATTATTTCAGAATTTACTTTCAGTCGATTTATAGTTTAATAGTGAATAATAATAATGAGATCCAAAGTGCTAAAACGAATGGAAAATCTAACCTCACTTGTTCAAGTTGTACCTTTTCTGGTGAGGACAATATACTACTAAAATTCTTGGGACTAGAAAAAACGTACTTGAACTTTGGTGATGTAAGAAAATTACTTGGAAACAAGTACTTAAGTCCTTTTTCTCAAGTACTTTTGTACTATACAAAAAGTACTCAAGTTCTATTCTCAAGTACAAAAGTACTAGAAAAAAGTATTCAAGTCCTTTTCTCTAGTACGAAAGTACTTTCAAAAATGTACTCAAGTTTTTTTCTCGAGTAAAAAAGTACTCGAAAATAAAAAGACTTAGTACTTTTCTCAGTAAAAAATACTTGAAAAACGGACTTTAATAAATTTTTTTCAGTACTTTTTATACTTGTAAAAAGGACTTTAGTACTTTGTTTAAGTACTTTGTGCTTACGTACAAGTACTTAAGTATGATGTACTTAAGTACTTCTGTTGTTATGTACTTGTAGTACTTGTACTTGTACTCGAAGCCGAAAAGTACGATTTTGGCCATCTGTGATATAGAAATACACTGACATTATAATATATACATTTTTTTAAATTCTTTTACTTATTGTACACTCTACCCACGTTTTTATTGCAAGCACATGGACCTTTATATTATGCACGTATAAGTATATTAAACACACACATAATTATTTCTATAAGTACATATCTTTTAATGCTTTATACGAATGTACATAGATACACATACACTTGTCCTTTAATTTGCATATCAACATTTATATGAACAAATATGAACCTATCTAACGGATGACACACATGCACATATAAACTAACATACATACTCACGTATGCGTATCAAAACGTACTCTGTTTACATGTATATAGTCATCTAAGTTCGAATTGCGAATAGAAATGTCATGGTAACTTCAAAGCTTGAATAACCGAGTCATCTTCCCTTCTGTAAGAACAAGGGTTGCAGTCGGGGTTGCAGTCAGGGTAGTCATAGAGAGCACCTCAGACACATTTAACACTATCAAATAATTTAATAATTACTTGTTTCTTTATTTTCACACCTGTATGACATTCTCCTTGTTAAACTCAAAACATGAAAACTATCGAGCATGATGTTTTGTACATGATAAAACTCCCGATGAAACAACTTTTAATTATAAAACTTTACAAATCGCATATAATAATATTTAATCATTTTTTTAAATAATTTACAACGTTCCCTCATGTCTTCGCAAACTTTCTCGTGAACTAGCAGGAGAAGTTTTGTTCCTAATTAGCTGTCTTGTCAATTTCACTATATATAGGGGAAACGGGATCTCACATAAGAGTTTTGCAATCCTTGAAGTCGGGTTTGAAGCTCACCTGATCGTCAAGGTACACAAGAGAGTCGTAAACTAAGTGGAAGACATAAGAGCGCTTGCAAAGCTGCATACGCAACGCCTTAATGGTGCACGATCTAAAGGATCTGAGTCAATATAATGTTGTAAGTTACTGTTGTAGTCTGAATCAAAAATAATAGCCCACACTGCTTGCGCCACGGCCGACAATCGATGTCCTCGTGAAGATTATCTCTGGTAACCTACGTATAGGTTTGAAGATCGTCAACATATTGCAAATATTCGACACCATACGATAATTCGACCTCTGGGCCTTTGAAAACAGCCAATACGTATAGAATCGTGTGAGAAACAAAGGTCCTTTAATAAATGTGGCATTGAAAATAGTGATTTATTGTGACGTGCAGGATCATTATTTTGAGGTTTTACAACGGTAAAATTTAAGATACTACTAATTATTTATAGCATACAGATTTTCAGACGGATTACTTTTAAATATAATAAATTTTCTGGACTCATAAAAAAAATGTCTCTTGTGGGTTGAACCCAGGTCTGCCCTCTTAAGGAAAACTTGTTATAAATAAAAAACATATTGTCTAAAAATTAAATGTGTATATCAGGTCGAAGTTGGCCATTTTTTATCTCATAATGGGGGCCTAAGATATTTTTCGCCACATAGAAGCCGATATAACTCAAAACATTGTAAAATAATTTTATTGTGCTAAAATCCTCAAAATGTTCTGTAACATTTCTAAATACTTTTTAGAAGCTTTTTTTCGGCTTTTTGAGGGTCTGGTAAATAAAGGGTTAAGGTTAAAATAAAACATTTATATATAAATTTTGATCTTTATTAGTGTCAGAAAAACAAAAACATCGTACTTTTATCAAAATAAAAAAGTTATTTTTCACGATGACCGTACACGTGGGGTCATTTCGATCAAGTAAAGATAAACGTAAAATATATATAAATATCCCTTTTATTATCCCATGAAAATATACGGCAACCCTAACTACTTTTTGTGCTTCCGCCATTTAAATACACGCTAATTATAATAACTCCGACTTCGGTATACGATTTCAAAATTAATTTAAAAAAATGGGTGTCGTTAGAGAAATATAAATATTTATATTAAAATGGTTAAATACTATTCCTTCCTCATACAGGAAGCTTTGTGATGGTAAAGAGAAAGTTTCGCTATCAAAACACACTATTTTTAGAATGTGTGTGTGCGTGCGTGCGTGCGTGCGTGCGTGCGTGTGTGTGTGTGTGTGTGTGCGCGCGCGCGTGCGTATGTATGGATGTGGATCAACTTTACTCTGAATATAAACGGTGGAAATTAATGATTCAGGGCTCATTTTCTTTTGTTTTTCTTTAAAGATGGCTGCTCAAATTTTCTTTTGTTTTTTGATACGTTTTTGTCTTTTTAGCGGTTACTCGATTTTGGAGTTTTATTTTTTTGGGGTTTTTTGATACCGTAGAAATGATATGATCGATTAAGTGATAATGCATTTGAAAGAGCATAAAATTACCTATCTTTTCCCACACGAAATTTTGAATAATCTATTTCTCTTGTTTTGTTATTCTCGAAATCATCATTCATACGGTCATATCTGTGAAATATAACAAGGAAAATCTTTGAAAAAAGTTGAGATGATTAGGAATATGGAGAAGAATATTATGTAAAATTTTTGAGTTTTTATCTTTATCATTATAAGAAAAATCTTTTTCTAAAAAAATCTATTTTTATTCAGTTGCGAATTCTGGAGTAAATCGGCAGCATTTGATCTGAAACTTTCCAAACCAGTAGCTATTTAGTGTTTCGTGAACGAGTTCTAAGCCCAGATCATAACCACCTTTATATTTCAAAAAATTTGAGGTTATTGGTATTTAAATTTTTTTTGATCTAGTATATCTCGAGAATGGCTCGATCATATTTTACCAAACAGGGATTATTCTCTTAATTTTTAATGAAGATTCAAAATGAAAAAGTAATTTAAAGATTCATCGACCCATTTATTTTTAAAACCTATTTTTCTATTTAACGATTTTCTGAAATCGATAAGGTAAATTATTTTTGTATGTTATACAGCCTTTTGGTATAGAAAATGTCTCAGATATTTTTTCATACTTTTATATTATTCTACCTAATCAGATTCCGCAGTTGTCCAGGGTTATGCCTGTGGAGTGGAGAAAACTTGTATGAGGATGAAATCCGCTTTGATGGCATATAGTAATATTTTCATTATTTCATACTCATAATATTTCTTACAATTAAGCGGATCAGAGTGACCTATCCGATCGGGTTAACTCCGTTATTCCCTACATGCAAGAGACATTATTCCGTAACAAGACACTACTCACTTTACTATTAACCACACATAATATCAAGAATTCTGCATTCCCGTGCACAGTAGACACAGTTTCCCGACAAAAGACTTCGAAAAGTCGGCTTCAGTCTTGCGTAACAACTGCACGTTTCATTTGTCCTCCTGCGACAAACAGTACAATCAACCCACCCATACACACACATATATACATGCACGCACGCAGGCACGTACGTACGCACGCACGCACGCATGCGCGCAAGCACACACACATATACACATACACACATACACACACATACGTATACTCGTATATCCGCTTCTTTGCGCCAGGCGAAAGGCTAATTAAATGCGGTGCATCGCGCCAATTAACAGCGGCTGTAGTGGAAACTTCCGGTCCCTGGAATTTCCGCGTTAGTCCGGCGCCGGGCGGTAGCATCGCGTCCCTTGAATTCGGCAAAACAACCGAGCGGTAATAATACTAATTAGGTGTTCTCCCCGGCTGTCTGCTCGTGCTGTCTCACTGTAGATCCACAGCCACGCGATCGCCCCCCTTCCCCCTTTCTTCCCTCTTGATTCAGAGGATGCATATACGTGTATGTCTACCGTAACTAGTATATTTTAATCAGAGAAATAGTGGATAAGTGTATCTAATATTGAGTTGGGTGACCTGTGTACTAGAGAATGGAGAAGTTCGTACTTTTTCACCGCCGAGCCGGGAAAAAATCGCTACATTAAATCCCTACCCCCACTCTAGTCCCCACCGCGACGCGCATGTGTCCTCGCCTCCGGCTCGGGCACAAACAGCGCGTGGCGGCAGGAACTAGCGTGAGGTTAGGAAATTAATATGTAGCACTATATTCTCTCTTCGACGGTGAACGAGTACGAACGTTAACAAATCGTATATTGCACGCGTGAATAAAATGAGCCAGCGATTGCCAGCGTGTGTGACGCAGGCATCTAATGGCTCACTTTAGTCCCTAGGTGCATAGTATACTAACAGCACTAATTTCAGATAGGCGCATATTGCTCCTAATTGTCCAGTGGTCATGATTAAAATGGCAAATTGATACGTTTGATATGTAAACCAGGTATCTTAGTACCACGTTTTGGACGTTTTCGAGTCTATAAATATCTGAGTTATAGTATGGTTTTCATATACTAAAGCCTATAATAAAATGAGGCGAAAAAGTGGCGAATAAAACATCCTAAATGTATTTGATCATTAAAATTCTTAGATATCCTACATATAAAACTTGACATTTTAGACGCCTTATATACCACTGTATCTGATATCTGTGACAGACTTCATGAAGGCTATTACATGACATTTTCATCTGTCCGAGTTCAGAAAATATTTTGAAGCCATCCGAAAATAGTAACATTTTAGTAGACCTGAAGCAGATTATTGTGCCCATTTACACTTAAGTATGTGCAATAATAAATGAGTGCACACAGGCGTGATCAGAAGTTATTGCGTGTATAGAGGTATGCGCAGAAGTGATTTCGTGCACGCAGGCATGCGCAATAGTGATTTTCTGCGCTATGCATATGCAGTAATGAAGTCATGTGCAGAAAAATATGTTAAAATTTAAGGTATTTTTTACTCCAGTTTCTATTGAGAAATCGTCGGATATTTTTCATTAAAAATTCTGTATTCTTCTATTTACATATTTTGTCATGATATGATCATCTTATTTTTATATAAACATATATATTTGATACTTAAGTTAAAACTATCTAATAATATTAACAATCATATTCTTTATATTATAAATAATACTTATAAATGATTTTATATACAAAATGGATATTAATATCTATTTTCTGAAATTCATATGAATATTAATATCGTCAACAATCGAAATTGTGATACGCCTAGCGCGTCTGTGATTTCTAGTTTAATAATAAACGTGATACCATTTAATCAACATATAAATAATCGCTGTATATTTCTATTTATTAATTATTGTTAAAACTGAAATATTATTGAATCTGTAAATAGGGGTTGGTGAGCGAAGCGAGCAGGGAGGACCCCCCCCCCAATATATATATATATAAATTTAAATTTAAATTTTACTAGCAACAACAACTAAGCACATAACATTATAGAGCTTTATCTCGGTTGTTGTTAGCTGTAAATAAGTAAGTAAAAAATTACAATAGTGACACTTTTTATGTCTCTGCTACTCCGAACGTCGAGACATATCCAATAATTAGGGGTCATCTTTTTTATTTTTCTAGTGCATATTAAAATGGTTTTTTCATGCTTATCATCTTTTCTCCTTCAAAATACTAGCTTTCAACTGACGACTTTACAATAATACACAACATCGATGTTTTAGAAATTATGTGTATGTATTATGAAATGGGTAAAATACAGTTAAAATATATCGACATACATATATTGTTATATATGTTACGTGTAACGTCTGAAAGTCTGCATTGTGTGAAGTGCACAGAGATTTTTGTGTAAAGCCCGATATGAACGATCCGTTTTGTACAAAGCCCGATGCGTTGAACTTTACACTATAAATTGTTGTGTAGTCTCCCAATTCTACGTTCACCTTGTAAACAGATGATTCATACACAGGGGAAAGTAAATAATAGAGAAGAATACAAAATTTATCTTTTGTTCGGTATTTGTGTAGATGTTACAAATCCTAACCAAACGTGTATTTCTTTTTGTATTTTACAAAAAAAACTCATTTTACGAAAATTATAGCTTATTCAATGTCTTTTGAGTGATGTCACACTGTTACAACATCAAAAGATGCTGGTGAGAATGACGTAACACCGATTTTAAAGTTTTGCCTATACAAATCTTCTTTAATTTTGAAGGTAAAAAGCCCAAAAGTTTACACATGAACTATACCACGATCTATAAGAATATATATATATATATTCTTATAGATCGTGGTATAGTTTATGTGTAAACTTTATATATATATACCGTTAGATAACAATCGGTATTCTTCCCTTTTGATATTAATTATTTTATAGTAATACGCAAAACGAATATAAAAATACATTTTAGTAAACTGCAATTATATTTTATTTGTAATACACTTAAGTTTATTTCGAACTCTATCTTTGAAATTGTCAATAATATCAGTATTCATTATTATATACGTATTGAGTACATAAAGTTACAAGGTGGAAATGGTACTAGCTGGACTTTTAATCTAAGTGCATTATACACGACTATTCCTCTTTTGTATTACCTATTTCTTTCTGTAATATTTGTATTATGTTTGATGTATTTACTAGTGTAGTAAAAAGCAATCGCTTAACTGGTCCGATGCATAAAAATCACCTGTGTATATACAAGGAGAACATGTAGTACGCAGTCTGCACAAAAATCTCTATGTGCACTTCGCGAGATTTCGGACTTTGCACGTAACATAAACACGCAGCCCGGAAACTAGAGCGTGCACAGCCTAATTAGGAGGTTGGATCCTGGTCGAGTCGTGTAGTCGCGCGGGACTGAGATCGAATGTACGTAACGAGCTGTAGATTACAGTGTAACTGGGCACCTGCGCCGACGCGACGCGATGCCCCTTAACTAGGTATGCACAAGAGGCGACGAAATTCGTGTGTACTGTATACGTGTTTCGCCCTGCAGGAAATGGGCTTGAACAATAAAATACTAAGTTAGTGTAGTCAGCTCTTAACAATTCGAAGTATTTTCGAAGTTCAACGTTTTCTTTTGTTCTCGGTCCCTAGTCATTACCTATTTTTGCAATCGTTAAAGAATTTTGATAATTCGAAGCGCTTTTTCAATTATTAGAAGTTTATGCCACAATTCGAATTTTGTGAATTTTCTATTTCTAAACAATGTAAAAATAGCTTTCGTTTATTTGAATTTCCACGAATTTCATGAATTATACAAATTAAAATTTCGTTAATTCAAAGTTAGTTTCTAAGAGTAAATCCTTCTTCATTCCCAAATTATTGTTTTTCTCAAATCACAAACAAGTTGTTATTAAGTGCACTCAAATAATGCTTGCTCGTCGATATATTAAATAGTGCTGTAGGACTACAACAATTTTTTATTAATTTAACTACAAATTGTAGCCAAACTGCAACTTCCAAGCTGTAATTTTTTTGTAATGTAACAAGCAAATACATATTTATGGGTTGATACTAAATGGCGCAATTGTAAATTTGTAGGTTTATACTTCATTACAATCACACGCCCCGCGCCCTGCGTCCCGCGTATATTTTAATTTATTTTTCCGCAATACTAGTAGAGGCTGGCAATACGAGTCACTCATTGTCATTTCAATTTAAATTACTAAGCAGAATTGGGGTAATCCCGGCCAGAATGTTATTTATATGAAGCTTTCGAAAGTAAGACTAAGAAACCGTTGCACTGCACTCTCAGGTAGGGCAACTTTACTTAAGTGTTTTTGATTGAACAGTGGTTCTGTCATTATATATTTCCCTGTGTAAGTGCGAATAATAATGCGACGGATGATATGAAGGTTCATATAATTGATTTAAAGAAATTTTTCACCCGGAATTGTACCAAGGCAGACCGGTATTACCCTTTGATGTGGGGTAAATCTGATCAAAATGCTTTTTGTTAATTCGACTTATAGCTTCGATATTTTAATTTTTTATATTAAACCAATAACAAATATTTAAAGACAATGGTTTGAACTAACATAATAATTATTTAAAGTAAGAAAAACAATTTGAAAGTGGAAATAACAAGCACGTTTGCTTAGGTGACCGGCAATATCCCATTCTCTCCTACTTACTTTATTCATAGAAATCGACACAAAGCAACCTGGATATCACCAAATAAAAAGACGCTTAACCAATTTGACCACGTCTCAATTGATAAAGGACGCCGATCAAACATTCTCGATGTCAGAACTTATCGTGGGGCATAGATTGCGACACCGACCACTTTTTGGTGATAACCAAGATCAGAGCTCGCATACTAGTTAACCAAAATAAGAATAAAGTTTGCCGAACAACCGAATTTAACTTGCAAAGACTACAAAATTACGGCACCTCCTCCAGATATAGGGAGGAACTGAAAGACAGACAAGGTAGTATACAAAATAAAGGGAATAGGGATGACATCGAGTGAATCTGGAATAATATTAAACATTCAATGAAACAAGCTGCTAAGATAGTATTAAGGAAACAGAGAAATCACAAACATAAACCGTGGTTGGGCGAAGAATGCGAGGAGTGGAAAAACAAAAGGCAACAAGCGAGAGCGCTTAATCTTAATAACAACACAGAAGTAACGCTTATGCAGTACCGTACCATAAGAGAACAGGCTAAACAAATTTTCCGAAAGAAAAAGATAGAATGGGAAAACAAGAAAATACCGGCTATTCAGGAAAATAATAACAAAAATAATATTCGTGAAATGTACGCAGGGATAAATTTGATAAGGAAAGGAACACAGAACAATTCCGATTTTCTAAGGGACGAACAAGAGAACCTAATAACCGATACAGCAGAGATACTAAGCAGATGGAGAAGCTACGTTGATGAGCTCCTAAATGAGCACGAGCAACAATCCGTTTCGGATTACAACGAAATCACCACTGTTGAACCATACATCGAGCAATCTACCTTTAACGAAATACACGCTGCAATCAAAAAGCTAAAAAATAACAGATCACCGGGAGTACATCAATTACGAGTATAACTATTTAAAGAGGGGGAAGACCACTTATTGAAATAATTCACACTCTTATACGCGTCATATAAAAAAGGGAAATAATGCCCAGAAAATGGAGAGACTCAATCATAATCCCAATTCACAAGAAAGGGGATAAAACAAATTGCAATAATTACAGGGAGATCTCTCTGATATGTACATGCTACAAGATATTGTCCAATGTACTACTAGCGAGACTCATACCCCTCGCGGAATCCTTGGGGATTATCAGTATGGATCTCGCCGATATAGGTCGACTAACGACTAGATGTTCACAATTAAGCAACTCTTAGAAAAGAAATGGGAATATAATAAAATGGTACAGCAACTATTTATTGATTTTAAAAAAGCATATGACTCGATTATAAGGGCTAAAATGTACCACATCTTAGTACTTCTTGGGATTTCAGAAAAGCTAGTTAATTTAATAAAAATGTGTCTAGATAATAGCAGGGGCATAGTTCGCGCAGGAAACAGCCTATCAGAACCATTCGAAATCCACAATGGATTAAAACAGGGGGATACGCTATTAACACTTCTGTTTAACCTACTACTAGAACATGTTATCATGGCCGTACAAGAAAGCGAGAAAGGAGTAATACTGAACGGTTTCTTAACGCAATTACTAGCCTATGCAGACGATATAGATATAATCGGACAGAACAGAGAAACCGTAAAAAACGTTGAAATACTAATAAAAACGGCAAAAGAAGTAGAACTAGAGGTAGACCTGAACGTGTCAGACGAAACCTTTAAAACACTAGAAGAATTTAAATACCTCGGCACTATAATTGACGCCCAACATGAGATGAATAAAGAGATTAAGAAAATACAGCATTTCGGAAATGCATGCCTCTAATCGATGGGCAAGTTACTAAAATCGCGATTACTATCACGCAAGAAAAAATTAGAGTTATATAGAGAAATTATTATGCCAGTATCCTATACGGGTGCGAAACATGGGCACTAACTAAGTAGGAGGAGGATAGGTTCAGAATATTTGAGGACAGAGTTCTGAGAAGGATATTCGGAGACAAAATTGATGAGTTAACCGGAGAATGGAGAATCATACGCGATAGGGAATTAAATGAGTTATACGGAAAAGCGGACATCACTAGAGTTATAAAATCTCGACGTTTGGGATAAGCCAGGCATGTAGCGAGGATGGAAAATGATAGGACAACACTTAGAGCACTAGTTGGAAAACCAGAAGTGGGAGGATAATGTCACGATCGACCTGCGAGAAATAGGATACTATGAGGGAAACTGGATGAATCTTGCAAATAATAGGCAGAAATGGCATGATTGTGTGAACAAGGCTATGGACTACATAGTCCCATCAATCATGGTAGCTACGGTGATCAAGCGAACATGATTACAACGGATGTAGGAACTGCGGTCTTTAAAGCATTATCACTGCTAACCATTAATGGCTGGCCACTGTAATAATAATAATAATAATATGGCTACTTTAGTTATAGCGTAGGTTTCATAATAGAATAGTTTTTGCCATGAAATTCCATTGTAGCCATATGGTTATAAAATAAATGACATCCTATCTCAAAAAGCAACCTAATATATCCATGATTTTTGTGAGACCTGTATCTCAGAATCATTTCACATTAAATAGCGAAAAATTGATTTTGTGAAAATCAGATTTTGTCTACAAAAAATCAACGGTAAAATATAATTTTGTTTAAAATCACTGTCCATACTAATCTAGTATATTCTTTGGACATACTAAAATACAACTATACCTCAAAGTTCTACGGAGATTGTACAGGAACCTCACAAATGCAATATGCATTTTATGTGCCATATGTCTACAAACAGGATTGAAAGGGTTAAGATTACCAAATAAAAGGAAAATTACTCGATAATTCCAATTCTTGATGATTCTGGATCGTTAATTCGAAACTTGATAAATCCAATTTTTTAGGATTATGGATCCATAATTCGAAACTCAATAATTCAAATTTTTTGATAATTCAAAGTTTTTTCCCTGTCTCTTCATCTTTAGATTATCAAGAGTCGATTGTATTAAAAAGAACATCTTCTTACATTCTATTTTACGAGTTTTGCAAGTTTAGCGCAAACAACGACGGGAATTCGAGGTTCTCAGAGAACATTTAAACACGATATTGCACCTTGAAGTGTAACCAAGTTACACACAGGGTGTCCCAAAAGTACTATGAAAACAGTTACTATGTTTTTTCAATTATACGATTCCGTTTCCGTGCTTTTGGGATTACTAGTATATTGCACATAGCAGCTCGATGCATACTATCGTATGTATAATACTACGTACAGCATTCGCATCAAACAATACTTCGCGCGCCGCGACTATATAATTACTCGGCGTGCCAAAAGCGTTATTAATTTAGTCCCCTAATTAATTGCGAAATATATTATCTCGCGCGTCATTATATGATTGCGCAAACTCAGGTATGTACCTGCATCGCTGGATCCCGAACGGGTGTACCGAAACATTCCGATATTCGTACATCACGCGCAGAAGTGTTTGGAATTATTGTGGAGTTGTATGATAAAATGGTAAGGGTATAAACATTATAGTGATGGGCCACTTACGGAGAATCTTACGTTATAAATGTAACAATATTTGTTATGTTGCACTCATAGAAATTGTTTACTAAAGGTAAAAGTTAGTTAATCCAATAACTTTTTATTTTTTTGTTCGATTTTAATTTTTAAATGTTCGATTGACTCCTTAAATATTTTTCCATCTATTTTATTTCAGCTTATTTTATATAGGCCTCTATTTTATATAGGTCCAGAAATAGACTTGATTTACAAATAGTTCTTTATCCTTAGACCACTCATCCTTCCTACTACACACAATCAAGTTAAAGAAGCGTAATAAAATTTAAAACATAAATAATACGATTTTACTTAGCTCAAATTAATTATTGCATGCTTCCACTTGGATAACTTGATAGATAAATGTTTGAAGATCTCTCAAATACCTATCAAGTTTATTTAATTGAAATGAACATAAAAATTAAAATCGAATGAAATTTATTTATTTTTTTTAAAAATAATTATTGGGGTTTTACTGACATGTGTTTTATTGAACAATTTCTAAGATCTTGACATAACAAACCTTATTTACAATTATTTTGTACTATCTAAGATACTCTGCTTTACATATATTGTCAACCACATTATCAGATCTTATTTAACTACTATGTAAATGCAACCGATAATTTATTTAAGTAATACATTTCATATTTATCTAGAGCAATCTTTACTATTAATTTTTTAACATAAATGCTGGTATCCCAAATTGAATAATTTCGACACAAATGTAAATATTACTAGTCATTTTTCATATTAAATATCGAACGTTAGGTGATATGAATTTTTTTTATAAAACAGCGGTCATTATTTAGATAATATGACATATTTTAAATGACGGTCATTTTGCATCACTAAACAACAACGCGTACATCACCATCCATTCATATGCCTATAAATTCCACAAGTCTTTTGTCTCTGCCCGTCCCACTTCTGGTTGATTTCAAGCGGTGTAAGCCACTGACAGTCCACGGGTAGGCAACTGTGTATGGAAGTTTTACCATTCGACAAATCCCTCTTCTCCTCGGGGTGTATTTTACTGAATTGCACACAGCGACTGTTGCGCTATGCGTCGCATCATTCCTGCGTGCACGCGTTTATTGGCAATAATGGCAATTGCAGCGATTGACGTTGCACATCGACTCGAATCGGTACATTGACTTTTCCGCTTGCTCCCTCTCCCCTCCCTCCCTTCTCACCGGAACTTCATACAATCATCTGACAGAGGGCCAATCACCGCTTCTACTACAGTTTGCGCGTAGACAACGAGTTTTAGCGAATGCATATGAGAGATTCTACAGAATTTTTTACTTTTATGAAACTGCAGATAAAGTCTACTTTAACACGGTAGCATACTAAAAAAAAAAAATTATTTAATTTAAAGTATATGTAAAATAACACTGTGCACTAATTTTATTGCTTTAACGACAATCGTTATTGTACAAAAAAATCAATTTGCATTTCAAGCATTTGCATGGGAACTAGTCAAAATTTTCTTCGTTTTATTTATTTATTTATTTATTAATTAACGGGAAGAATCCCTTTATATAAAAAGAATATTTAAAAATTTTTGGCGCAAAGTTAAAACATACTTTTAACATTTATAAAAAATAAAGTCTTTATGAAATGAAAACTTTTTTTGTATAACCTTCTACAGCCCTGTATTCAAGAAATATGAGTTTCGAGTATGTGCGTATCACAGATTTTATTTTTTAAATTTTATATTATTTTAACGAAAAAAGTTTTGTTCTGTTTGAAAACTCTTTATTATTTTTTAACTTTTAGTAGCAAAATGTATTCAGTGACCCTACTTAAAGATAAAGTGTTAAATAAAATCAGAAGTGCTGAGTTTTTATTATTATTAACACTGATTTATTAACCTACGGTTATTATCAAATCGGCAATAGTACGACGATGGAAAAGCATCTGGCAGATAATTAATTGTCTTCGGGTACAGAATCACAAAGCCAATAATGCTATCTGAATTCTTGCATGGGGTCATGCACTGATACGGGCGATTCCGCCGTACCTTGCTCAAAAGAAGCATAAAAACGGTGGATGAGTGAAAATTGCCGATTTTTATCCTCAGTCTGCATTAATTCCCCTAAATTTACAAGAGTTAACTTCGTATGACATTTTATGTATTTTTAGTTGTAGAATCACGTGCTGTTATTAGTTTTTTTATGAAAATGATTGAAAATGCCTTTTATTGTAATAATACTTTTCATAGGGTGTTACGGAACTAACATTTTACTTTGAAACTGCTCTCATAATATACGAAAATTTTTGCAAATATGTTTTTTGTACTTTACTATTAAGTGACGAAAGACATTTTTTATTTGTAGTAAAACATGTAATAAACAGTATCTAGGTAGTAATTTAGTAGTGTTACGGAACTGACCTCTACTGCTTTTTACTCAAATGTGAAGTGAGAAAACTGTTCATACATCTGTTTATACTTGCGAAATTTACATGGAGGAATTTATTTTACGCCTTATTTTTGCGTAGAGTGCCATTTTATATCGAAATTTGAGTTTTGAACATGTTACGGAACTGAAATTTGAAACCAAATTTATTGATTGGTTTTAAAAGATATCACTTATGTAGATTTCCAGCTTTTGATAATTATAGTTGGTTATGTTATGCATGTGTAAAAATTAAGAACGCATTTTTTTCTGAATGTAGAAGTGTTTAAAAAGCTTGGACGCAAAGTGGGTAAGTTACGGCGGAATCACCCATATGTATACGAGAGAGCGTGGTCGTTGTGGTCAGCGGGTCATTCGGATCTTTGAATTACAATATATTTTAAGTTTATTGAATGTTCAAAAGGTTACTATAATCCTGAGTATGTAAGTTGAAACCTAATTAATGTTAAAAAGCATATAACAAAAGCATATCTGATGAAATATTTACAACGATAAGAGTCGACTACTTCTTATTTAGGAAAAGTTTGCATTAAATCATTTTTATAATTTTTTATTTGAATATTAGAGAATTTTTATACCGTAGATGAAAAATCAAGCATTTAAACTTTTAAATTCAATAATTTTTATTTGCCTAATGATATTCAGACATATTTAAAATAATTTTGAAATTGTATGTTGAAATGTTGTCGTTGTGATCAGCGTGTATTTAAATGAGAGAAGCTAACTGAAAGAGGTTAGGATTACCATATATTTTTATAAGGTAATAGAACGTTAATAATAGAACAGCTTACAAATATAAATCATTCGGATTTAATAGGTGTTTGACTTTA
Source organism: Gastracanthus pulcherrimus (assembly GCA_949152435.1). Taxonomy (NCBI): domain Eukaryota; kingdom Metazoa; phylum Arthropoda; class Insecta; order Hymenoptera; family Pteromalidae; genus Gastracanthus; species Gastracanthus pulcherrimus. Next base: position 16,155,662 of record OX424576.1, read on the forward strand.
TTTTGCGTTGCAACTCTCCGCCGAGATGGTACATTTCTCAATTCTTCGCCGAGATGGTACGTTTTCCAACTCTCCACCGCGATGGTACGTTCTTCCTCTCACCCGACGAAATGATAATAATTGGGTTATTTCATGATTTTCTTTGAATCATATTCTGATAGATTATAGCATACTTTCTTTATAAACTTTTCGAATGTCTGCAATACATCCAAAATTAAAAAAGATACAGGGCTTCAAAAATCCTCGTGACGTCATGGTTCATACGCGGCGCGTTTGAAATTGCATGAATCGTGACGCCATACAAAATCTTTCGATGGCTGTAACTTTTGTAAATCTCGTTCATTTTGCAAAATTTATTTTGCAGATTGGTGAATCGACTTAAGTTCTCTATCGAAATAACCGGTACCGCCGAAGAAAAATAAATGATTATATGATATGATTTCCTGGAATAAATGAGTAGATTTTAGTACTATTGTTAATACTTAGTTATATTTTGACAAACTTGTATAGTTCGTTTTATTGTTGAGCTGATGCTCTTGCGGTCATTTCAGTAATTTATATATGAATGGAAATTACGTTGAAAAATATAGAATTAAATATAAACTAATTAAATTTGTACTTTTAAAATACGAAATGTACTAATTATACCGGAAAGGACTAATTATGTACTGTCAAAAGCTTAAATCGATCATCAAAATTCAATCGCACAATTTACATCCGTGAATCAATAGCAATTTTAAATGTGTTGCATTATGTAGCAACATCCCTGTAAATTATTTATTATTAATTTAGATTAATAATAATTTTAGTTTATCATTGTTACAATCGATATCACATTTTAATTGAAGTGTAAAGAATACACGGGTAAATCGAAAAATTCTGGATTGTAATTGCCATTGAAGTATGCGGTAACGATGAGCATTGAACAATTCCAACTTTAAAAGTATATTCGATTTAGTTTACATCAATCGAAGGCCTTGAAGAAGTTTTTATATAATAGTAATAACAAGTCAAAGAAAGAAGAGCGGCTGCAGAAAGAAGTTTCTAAAGAGTTATACAAATACTTTATTGAAAGTAAAGAAAAGAAAAATACTATCACGAAGCTTCCTCTTGGAGGAAGCAACAATTTCTTTCTATAAAAAGAAATAGTATTCAACTGACAGAAAGAATTAATTTCTCAGCTAATTGGTAGTATTCAAAATATCTTCATCAGAATTATATTATTGATTTTTAACTTTTATATAAAGTGCAAACCAGTACGACTATTTAAAATAAATCACAGTTTTACCTTTTAAAATATCGAAGAATCTGGGCCATTGCGTATGATTTAAGTAGTTTTCATTCTGAATCCAGCGTTAGATTTGCAAAATCCGTTTGATTAAACAATTTCTCTGACCCTTTAATAAGAAATTATTCTGAAAATAATCAGGGGTATTTTTAAAACCAACATTTTTTTCTGCTGAAAAATAGTTAACTACAAGTTTGTACCTACAAGAGATTTCCTTAGAGCCAGGATTTTCTCCGAGTTGGAGAAAACATGGAACGAATATTGCTGCTGTGCTAAACACAGAGTTTCAGATGTCCTCCCAGGTCGAGTATCCTCGGCTCTGAAGAAGAATGAGCCTTATTTCAGGATATAGCAACAGCTGAGAATAAATTACAGATGTTTATTATCCACAACGGTTACAATGTGGAGGAATTTTGAATAATGCATAATAAACACATTACGTTACATTACATTACATTGCATTACTTTAAATTACGTTACGTTACACTACGTTACAAGTCATGATTCGGTACAATAAATTTAGTCATTACTACCAATAAAACTCAAGCTCTAAAACTATTTACGCATGAGAGAATACTAAATTTAAGATTGGTGACAAAGTACTTGTTAGTAAGACTAAACAAGTGTTGAAGAAGGGATGCCCATTTAACTGGACCACTAAGATATGCACTGTAAATAGAATACCTTTTACAATGTAATGTGTTTATGCATTACTGAATTCCACTACATTGCTATCCTTGTAGCTATATGTAATGGTCTTTTCTACAATTCAGCCTATGTGGCCTAGAATTGGAACCAACGTCTTTTCTCATACCTTGTTGGACCTACAATTTTAGATGGATTCCGAAGCATCCGAGACAGCAAGATGTGGTAAGCACACGAAAAAACTCAATACAATTCAGTTCAGAGCTGCGGCCTAGTCAGGCTCTCAAGAGTGCGAGTGTCGATAGTTCAAACCTCTAAACGACTGAGCCTTCGTGGCTCTGTCACCTTTGTGTAGATAAACAGTTGTGATGTTTATTCGAAACTGCAGCCATAGTCTTCTCCAAAGACGAGGATACTCGATCTAGTAGAAACATCTGAATCATTCTGTCTAGAAGAGCGACAATCGTTTTTGTGTACTAGATGCTGACATGCTTCAGTATTGTAACGCATAAATCTGGCTAAGTAAGTACCTCTATCTGAAATGAAGGAGCTCGATTATTATCGATTATCATTACTATAGATCTGTAGAACTATGACATATACCTGAATATCTTCTGAAGTCAGTTGGGTATCTTCTAACTGTAAATCTACTAGTCACTATGAGAGTTTTTACTAATAATCTCTTGGAGATCACTGATAGTCACATGGAGAATTTTTTCTAATACCCACCTAAAGATCATTGCATTTGTATGCTTCACTTTGATCGACAAAATGATTTCTATAGTGCACTTGAATATTGTCTCTGATGTTAGATCTTATGCTAGAGGTACACCCATGCACACAATTCTACTAAATACTTCGGTGTAACGGAAGAACGTAAGTGGTGAGGGGACTCGTATAAGGGTGAGAGAGCTCATTTACTTGCATCACTTCGGACAAGTCTACCAGGATATTCAGCAGATTCGAAACTCCCGTTCACAGCCCGGTACCTGACATTGATAAACTAATGTGAGATTTCGTACTGTACCGGCAACAGCCACTTGGAGTTATTCATCGTTAAAGTTGATGAATACTTTCTTGCTGTAGAGTGAAATAAGAATTTGATTTTATCGCCATGTTGCACTACCCAATACAAGATATGAACTTGTTTAAATGCATTTGAACTTGCTCGGCAGCTGATAGCATCGACGATTGGTGATCAAAATGGTGCTGGAATTTTCCACTAAATTGATGAGATGTTCGCATGTTCACTACATCGACATAATAAGCACTCCATGACACTGAACTGCATAAGTTCTCGTCTCAGTAGATTGTCTGACCTGAATGGATTCTCAAGAGCTCTCGCTTCTACATGCATGCATACGTTCAACATTATAAGAATTTTCAAAAAGAGAACACTATAAGTGGTATACATTTTATGCGGTCGGACATTATACTACGACTCTGCCTATAAACTGTATGCGCACCTATAGCACTAAACCTCTTGATCAAACTGCATTCAATAAAGAAGCATCGAGATAACGCATAATCCCCATAAAAATCGTTCGTCTTTACGACGCGCATAAACCACCGCGCCGAGCAGCTGCTGTCCGCGCCGATCTTCGCTCCCGACAGCTGGCTTCAGTATAGAGTAACATTCGACAGCTTGCAGGATAAGTTGCTATATTCGCTTGCTACCCATCCCTGCGCTTTCATAAATGCATAAATGGAAATGAGAAAGAGCTGAAGGGATGGGAGGCTTCCTCCAAACCCCCAACCCCCACTCGACTGGGAAGACTGCTTTACGATAGTAATTATGCCGCAGCTGGAACTACTTGGGAGAAGTCTGCGGGGCCTCTCCCCTCGTCCTCGTCTCCAAGTCGTATTTTCTGGACCGAACAACGCGTTGTTCGCCCTCCCCCTTCCCCCCTCTACCTCCTCCTCTTGGCCATAGACGCGCGGGGTGTGTATATACGCTGTTTCGAATTGCCAATAGAAACTTCGTAATTGTTTCGCGCGCTCGCGTGCAAGCTCTCGTGCTGGCTCCCGCTCGTCCTCTCGGCTATATACACACACTTAGCGAGATGAGCATAGAGAGGAGCGAAGGAGTACCCGTGTAGCGTTTCGAGGTTATGTGCGAACAAGAAAGATAGAGACGTATAGCGCGGAGGATGTGCGGTACAGCCAGCGAATGGGATCGTAGTGTGCGAAGAGAGAGAGCGAGAGAGAGAGAGAGAGATAGGGAGAGAGAGATAGGGAGAGAGAGACAGAGAAAGAGAGAGAGAGAGAGAGAGAGAGAGAGATAGAGAGAGAGAGAGAAATATATTACCACGGGAGCATTTGGGCTGCTGCTGCCGATGTTCGGATTCGGAATTGGGGTTTTTATGCAGTGGGAGAGAGACGGGAGTGGTTGAATTGAACTGACGGAAAGGTGTTTTGCGAGTTTTTTTAGTATACTTTGTTACAGCATAAAATGGATTTTTTCGTATCAAAGTGTTATATTTAATCATTATGTAATTTAATATTGTTCGTCGAATTATTCAAAAGAATATACTCTATTATAATTGTTATTTCAAATGTTACAACAGAGCTTTGATTCGTCTTCGGAAATATTGTTTATTAAGAAACAACAATTATGACTATAAAATATAAATAATGCAATGATTAAATAAATGTTTATATAAAATATCATTTACTTATTTGGCAGCAGCATATAGTTCAACAATTTATTTTGTTTGCTAACTGATAAAATAATTTGACTTCAATCAACAGTTACTAAAGCATTATAAAAATCTGTTTTTAAACTCTTAATGAAAATGGTTTCAACAATTTGAAAACTTTCTCGTAATCAAATAAAATTTGTTATTTACAAATTCGTCAAACTGTTTTGAATTTAAATCACGACATTGAAATTTTGTTGAAAGCTTGCTTCCTAAGGTAAATTCTTTCGAATTCCCGTCAATCCAATTTTTTGGCGACCAAAGCCGTTTGTTAATCCAGATTTATCGGCGGCACAGGCCATGTATGTGAAAATGCACAGAAATGCCGGTTGATGAATCAATAAATAAAAAAAATGAAATTCACTTCTTTTACATATTTCTTAGCAATTAGGTTATAAACTATAAAACAAAATTTCTTTTGTATAGCTGGTTTAGAAATAAAGAACCTTCTTCACCCTTTGAACCATGGATTTTGATTTTAAGAACTGACCATTTATTCATCTACACCGATAGAACAAACAAAAAAATCTCACTTAGCTACCTCAAATTTAGAATTAATTAGTTCTATATGAAATGTTTTAATCTAATATATTAATGTAAACCACTAATGTATATTAATAATCAAATTATTTATTATTTTTAAAAAAATATTATTTCTTTGTATAACAATAACAATGATTGATGCTAATCGTTATCACTGCAATTTTTTTATCCGTGCATAATTTATTTAACTGATTTAAATTATATTACAGTATGTAAGCGGACGTTATTACATCGATTTACTAATTATTCTTATCTATATTCCTAATCATCTCAAAACTTTTCAAATATTTTCCATCATAGGTTTCTAAGACTGCCAGTAAGATTAGAAAGTTAATTGTTGTAAAAATCATCATTAAAAGGACGCCTAATAAATGGCAATATTTAAAATAAAAACATACAGATATGCTAATAAACATTGAAACACAACTTTAGATGGTTATATTTAAAAAAATGTAGCGCTACTAGTTTTTCAGAATGATTTTCAAATCCCTTATTGTTCGTATCAATAATATTATTTCTAATGTACCAAAAAATCCGAAAAACAAAAATCCAAATATCGAAAAACTGATATAAAAACAAAAAACATTGAGAAACAAAAAAAATTATTTTTGTTCCCTCATCCTCTAAATTTAAAAAAAAATTACACACTAAATTTTATTCATTTTGAAACCGCAAGGACCGTTGAAATGTCAACCATGTATAAAACACACATGAGTTGACATATAATAAAAGTTCAAGATAGTTTGCAGAAATTCAATTATCAAGTGAACCTCCTTAATTACAAATTCAGCAGAAACATGTAAAATTTAACTATTGAGGGTTGGGAATAAAGCGACGGCTGCAGAGTTGGCAAATGGCTAATCAAATAGACACCATTTCTTAATTGGAGTAGCGCATCTTGATCATTTTTATAGATTATGGTTATGGTTAATAATTAGATAGTAACATGGATTTACATAGCTACGAATTTGAGAATGACCAAGATTCACTAGTCCAAAGGGAAATGGTTTCCATTTAAGTACATAACTATTTGAAATTGAGATTGAAATTGAGTCTGACAAGGGGAATGTCAGACCTCTGCCTCATGGTTGTTGATGAAACTTAAGGGATAGTTTTGTGGTACCTAACAATGAAGCTTAGAACTCGTAATTTTGTCAAATCGACTATTGACCTCTGTATGTCAGATACGGCATATTTTATTAACATTATTAGTATATCTATACACAAGACATACAAATAGATACATTGGACATATAGATAATTCTAACGTTTTTAGCTATATCTCACATTCTATGATCCATTAGATCAATCTAAAGATGCTGGGTTTCATTTTGAGGTAATAGAAAACTATTTTCAAAGTTTCAGCAAAATTCGTTTCCCGAAGTTCTGACACTCTACTTATGAGTGTCATCTACGACATATTATTATAGTCATACGCTCACACACTTAGAAAACCATATCGTAAATTTCATATCGTAAAATTATGATATCGTAAATTTTTCGATTCATATATCGTAGATCAAGTTCCTTTCGATCCAATGTTGCAAAAGTATTAATATTTCGCCTATTAAGAGAAATTAAACTGTTTAACATTGTATTTTTAATGTAGAAATTGAGATTTCAAACTGCTAATTTTACGATATCATGTCGCATCTGACGCTGAATAATTACGATATCGATACGTAAATTTTTACGATATACATTGCGTGAGTTACGATATAGTTTATATATATATACATACAAATGCACACACGCACATTAGCACATACTTATGCACACTTACATGCATACATACACACCCACACATACCCACACACACACACGCACACGCATACACACACATAAAAATGAATTGAATTGAAGAATGAAAAGCTTGGATAATCTGATAGATGAATTTCAAAAACGTCAATATTCATAAAAATCTCGGATTTCAAGTCTTTTATTTCTCTTCTCTTCTCTTTCTCTTTAATTTTGTTTGTTCTTTCAGAAAGCAAAATATCGATTGTCATGTTGCTGGCGTCAATTGCTCCCCCTGACTGAACACGGTAAGTATATCTATATCTACAATAGATATACTTTACCATTGTGGGGAAACTGAACTTACAGATTTGGCCACCGAGTGCATCCAGTCTATATAGGCCTATATAAGCTACCCATCACCTGCATGTTTAACAATGAAACGAAATAGAATTTAGGTTTTTATGATTACATTATAATTATCCAACTCTGTGGTGCTTAATATATTTGGGTTTTACAATGAAATCGCCACGAATTAAATTATAAAGCATCCAAACGCTAAATGTATAATGGCAGTCTTGTGCCTTTTGTATGATATTGGTTATTTTCTTCAAAACTTATTATACCGGAAAGATAAACGAAATAATTAAATCATTTACATAATAAATTTAAGTTAATTTATTAATAAATTTAATTTTTATAACACGTGCATGAAAAATGCCCTTTTTTATACCAGTGAAACGAATGGAAAATTGAGCATTTCGAGCGTCTTCGAGTAGCGGGAGGAAATAGTATATTGTGCATCTAGGGGAGAAAATGAGACATTTTTAGCGAGGGTGAAGTATTTAGCACGAATCTGAAATAGTTTTTCTTCCTGTGTTATACACCATATTTTTTCAACAAAGCCATGATAGGGCATTTTTTATGCATGAAAGTTGGGTAGGTAATATCGTATTTCGAGTCGTGCACAACGCAGTTGAAAATTGTTCTATTTTTAATTTTCACTTTTAATCATACAGTTCAAATATTTGCACCTTTACCGATTTTGATTTTAATCGATACTCGCGTATGCGGAGTTACGCACTTGTGACTAGTATGACCAGAGGTTAAATCTGAAAAAATGGGTCCTGAGCTTATTTTCTACATTTTTTCGCAATTTTTGAGAAGCGGGGAAAGAAGTAATTTTGCCCCGCAAACGCAAAATTACTTTTTCCCCGCCTCATTTTTTTCCCCGCTAAATGAATATTTTTTTACACTTTTTACCAACACGCTCGAAATGCGCGATTTTCTACGCTACTTTTAGGCATGATAAAAGGCCTATTTCATGCCTCAGTAGTAAAAAAGTACTTTTCCTCCTGCTACTCGAATTCGCCTTAAATGTATAAAAAGAGCCTATTCATGCAGCCATTACAAAAAGTACGGTATGTAACAAGGGGAGAAAGGACTTTTTCAGTCTTGGATGATGATTTGAGAACTCGAGTTAGTCGCCTTCAACGTCCTCGATTTCCACTCGTTAATTTAATGAATTCCAATCCAAACTTCTTAGCCTTTCGACTTCTATTTCCCACACAATGACCTCGGCTACATACACATAACTTTGCACGTTCCTTACACTTATGAATTGGATCTTCGTACCAAAGCTTTTGATCAACAAATAGAAAATAAATCTTAGTTGCTTTTGAGCTATTATTATTGATATAAGTTTTGTATTTCTAAAGTAATATATCTAAGATTTGTCTGTCACAACGAAACACGTACGTTCACCAAACCCGCTATAACGGTATCCTAATTCTTCATAAAAAATTATTCAATCATACATCAAAGCCCAACCTATCTCATATCAACAATTTACTTCAATTCTTACCCCGAGCAATTCGCAGCATCAACGTGCGCCTGTCTCCGTTGACCCGCCTCGAATCCATCCGCGCGCAACATAATCACGCGCCCTCGACTGTTTAATCTGGTGACACCTGCTCCTCGCACACTCGCGCAAACATCTCTACTATACCGGGCGCGCCCCTGCTCATCGATCGATCCTCAATAACATATATTGCAATTGACGATCGCGCGCGTTATGTATATATACCAGACATTGACGAAGCAAACAAGCGCTCGCGGCAGCAGCGGCAGCGGCTTATTGTCCGCGCGTCGACGGGGATAAGCGACGTCTCGAACAATGCGCGACGAGGAGACGATGCTGTTCTCCTCCCGTCGACTGCTCCTATATACGTACTCGACAAAATGCTCCGAGGCGTTTCACCACGGGAGAGAATACGCGAGAGATCGAAAATCGACTTTACACGGAAATCAATCGAAAATACCGTCGATTGCCAGGATTCGCTATCTATTATTACACTGCACACTGTACTATGCTGATCCGTTTTCGTTAGTGTGACATTTAGAGTTTCAAGTTTATCTTCATTTGTTGATTTAGTTCTATTATGGTATTAAAGCGAGCATTCAAAATATTGATGTAATTAAGCACGGTGACCGAATCGGACCAAATTATCTGATCGCGTCAATTAACAATGTGACGTATCGCCGATAAGGTAACTCCCGGTGTTCGACATACGCAAGGGGTAGAATATTAGGTTATTTGCTATATAGCAGCCGTGAAATATAAGTTGCATAACGAATGTTTAATGCAAGCAACGTTATCGGAGAATGTTGGTAAGAATTACATTCATAAGCGTGCGATGCGAGCATAAATATTTAGATTCAAAAGAAGTTAAGATAAACATAAGATAAAATGCAACCAAATTTGTAAGTATAACATCGGATAATGATGTTTTAAAAATATGTAAATTAGTTTCAGATCCAAGGTGTACCCAAAGTGCTATACATATAAAAGATGAGTAAAAATGTAAAAAAAAATTAATTTATGGCAGCACGCATACATTCGTATTATTAACACAAAATTATTGAACGAATGCCTTCAGTTTCATTAGCTCAACAACAAATTCAATTGAAACTAATACAAAATCCGGGTTTGTTGAATCAATCAAATTTTGTTCTCAGTGCATCCATTACACTTATGATGCCTTCCCATCGAACTGCAACGATCCACTTTAACTAACAAATAAAAGCCCAAACTGCCGCAAAAAAAAAAGAAAGAGAGAGAGACAGAGAGCGCGCAATTCTTCCGCTCAATGGTACATGCACGAGCACCAGAATCCGCTGCCAGAATCACGCGGAAACTTTCGGCAGCGCGCAAATAAAGGGATTTTGCGCTCGCACACACAACAAAAAGAAGAGAAAGATAGACCGAGAGAGAGAAAGAGAGGGAGAGAGAACTATTGCAGCGCAGCCAGCGAAGCCCCGTCTATTTTTCAGCGCGGTCGCGCGCCTAGCTTCCGGTACAGCTATATACATACGCGTACGTACGCTTATACTCGGTCGATCGATACCTCGCGAAAACGCGGTAACTCGCGACTCGCGAGTAAAACTAAAAAAAAAAACAGCCTTCCATAGTACAGACGCGCGCGCGTACGTGGCGCGAATCAGCGCCGCTGGCTTTTAAAAGAGCGCGAGTCGCGCAAGAGAGAAAAAACAACGGCAAGAACGAGAGGAGGGAAAAGCGCACAAATCAAAAGTGGGGAAAAGCGGCGGCAGCGGCGACGACTAATACGACGACGAAGCTCGCGAGACGATAAATTTGACAATTAATACGCGGTAAATTTCCACGGAGCGGGCGCGCGAGTATCCAGCGACGGTATAACAGCAGTGGGGCAGGAGGACGGAGTAGGAGGGGGGGAGCGACATATATTTGTCAGTGGTAACAGGCTGGACTGGAAAATCTCGCTGTCTCTCCCTTTGACCGTACCGATCGACGACTAGTTGTCGCGCGTTTCGTCCTCACCTGCAGGGATAAAGATTCTCTCTTTCTTTCTTTCTCGAACTCACTTTGGGTCAAGATGCAGGGAGAGAAATTTTTAATCAAAATTATAACCAACTCGGCTACAAAATAACCGTAGATCACGGTGAACAATTTCACTATATGCTGAAAGTAAAATTTGTATGCCATGGAGTAAAAATTCCGTATATTCACCTTATAGAAAACTAATAGAATAGTGGAATATATAAAGTTATACAACGCAATTTGTATTTCATAGGTACGTTATATTGTAATGTAATTTATAGTTTGAAGGACAAAACCGCTGTTAACTGCCTCAGCAGTTTGGTGAAAAAAAAATTGTTGAACTGGGTCTCTGCCTTTGAATCTAGAAAATTCTGCTATGAACTTTGGCACTATGCTTTCTAAAAAGAATTTATTTTAAATTATTATATAAACAAGGAAGAGCTGCGCAGTACCGCCCATCATGGTTATTTTCCTGTTTATACTATTTTCATTTAGTGATTTATGCTCTACTGAAAGATGAATATTTTTCAATGAACATATAATCGTATATATCATAAATCAGGGTGTCTTCGGTCAGCGATGTGTCATTGATTCTAAAATCTATTTTTATCTATAAAATTAAATGAAATATATACCTATAAAAATATTGAATTATTGTTTTTTTGTTCTTTCATTGCAAAAAATGCATAAGACACAAAAACGCATCGTTTTTCAAAGTCATTCATTTAAAATGTGCACGTACGCGCATACGCACGCACGTACACACACACACTCACAAATATATACAGATATTTTTTAAAACTAGTCTCCCCACTGGTACTTTAATAGCGTCTCGTTTTAACGTTTAATATTAAATAACATTACAGTGATAAATGCTAGTAAATTTTAAAGAGTTATATTGTGCAGAGATTTGTTTCTTCTATTTTTGCATACCAATAAAGCATTGCTATTCTAAACAACAGAAATGCTATTCGATATTGAAAGTTAAAGTGAGACTCTATTAAACTGCCAGTGAAGATGAGGCACAAGGCATAAAATATGTTTATACATTAAAAATACACAATAAATTTTCACAATCACAAAGTTTTCTCTTTGAGAAATCAATTATATCCTATATTTTATGCATTTTTTAATTTTGGAGTATGTTTGTTATAATATTATAATATATCATATAAGTTTCAATTACAAAGTTGCTTAGATGGCGCAGTGATTTTGAGGACTATCCTAATTATCTTACATATTTGTTTCTATTTTAAGAATAATATTAACTTAATTCATATGAACAAGCTGATATTCATCTTAAAAGAGAGCAATATATCCTACATATTTTTGACAAGTTCAACGTATCAAATAACAAAGAATTTTTTTCGATTTTTACATAATAATCACAATTAATATATTTATAAAAAATTAAATTAGAATTATCCACTCAGCTCCAAAATTTAATCCATTCTAAGTTGAAATATATGTAACATACCTGCAAATTTCCAGGGCGTGATATTATGTTTCCCTTGAAGAGCTACGAAAAAAATGTATTCGACTTAAACATTATTTTTTAAACTTATATTTTGTTCATATTTCACAAAATAAACTTAAAAGTTATTAATAGATAAGATCAATCATATGTAAATTATACCTACTTTATGAGAACGTACATATTTTTGACAAGTTCGACGTATTAAAAGAAGCAAAAATTTTTAGTTGTATAATTTTTTAAGTGGATGTGAAAGAAAGGGAAGATTTTAAATAATTTTGAAAATATATTTTTGGAAAAACTTTCTGTAAGGCTCTTTTTTTATCAGTAAACAATAACTCATTTTTCTTTATTCTTTACTGATAAAGAAAGGGCCTGATGTAAAGTTTTTTTCCAAAAGAATATTTTAAAAATGAAAAACATAAGTCGGTAAGGTAGGAACCTTCACTTCCCTTTCATATCCTCTTAATACTAATATTTTGCTATTATTTCACAAAATTAACTTTAAAGTTCAACCAATAAAATGAAAAAAAAGAATAATTTTTTTCAATTCTTACAAATTTTTCAAAGTTAATATTTTTACTAAAAAATGTACTATCCATTCAGCTCCAAAATCTAACAAGTTCTAAGTTCAGATGCATGTAATATACCTGCAAATTTTCAGCGCGTGATATGCTTCCCTTGAAGAGTTATGGTGGATCAGGCGTGACCAAAAGTGGCATTCGTTGCTATGGAAATACATGTATTTTGATGTATTTCATATAACAGAACTTGTTATATTTGAATTCGCTGTCAGGTGGAATCAAATTTTGGTTTCATACAAACAAACACATACACACATCCATACATACAAATAGACATTTTTAAAAACCCATTTTGCCGACTCAAGAACCTCGAAGACATCGGAATTCATCGAAATCTCTGATTAAAAAATTTACATCGATAAAAAGCTTTCTCATTGAGAAAGCAATAACTCAATTGTACACGGATTTACGACAAAATTAGCCTTTAGCCTGGTCCGCAACATTGTTGCAGCCATTCTTAAGCGGATTTCGTGCCTCTTTTCACGGGCCGCCGGAGTAAACAGGATCGAGTTCCCAATTCCATGGCGATTCGATCGCTCATGGCCCCGCAAAATTTTTCTCACTTCCCCTGCAGCTCAGCGGATCGTCGGCGTAGCAGGCTTTATATAGGGTGCGATTAAAGGGAGGGAGGGGGGGGGATGCGATTTCGGTTCACCAGTGCGCAGAAAGTGGCATAAGCCGCAGCACTTTGCGCGCGGCGAGAGCTCTGCGGTCGTATTCGAAGCCGTTGCTGCAGCGTATTGCGGGCATCGTCGATTTTCTCGCGGCACGTGCAAATATTTTTATCGGATGTCTGGAGCTGGCTTTCTTCTTCGTTTTTTCTCGGCGAAAAATTTCAGCAGATAGTTAACAGTTCTTAATTTGAGACGTTTTTCGTAGTATTTTTCTTTTTCTCTTTTGTTTGGTTATCCAGACTGAAGTCTGCATGTTACCCATTACCATCATTTATTGCGTAATAGAGTTAATTTTTCAAAATTAGCAGTACAGAATTACATAATTTAATTAGCGTTGGTAGTACGAAATGATAATCAGAGTAGAAGGAAAGTTGGAGAGCGTGATATCGTTTGCGCGAAAGAATTAAGATGTGTGTCTTAAGAGCGAGTTCTTCGAACGGAATATATAATCGACAGAGGCCAACATTGCCGACTTTGTCAGCTACGATGGTTAATTAGATCGTGATTAGCTTTTGATCTGTGTACGACGTATTAATTGTTTACCAGCTTCGGTGTTAAATCATTGTTCGGTTCGACAATTAGTAATTAGTGTAGCCGTATACTATAAATACACGTTACAAAATTAAAATTAGTTTAAAAAAAGAATAAAATTGTTTATAAAATAAAATAGATTTTCAGAGTCATTTATTCTCTTTCGTGAAACTTCATTTGTTACCCAACAGTAGTATTTTGTGTACGTAGCGTGTTAAGAAAATGCTACATTTGGGAAATGTAATTTGGGAAATGTAGTTCGGGAAATTACTAAAATCCCGACTGTTATAGCGAAAGACAGAATAAGAAATATGTACAAAAATTATAATTCCAGTAGTTCCGTACCGATACAAAACGTACGCACAAAGTAAACGGGGAGAAAATAGATTTAGAGTATTTTGAAATAGGATTCTACGGAAGATATTCGAGGGTAAAGTAAATGAGAATACGGGACAGTGGAGAGTTTTACACAATCAGGAAATACATGAGTTATACGGGAAACCATACATTACTAGAGTGATTAAGTCTCGAAGATTAAGGTGGGCTGGGCATGTATTCATAATGGAAAACGAAAGAACAGCACTTAGAATACTTGAAGGGAAACCAGTAGGTAGAAGGCCACCAAGTAAACAAAGTCGAAGGTGGGACGACATAAAAATAAATTTATGGGAAAATATGATGTTACTAGGAGGACCGGATGGAATTTGGGAAGAATAGAGTTTGCAAAGAATAGAGATAAATCGCGTGATTGTATAAACAAGGCTATTGACTGCATAGTTTATAACAGTTAGTCTCAACAACTATAATAATGTCAGTCACGCTGATACACGTTTCATTGTGTTCAAAATATATATAGTTATAATATGAATGTGAGAATTTGTACATAAAAATTATTGATCAACGTTATTCTCTTTTTAAGCCATATTTCATAATAACATTTTTAAAAAGTAAATAAAAGAGTTTTGGCTTAAATAGACTATAACTTTGGTCAATAATTTTTATATACAAATTCCCATATTGATATCATAACACATGCAGGTCTTAAAACATTCTCATAATTACAAAGACTAAAAAACTACAATAAAACAAACTTTTGTGTTTTGGTTGAAAAATGTCAGAATTCTATTTTAAACGCAAAAGTCATTAATTTCATGCTTGATTTTCGGGCTGGTATAACCTCTGTAATAAAATGACTCATATTTAACCTGAATTATAAACGCGAGCGTCCCGAGAAGTGACAAAGTAACCCAACTTCTCTTCACCCCCAACATCAGCAAAATAAAGAATGCTTCGAAAAATAAACACGAGACAGTCGTATATGCTAGCAGCACAATGCAGCTGCTGCTGCTGCTGCACGACGTCCTGGCTCCCTTCGATTAATCTTGCCGCAGACGCCCGAGGCACTCTGCCAAAAAAGCAGCGGCGAGGCGACCTACCGCTGCAACACCGCGGCGCTACAACGCCGCGGACGTTAAGAATATTACGTCTTATTAGCCTGAATTATGCCGGCGGTGGCATTAGTCGTCTCCTACTCGCTATATATATTTTTATAACATAAGGAAAAGGCTGCAGCCGTAGCCGACCACGAAACTGCCAAGTTGTAGAACCAGATTTGCAAACCTTATGGTATGGTGTTTATGTACATTTTTAATAGGAGTTAATTCCTCAAAGCGAATACAAATATACATAAATACTCAAAAGTGTCTAAAGCGAAAGATCATACAGTTTTTGAATTTGTTTTCTTTTCTTTAGCGTGTTTTATCAACTTAACTCGCGTATATTACGTATACAGATGTAAGAGTATCTTCGTGTAGACAAACAACCCCGAACTCACGTAACTTCAAGTGCAAGTCCGACCGTTCTGACAGACGAGAACAGTAGATGACAGCTCTATTTAAACGCATTTTAACGATTTTTAAGAATTTCTTACAGTACTTAATGCAGTTACATACATGTTTTTACTCTAAACCCATTTTTCTATATAAAAATAGTTTAATAAGAATGATTGCTAAGAGAAATCTCGTTATTACAAAAAATGACTAAATTTATCTAAAAATATACCATCTCCCATCTAATTAACACATCAATCCCCGTATCTAGGATTCCAAATCTCGCCACCAGCGCCACCGGTGTTAGTTCTACCAAGCTGAATTTCAGAAAAGTACCCTCCTCCCCGTCCCCCTCAAGTTGTAAGGGTTTTTGCGAGAAGGCTTGCCCTTGCCGTTCGCACTTCGGTCTATAAGAAAGAATAAAAGCGCGAGAGAGCGAGGGAGGACATTGAGCGGAATGGTACTATTCGAGCGAAATATAAGGAGGAAATATTTCAAAGAGGCGGAGGCACAGTTGCCGCCGCTGCTGTTGAGCGCGCCTTGATGGAAAGGCATTCCTTTGGAACGTGCGCCGCGCAGCCTGTCGCGCGAATTACATTACGTATTGCTTACAGCGAGGCGCGCGGCGCTTCGAGTGCGAGGGAGTTGTGTGTGTGTGTGTCGGTGCAGCGGAGGAAGTTTCGACACTGTTTCTCGGTGCGCCGAAAAGTTTTACAACTGCGTGGGGCATTTGTTTGAAGTATCGCTTGTAATTTTGGTGACGTTGAATGCGTCAAATCCGTGAAAGTGCATATTTTTAACGTAAAATCGCGATTCGCCTTTATTGAAAATTACGCAACAACTTTTGTTCAATATTTCTACATTTTTCTATTTGAATAGGTATTGTACATTTAATTTGATTTTTTGATATCAATCTGAAAGCAGATGATATTAGAAAAATGGATAGTAAAATAACGCACAATAACTATAATATTAATAAAATAAAAAATGTTTACGTCAACGTATATTTTTTTAAATTAGGTCTATACTGAAAATTTTAAATCCTCTTAAACCCTTTAACGCCGAGACGGTCGCTCACGACCGTCCATATTTGGGTGCTCCCCAAAAGTCAGCAATTAATAAAGAAGGTTCCAAATCACCTTCACACTTTTGTTTGAATGGAAAAAGAACCATTGGGCGCGGTATACGTGAAAAAAGCATGTTTTCTTTTCAGGAAAATCAAATTAGCGACCGCGATCTAATGAGATTCAAGCAACTTGAATAATTGATGCAGATTTGGCTCAAAAAGGGGTATCTAGAATATACTTTTTTATATTTGTTACGAGGTAATAATTCTCGTATTTGATAGTAAAAAGACGGGCACGTTTTTATACTCGCGGTTGGATTCGGTCCCAGGACTTCACGAACCGAGCAGGCGTTTATCCACTACGCCACGGCCGCGCTGGCTATTTCCTTGCGCTTTAGTCTTCATATTGTCTCGAGTTGCATTTCGGCTGACCAGGCATGTCACGCTTCATACGTGACACGAGCAAGGTCCGAAAAATCGACGTCCCCGTCGATTCGTCTCTACCTGTAGAATTTCTTCCTGGTCGATAAAGTTTCACTTGAATCCTCGTGGTATTTCTGACTTCATGGACCGCAACACATATTTATTATAGACCCCCATTATATTAATTATTTCCTCTAGTAGGTAAGGCAGGCAACTGCGAACAAATAATCCACCTGTGGGCGACATAGTAAGATCCCTTCTTCTTGACACCGGAAATGTTACGAGTTAATAATTCTCATATTTGATAGTAAAATGGTGGACACGTTTTTATACTCGCGGTTGGATTCGATCCTGGGACTTTACGAACTGAAAGCAGGCGTTTATCCAATACGCCACGGCTGCATTGGCTATTTCTTTGCGCTTTGGTCTTCATATTGCCTCGAGTGGCATTTCGGCTGACTAGACATATCACGCGTCATACGCGACAATTTCTACCAATATATTCTTTTATACTTCAAATCGTAAAGTAGAAAATAGCCACTGACTAAGTTAGATTTAATTAATTTTTCGGTTTGGTATATTGCATGTTGAAGTTCGGCGGTGAAAGGAAAAATTCATGATACGTATATTATATAATGTTTCAGTATTTCTAGTGATAAAATGAGGAGGAAAACTAGCGCCGATACTCCCATAAAGTCTAACATATATGTAAAATAATAGACACATGAGATGATAAGGATTATACACCTTCGGTGTGCACCATGGGGATATTTGAAATGCTTCTCTTTCTGACATCAGTATTGAAGAACGAGAATACTCTTCTGTGCAAATATTAACGTAGCTAAGCGATCCAGTGTTCAAAAAGCAAAACAGCATGTAATACAAGCTAATCCCCCTGTGTTCTCTTAATTTGAAATAGTGAAAATTTCACTATTCTTGCTATTGAAAAAATTTCCACTTGCAATGTTGAATATAATATGCATTCATTATTATGCTATTAGAGCATAACTATTAGTCACCAATGTTTACTTCCTCATTTTGTCTAGTTGTAGAAGAAGTACATGTTTTAAATGCTAGAATTTTGAAAAAGAGAATATAAGCTATATGTACGAAAGAGCTTTAATTTTTGTGACTATCAGTTTATTCTTATAGTAGAAAGAAAATGCATATTACTTTTAATTCTAGCAAAAAGATTTCATCTAACGAAAAAATAAATACAAAAAATGGCCACTTTAACCTGAAAAGCGGAATAAAAGTAGCATATGATTCCGGCAAATCTACTTCTTACCCGCAGATGCTTTCTCTCTTTCTTTTCTTCAATTTTGAGCTATTTCTTTCTCATTTGGTGGGTCCCACTCTTCCAATCAATCAAGTGACGACAGTTAAGTCGGAAATAAAGTTCTATGTACAACAGGGGAATAAAGCCGATGATTCCCACTGGTGTTTACTGCCCTCGCTTTACTCGTGCAGTAAATCCAATCTCGGGAATAATCTTTGACTTTATTCCCTTGTTGTATAATGTACTATTATTAAATGTACTAAAAAATGTAATAGGACATTATGCAACAAAGGAATAAAGTCAAGGAACACCGCCAATGGCGGGTTCACTGCCCGAGCTAAGGTCGGGCAGTAATCATCCGAGGGAATCATCGACTTTATTCCCGTGTTGCATAGACCCACGGAAATAGAAAGAAATAGTTCAAAATTAAAAAGAAAAAAAAATTGTGGGAAATAAAGTAAAATTGCGAGAAAAAAGTAGCTAAGAGGGAATTATTATAGTTACTTTTCTCCCGCTTTTCAGGTCAATAAAGTGGCGATTACAGTTCAGTCGGGAATAATAGTACTTGTGCAACAAGGGAAGAAAATGGGCTTTTTCTAAGCCGAGTCTAAAAGCCCTTTCCACCCGTGTTACGCAACGTATTTTTTTAATAAGTGTATGAATACGGTCTTTTTAGTCGTCCACTAGACCTAAGAAACTCAGGAGCGGGAGGTTGATAATTACCTTCTGCTCAGGTGAAGATGCTAGGAATGCGCAATTTTTCATTCGCTTTGCAAGCATGGAAAAGGGCCTTTTGCATGTACGTGTTGAGAAAAATAATATTTTTCTGTCAGTTCTACATGTCCGTCTCAAACCGATAGTGTTTCATTATAAATATGAAATAAAAGCGTGTGGCGCTGAATACTTATAACATTTTAAAAAGTTATAGGGATCGAAGTAGTTCGCGCTACTTGGATAGAGAAGATATGCTTAGATGTTTACATTATAATTGTGAACGAGATATAGACTAGAAGAAAAATTAAGCGCCCAACGCTTTTACATCATATTTATTATGAAACAATATAGGTTTCAGACGGATATGTAGAGCTGAGAGAAAAATATTATTTTATATTTTTCAGTACATTTAATAAAAGCGTTTTTTTAAATATTTTTTATATTTATTTGACACATTTAATAAACTCTTGAACTTATATATATACGCATAAAAGTGAGTGAAAGTGTATAAAAGTATCTATATACGCACTGACATGCACGACACAGCATTATCATTTATATGCAGACGTTCTTACAAAATTTCAAAATTACTGATTAAGAAAACGTAAAGATTCATTCTTGTACAAAATTATGAACAATTATGCACGAGCCTGCTTAATTATTAATGAACTTTTATAAACACGCATGAATGTCTATGATCATGCGTATGCATCCCTGGTTAAGTTTCGGTGATAATCTCGCATGATTATGCACGAACATTCATGGGGATTCGTGATAATTCATGAACCTGCCTGAAATCTATTTTTACCCCGGACTATATAATAATAATCTTATCCCTGGTTAAAAAAACTTATGATACCGGATAATACCTGATAAAGCCGGGTTCAATTTCCAGACAAGACAGGATTGGCTTTTTGATCTCATCCTGTTTTATCCGCACGTATCCGGAAATAACCAAGTTTATATTGATTTGGATATGACCATATGAAACAGGATTGAAAATCCGGATGAAACAGGATAAGTTCGTATAGGTTTATTTTACAATCCGGTCTCATACGTTTTTTTAACCAGGGATATAATAAATAATGATTTATTGTTTATTTATAAGAAAATATCTACAATTATATTCCTACCACTGAAATCTTAGCAGAAAGATTTTTGAAAAATGCCATTTTTTACCCCGTAAACGTCTGCACGGTCACACACACGACCGCTCTCGGGAATCAAATTCTAGGTATTTTTATGCGACTAGAACGGATGGATTCTTAGTTTGGAATCGTTTGAAGCCTAATTTAACAGACAAAGATTCCTCCCTATCAAAGGATTAATTTTATTTAGTACTTGAGTAGAAATGAAAATGATTGCTAAGAGACCTTTATTTCTTTACAAAACATGATGTTCCATGTGCATCAATTTTTGCCATAGACCAAAAATTTTTTTAACCACTTTCAATACCTATGTAAAGATATCGTCCAAATTTTTTAATTATGATTATATAATATTATATAGAATAATCAGTGATCAAAATAGTTATATGGTAGCTATTATAACCTTTAACAGTTTCCCAAATGAACTCAAGATCTTAACATCAAGCAAAAAAACTGCTAAAAGGAAAATAAAAGACTTTTTAAGAATTTAAATATTAGATATACTATAAGAAAGTACTAATGAGTTTTGTTATAACTTAAAATATGTATCACAAAGTTTATAATTTCAGATTTTATATGGCTCTTTAATTTTAGTTTAGTTAGTAATTGATATAATTGAGTTTGTAAGTACAATAGTAGATCTATTTAGTTTTAAGATTACTAGCCTATGTACAGGTAGTATGTATACCTATGTATACTTCTATATAATTTACTTGATATAATTTATCTAGTTAGATAAATAAATAAATAAATAAATAAATAAATAAATAAATAATAATAAATATATAATCATATATAATGATATCTCATGTAATGTCATTGAAGTTTGGTACGTTCTTGGAACTAAGTACGAAATTTGTATTATAGGTGTTTTAGAAGTACGAACCCACTAATTCCGGTACCAATATATTTTAAATGATTAAAGAATCTATTGTGCGGAGTTTTAGCAAACTTTATCATGTGGATAGTATAAAAATAGCCTAAAATCGGTAAACAATTTCGATTACTTCTGATGTTAAGCCCTGACCCCAAAAACGTATTATACATTACATCGAAAATATTTTAATTGATATATTAGCCAAGTTTCATCAGTATTTATCATGTAGAAGGTATTTAAAGATTCAAAAAACCATAAATTTTAGTGATTTCTAATTTTTATTGCAAAGTCTAAAACTCGGAACCCTCTAATACTTTATATAATCGATTCCACACAATCTAATACATGATTTTTTTCATGTAATTTTATCACGCGGAAAGTGATTTTTGTTACCAAAAAGGGTACAAAAGCCACCGAAATCTTCAATATTATCTTAAGTAATATCTTGATCTCACTAAATCCTTTAGAAATAAATTCTGTGAATTTTTCTACATAAATCCATAAATTTTGAATGTAATCTATTACGTGGAAAGTCCTTTTAAATTAATTGTACTCAAAAGCGCGACTGGCAAAGGGTTAGGAAGATTTTGTTGGTTTTTGACTTTGGAATAAAAACTAAACATCACTAAAATTTAGGGTTTTTTGAATCTTTAAATACCTTTCACGTGATAGATACTGATAGAACTTGGCTAATATATCAATTACTATATTGCCGATGTAATGCGCAATACGTTTTTGGGGTCAGGGCTTAACATTAGAAGTAATCGAAATTATTACAAGCCTAGGACAGGACGGTTTCTCTCGGCGGAGGGAGGTGTCACTGATGAAGAATCGGCGACGCTCGGAGTACAAGCTATGAGATGAGTCAGCGATAAAAAATGTAGACAGCGAGATGCGTCGGCTTGCATCGTGGATGGGTCATCTTGGGGTCCCGGATAGAATTCCGTCGTTCACATATTTTTTCGCTGCCTACTTCGTCTCTCATTTTCGTACTTCGCAGTTATATAAACTGAAATACTCGATGCTTAGGAAATATTTATAATATCAATTATAGATTTTTTTGAAAATATAAATAAAGACCGAATTTGAGTATGGACTTACCATAAACTCATGATGTGCTTTCATTGAAATTTACGTAACGTCTTTTCCATGTTTTCTAAATTTCAAATGCTATTCTCTCTTCATAGTTATTTTGAAATTTTCCAACAATAAAGCAAAAAGTAGTTGATCTTTAAATGAGTGAATACAAAAGAATACTTAACGCACAAGCTAAAACTTCAAAATTAATTGAAAGAAAAAAAATAAAGAAACGTTTCAAGATAGCTAAATTAAAAGGCAAAGAGATACAGTCAGTGAGAGAGAGAGAGAGAGAGAGAGAGAGAGAGAGAGAGAGAGAGGAAAAGAGAGAGGATAAAGTAGGTAGCTTCCCGGGGCCGAATATTACCGGCAAGACGAATGCCCGCAATAAAGTAAACTGCACAATAGCGCGCGCGCTGTGCTCGGCTACTATTCCAAATAGCTAGAGTTCGGTCGGTCCGGGACTCGGGAAACGCCCGCATAAAGACGAATATAAGAAGGGCGAGAGGAAGCGCGGAGGAAGATAAGGACGAGAGAAAGTAAGAGAGAGAGAGAGAAAGAAAGAGAGACAGAAAGAGAGAGAGAGAGAGAGAGAGAGAGAGCTACAGGCTTTGAGGGTAATTTGAAAAGCTCGAGGCCAGGGCCTCCGAAAAAGTGTACTTTGCCATTCGCGCCCATACTCTTTCTCTCTCTATCTCTCTCTTTCTCTCTCTCTCTTTACTATTTGGACACTGGGTAAGACGGTCACGCTGAAGCCAAATCTACCGCCTTGTGCTTTCTTAGAAAGCTTCGCCGCCGCCTCTTTTTTTAAGGGGGGTTTTGCCACTGCTATTCCATTATAATCGGCTTTCTCAAGTCGGGCTTTCTTTCGCTCGCTCGCTTTTCTTAGAGTGGCGCTATCTCTATTTTTCCTTGCTAATTATTTCTCGGTCGATCGTCTTTTCAGTCGCTTTGTATAGAGACGCAAGATCCGTTGTTTATTCTGTGAAATTGAATGTGAATCAAAGTTGCACTGATACAAGATACTTATCAGGGGAAAAAGATTTCTCACTATTTAGAGTGTATTTTCCTTCTGTTTATAGCGATGCAGGTATACAATATAAAAACTTCGATTAAATTTAAATTAATAATTAAAATAATTTTTTTTAAATTATAACCGATTCATAAAAAAAATTGTGTGTACGTACACACGTAAGATGTTTTATAACATTTTTGGTTACTGTTGTTATATATGAAGATTTAGAAGGTTAGTTCTAATAATAATAATGCTTGTTCGAAATTTTTATTAGATCTAACCTTATAAATCTTCATATATTACAACAATAACCAAAAAAGTTATAAATCATCTTACGTGAGTACGTAACTAATATGGAATAAATGAATAATGCAGTGAATAAATAATAGCTTTTTAACTTTCTCTAACGTTGTCGTTAGTCACATTTCATTAAATAATAAGCTATATGTAGGTGTAGATATTGCTTACATTTAAGTATACTTACCTACTTATTTATTTTAGTTAAATTATTCGTTGGTATGACTGATTTGCGTTATAACATCATAAATCAAAGTGCATTATTCGATTGTTCGACATGTTCATAGAGTTACGACCTAACGCTGTGAACATATCATCTTTTCCCAATTTTTCATTTTACCTCCTAGTTTATCGCCCGTCGAGGCTCGCCAAAAATGTTATAATACATCAAAAATGCTGACATAACAACTCGCAATCAAAAATTGTTATTTATGTATAAGTTTTGATCGTACAACATATATTTTAATTTTGATGCAACATTTTTACGAATGTTGGTTCTTCAGAAGTTAAGAACTTTTTACTTTCAAGTTAGATAAGATTTTAGTAGGCACAAATCAATCTTTCCAGACATTATTTCGTTTTATTCTAGAAATAATTCCTTTTTAAAACAGTTGATTGATGATCATTCCCACAAATTGTAACAACTCTAGTTTCTTAATTTGTAAAAAAATAAATCTAAAATCCTCTGCGAGTTAACCAATTAATTGGTTTACTCGCAAATAATTTTAGATTTATTTTGTTACAAATTAACCAAAAAACCGATTATTAACAACTGTATCTGCCACAGGCAGATTTGCACGGCCGGAGATATTAGAAACTCAAACAATTTTTATATTAATTTCACTTTATTTTGTTGAATCGCGAAAAGTATAACATGCTTACGTATCTATGTCTAAAACAATACCGAATCGCATTTTATTGAATAGCAGAGAAAACAGCCTCGTAACGCTATTCATTTGTACACATTCACGATATATTAACATAAGTCAAAACTCAAAATAGTATATTACGATACATGTGACCTAAGTGGCCCGTAATTGCACGGCGCGTAGTTAGCGCCCGAGCGTAGCGAGGGCGATACCGTCGCGCCGTGCAATTATGGACACTTAGGTCACGAGTATCGTATACTATTTTGTAGCACGCGTGACATAAACCCGCCACCGACATCGGGGAGGGTGTATGGTGCGGGGGTGGGCCGGGCGGGGAAGGCGGGGGGGTTTCGGGGGGGCGAAGCCCCCCCGCATAAAAAAAAATAAAAATATAATCCAAAAAACATCAAAAATAAATTAAAGAATTTAGAAATCGTATAAACAAATTATTATTTAACCAAAATTCATTAGTTAATTAATAATCAATGTCAACTTTTATACATTGTTTGAATAGAACCTTATATAAATAAGATATTTTGTTTTTTGAAAAGATAATAAATGTTTATTATTACCAGTTAATTAGAATATATTTATTTACCCTATCATGAAATTTTTTAAATTACATTTTAATAAATTTCTAATATTAATCATGAAAAAAAATTAATACTGAATTTTAAATTGAATTTCAGATTGAATATTCAAAATACGCGCCAAATTGTCATATACAATCAGTTGAACTAACCTCTAAATTTGAAGCATTATTTTAAGGATTTATAATTATTCTCTGATTCTTGACATGCGTATTTACCAGGTTTACTACTTCTTCTTTCTATTATTATGAACGAAAACGTTTATTTTGAGTGTTTTTAGTTTTTATTATAGGATAGTAGGGATCTGTGGCCTATGTGAATTCATTATTACACTGTGTAATAAAGCGCCACTTAGGTCACGGATAAGCGTGACCTAAGTGCGGGTTTAGGTCACACAGTGCTATAAATATTCTAATTGATATTTGAATCTTCAAGACTCATGAAATTTTGAAACATAAATATTTTTACAATTATTATTGAACGAGGTTATTTATTTATTAAAAAATATATTATGTCCGTTCGTAACAAGAAGAAAATAAGATACTGTCCTTAAATTTACTTATTTGATTTTCTTATGAATAGTTCTTTATCTCTCGCTTCTTTAATTTTCCTTTTTCAGGTCCATTACCTTTAGTAGAATTTTCGTTGAAATGGTTGTTGGAGTTCTTTTAGGAAAGATTACTTTCGAAAGTGCAATTACCTTATTTTTTAGTCGATTAATTAAGGATGCGACAAGCGATGTCGAGAGAAACGGAGGAAGAATAATTGACTGCTGTAATAAAGTCAGATGGAAATACCTTTACTTCAATCGGCCAAAGAATTAAAATATCCATCATGCAAATGAACTCAACGTCGGAAACGGAAAAACAATTTAACCAGGTCAAGTGGAAAGTCCAGCAGTATTTTCATTTTTCTTTCTATTTTGTTAAAACTAGTTAGTTTCAATCATTATATATCTTATACTAGTACACCTTATGTACACAGAAAAAAATTTTAATCAACAATTGTGATGTTGCAATCACGATTAAGGTAAAAGGCTCGATTGATGAGACGCTAATATAAATAATTAAATTTATAATAATTCTAATATGTTTGTAGGTTAATAAATTATAACAAAATTTTCAAGTACATATTAGTTTAAAAGAAAATAAAAGTTATTACTGTTGAAGAAATCTAAATAAAGAAACATCGTTTTATTATATCAAATTTTATAGAGTAAATTTTTTTCTTAAAAAATTAAGAATAATTTTTTTTATAAAGGCGTTTACAAAGTTGTTTATTAATTATTTTATATTAGCATTGAGAAAGCCAGCTCTCAGTCCCATGCTCTGATTTGACCGGGGATATTCAAGTATGGACATGCAAGTTCATGAATTAACAGCTATTATGTCGCATATAGTTTTAAATATTTATTTCAAAATAGCATAAAAAACTTTAATTATTGTTAAAAAATAATCTTTAGCCAAATTAAGGTGGCTCATAGGTGATTTTCTCGAAAAATTTCGAATTTCTTTAATCTTTTAAAAGTCGGTTCAACTCTTCCTTAACAGGTAGCAACAGCAACATAATGATATTTTACATTTTAAGCTAAAAAGTTTCATAGTTTAGTCAACGCTGTTTATTGCAATTTCACGTTATTTTGTCTAATTTCAATCATTTAACGGCTGTGAAAATAAAATAAAAGAAAATCTTTTTTAGTTTTTTCGGTTAAAAATGATATATACTTTCTTTTAAAAGCATTTTATTTATTTTTATAAATACAATAAAGTTTGATAAATTTGTATTAACGTTATAAAATAATGCTACATTTTTCACTATTTTTCATCAATTGCTGTTTTCTCATTTTTTAAGTTTTCAATCTTCAAAATATTGTTGGCGCATACCAAAATAACCAATCTTGGTGAAACTTTTAGGATACGTTCTTTGAAGTATTCTCAACATTAGTAATGTTGGGTAACAAATCGGGTTTGACGGAAGAGAATAAATGACGATTGAACTTTTATTTTCCTTTTAAAAACAATTTTATTTCTTTTTTGAAAGCTACTATTTATCCTGTGACGTGCTCATGTAAAAAATCATAATGAGAATAATTCGGTACTATTTAATCAGTACACACGATGTGCACATCTCGAGCTTCTCATCGCAACTGACTCGCTCTTTTGTCGTCGACGAAAGACCGACGTCGACCCTCACATGCTTAGAAATTCCCTTCGAGGAACTCGCTCTTAAGACAAACATCTTAATTATTTCGCACGATGGATATCGCGTTCTCGAACTTACTTTCTACTCTGATTATCATTTCGTACTTCCAACGCTAATTTGTTGGATTATCTTATCATTTAATTATTTAATTCAATATTGCTTATTTTCAAAAATAAACTCTTTCTGTCCGTAACAAGTTAGATGAAATATTTTGTAAATATCCATGACAAAGCTCATGTTAAATGATTCTATTAACAAATTTGCACTGTTTTTAACAACTTTTAAGCAACAACATTGTACAAACATATCAAAATTCAAAAAATTGTGAGCGTCATCTTGCATGATCCTGCACAAACATTTATGGGGATTCATGGTAATTCATGAACCTGCCTGAAATTCATTTTTACCCGGGCAATATTATCACAGTCAATGACACCTCGCTGACCAAAGACATCCTTATGCGATAATATGTTTGTTGAAAAATATTCAATTTTTAGTAAGGCACAAATTATTAAATGAATATAGTAAAACAGGAGAATAACTTTCATTGTCACAAAAATCTGCTTAACGATTTTTTCTTTGCGTCCGTATTGTATTTCGTGAATTGAAAGCAACAAAGACGGAATATGTGTTTCACCCATGAGGGACGGTACTGAGCAGCACTTCTTTATTTATAGTAATTTTAATTAAATTCTCTTTCAGAAAGCATAGATCCAAATCAGTTTGCAGTGTTTTTTTATCCGTTAGAATATGTTCCACTGGTAGTCTAATTGTATAAATTTTGAGTCAGTATTAGGCCAATACTACCAGTACTCGCCAAATAAAATGTTCTATCATCATTTTTTTACCAAATATATGTATAAATGTATATATGTTATATTAAGAACACCAAAGAGAGTTAAATAAAAAATTTAAAAAACAATTGAATCGACTGTTTCTGAATATCTTAACAATGGTATTAATACATGGAAAGCGCAGTATCTGGCCGTGTTATTCAATAGTAGAGTGGTTAACTATTACCTTGATTCAGATTCAGATAATTAAATTTCCCTTAACGTAAGAGCTTATTTCTTTGAGTATATATAAATATACAATATATTTTGTGGAAAAGTCATCTAAAATGGTTTCCCACGATGTTTAGTGTCTGCCCATATACAAGGTCGAGTATTTTAAATCGTTCTTCGCAATTTCTTCGTTATAAACTCGTAACAATAAATATAATTTTTAAAGATTAAACTGTGATTGAATTATTCATTTCTGCTCTTGTGAAGCCTGTTTTGTGCCGGAACACAATCGTTTAAGGGGAGGTCGGAGCTTACATGCAGTTACATTGTTACCGACAATTTCGTATTTTTCCGTATTTTCATTCAATTTATAATTTTTTTCAATTATCTCAGTTGTCCGGTGTTTCTTAGTATTGAGACCACCGGACAACTAAAGTTTTTAACTTTTATGAACAATTAAATTTGAATAATGTAAAATTCAATGCAGAAATCTGTAATCGGCTCCGACCTCGCCCTGTAGAAAGCTTCGAGCACAAAGTAATGCTTTGCTTACGCTCATCCAATTAAACACTCGCTCAATCAGTACTCGCTAAAAAAATTATAAACTTTTGTGGATCCGAATTAACTTGTACTTTAGTGATTAGCGCGCTCTCGCGTAGTTGTAAAAAATATGCGATATAGTCCGAAAATGCGCTGGTAATTCGACTTTTTATTTTTCAGCATGCTCCCTGGAAGTTTTGAGTGGCTGGTAAAAGTATATTTTTCTTGGCTCATGTTCGAGAAGTTGCTACTTTACCGGTTGAAGGGAGAGCACATTCTTTTCTGTTTCCTGTAAATAAACTGTGCCATTGCAAAAAAATTCACAAAAATTGTTTTGAATTTTTAAAGTGTTTTAGGCAGAGCCGTATTTTCTTTTATAGTATACGCAGAAGAATTATAATTATTTATTTTTTCATTGAAATATAAATCGATGCCTCCATTTGTTTGATATTCACCCCATTTCCCAGCCAGCTAACGAAATGTCTCCTCGTTTTCATTGCTGAATTTTTATCCCCGTAAATCAATTATCCTCCCGCCGCGATGCACCATTCACTAAAAAAATAAACATTCACAGGCATCGTGAACGCGCGCGCACAAACAATCGACAATTTTTTCGTCGAACAATTATATTCCATTTTTGCGCGGTAAAATACCATTCACAGTTTTACGGCCTCACCCCTGGCCGCGCCGTCGAGCCGCGCGCGCACGAGGTTCGGCTGCGGCTGCAACATCTAATGGCTTACAATTTTGTCAAAAGTCATATATTATCATTCTCCATATAAATATCTATCAGAAAACGCTCCTATGAGGCACTAAACAATTTTATTCCTGGCTTAACTATAATGGCCACTTTATTGACCTGAAAAGTGGGACGAAAGTGATGTATTATTTCATTTTTCTCTTTTACTTTATTCCCGCAAATTTATTTTATTTCTCGCATATGCGGGAATAAAGTAAAGTTCGGTTTCTGTATCTATCTCTCTTTTTTTTCAATTTTGAACTATTTCTTTCTCTTTCTGTGGCTCCCACTCTTCAAATCAATAAAATAGCCACAGTTAAGTCGGAAATAAAGTTCTATATGCAACACGGGAATAAAGTCGAGTAAACTATTCCCAAGAGTCGATTTACTCGTTTCACTCGGACAGCAAATCCACCATCGGCAATAATCTTTATTATTATATTATTATATTATTATATTATTATATTATTATATTATTATATTATTATATTATTATATTATTATATTATTATATTATTATATTATTATATTATTATATTATTATATTATTATATTATTATATTATTATATTATTATATTATTATATTATTATATTATTATATTATTATATTATTATATTATTATATTATTATATTATTATATTATTATATTATTATATTATTATATTATTATATTATTATATTATTATATTATTATATTATTATATTATTATATTATTATATTATTATATTATTATATTATTATATTATTATATTATTATATTATTATATTATTATATTATTTTATTATTATATTATTTTATTATATAGACTTTATTCCCTTGTGGCATAATGTACTTATTCTCGAGGTCCTACTATACTTTATAGATTATATAAAACATGTCATAGAAAATCAATAATTTTGTTACTTTGTATTTTTCTTATTTTGAGTTCATTGACTTACCGACCGCGACGCAAACGTCCCAGCAACAGACAATTCCGCAGTGTGCTGGTGTAGTAGCTTACAGCTGTCATTGTTTCAGTAACATTGTTAACATGTGCTTGAAAATGTCTACATATGACTACTTGTATTATAATAATCAGATAAGTTATTTTATTCCTTAGATAGACTGTATAATTTTGAGTATTTTTCTTTGTGGTACTTTCTAAAGAGTCACTTCTCTACACAATAATGAGTCAACGTTAATAAGATATCACTAAAAGGTTAAAACATTTTAACAAATGATTATGGAAATAAAGAATAAAATGATTGCGTTTACATAGTTAAAAATGTTTATGAAGTGAGCGCACCAAAAACTAGCGAAGAAAATGTCGCGACCGTAATGCTTATTTACTACGTGAAAATTAAGTAAAATAAAGCTTGTAAGCCGTTTACACATATTACTTCACCTACTTTTGAAATATATGTCGCCATTATACTCTTACAATTAACACATGCATAGAAATTTACATAAATGTATTATAAAATATATATGTACGGAATTGTATTTACGTATTATTATGTATTATGTATTAATGAATATATTCTATTTGCCGCGCCCGTAATAGTCGCGACCTTAATATCAAACGTCGCATCGCATTGTTTTGAAGCACAAATTGAGGTTATGACCTTAAATTTGATATAAAAACATCAACATTATTAGTCGTACAATTTTGGGTACCAAAAGTATGTTATTTTGATTTATTTAAACTAAATTATAATCAAAGAATTTAGTGTGATATTTTCTATTACATTATATGTGTTGCATTTCAGTATTATACCCTAGATTGCATATATCGTTGTGGCAACGTTACGCCAACGTAGAAAATATCCGCATTTGTGTCAAAGGCACGTTGTAGAAACGTTGAGGCAACGTGTCTACGACGGCCTACCACGTGCCTAAAAAGTTCCTTAAACACATACATGGAACGTTTCCGGAACGTTGTCAAACGAAACTAGAACTACAAAGTGAGCAGGATACTTTTTCGTTAAATTTTTTTTATTATTCATATTCGTAGATCCAATCAATTCATTTAAAAATATCAAAAAAAAATTTTTCATAATATTGATTGGATCTCCGAAAAAGAAATAATAAAAAATATTTTAACGAAAAAGTATCCTGGTAATACATGTCAAGAACAATGGAATAACCGTCGAAAAAAATTTTTCGTTCATCATGTCACCTAGAATAGTGTGAGGAACAAAGTTCTTTTAATAAATATGGTATTGAAAATAATGATTTATTGTGACGTATAGGATCAAGATTTTGAGGGGTTACAGAGGTAAAATTTAAGATATAATTGTGTTTTGATAGCATACAAATTTTCAGAATGATTGCTTTTAAACATAAAAAATTTTCTGCACTCGTAAAAAAAGTCTTTTGTTGGGTTTAACCTACGCCTACCTCCTTAATATAAAATTAAAAGGAAAATATTTCCTGTATTATCCGTTTATAAAGACGCTAGTAGTTATCTCTATAAACGTTATTACAAACTTCAAAATATTAGGTTTAAGTGCATATTTTTATAAAAGAAGTCCTTTAAATGCATGAAATTGATATTTCACTCATTAAATTGTTATTAATCGTCTGTTGTTTAAATGCAAGTTAAATTCTGCTCGATTAGTAATGCAATGTAATTTACGCAATAAGCTATCTCTAAAAGTTCTAGATTAACTAGTTAAAAGTTAAGCTCACAAATACATGGCAAGTATTTTCTTTTGTTTCTAGAATTATAAAAATATTGCACTCGCACCCAGTCACACGTGCACACACATACACGCGCACACGCGCACACGCATACTCACACATGCGCGCACACGCACACATACACGCAGACAGATTTTGCAAAACGGAGAGCGGACGAGTAAGAGTTTATAAAGATAACCCGCGCGCACCTCTCTCCGCGAATATAATGTGTCTCGACATTTTTCTAAAACGGAAGGTCCGCAAGGTACTCATACCTATATAGTATAGCCGTTGTAATCCCGATACTCCCGCGAGTACGCTCGAGCTTACGCTGCTTGTGCGCGCCTGCAATGGTGAAACGAGGAAAATAGAAAGGAGAGCCGTGCTGCGTGTCGTCGGGTATAAGTGACATTGATGGCGACGGCCGGAGCTTCAAGACGAGAAGGGATGACTATTCTGTTTTACGTTATTCGCGCGGGCCGTAGGATGCAAAGTCGACTTCGAGCTCATTTCGCCAATTCGACAAACGGGTAATAAAGAACGGATCACTACGACTTATGGCTTCTATTTGAATGGAGGTGGGGATTTGCGCGTCGTTTGCCATCAGGAATTCTTAGTCGGATGACAAGACGATTGCAAGGTTTCTTTTAACCCCTTTGACTGTCAGGCAGGAAAAAAGATTGTGCGCCAAGAATGCTGTTGAAAAAAGAAGGTTGATATTTGATCCACCATATTGGATCAGCTATATTGAATTTTGAAATTCTGACTGCGAATTCGTGTTCAGCGACACCAGAAGTGTAAAAGTGTACGTTGAAAATTAGATTGCTGCATCGGAAGAGTATTTTGTTGACGCTAAAGTATTATACAATGTGCGGATTTTTCCGTCATGAAGCACTGTTGGCCACCTACTTTTTTAGTAATTATTTGAAAATTGTTTTCTTTCTCTGTAAAAATGACAACAAAATTTTTAACGAATAAGTAAATCGTAAAAGTTCTAGTATATGTAAAAAGGAGTGAAATCACCTCGCAAATAACCGTAGGAAAAGAATTTTTTTTGATCGTGTCACCTAGATACATGCACGGCGCAAAATTTTCCCAATAAATATGATATTGACAATGGTAATACATATCGACGTATCAAACGAAGACTACCCAATATCAGCTTTTTGAAATATCGTCTAGTTTTCACGAGGTAAAAAATTAATAAAAATAGCAAAAAAGAAATTCCAGCAAAGTACAAAAATGAAACATTGACCAAATGAACACATTGATATAGTTATGAATCTTCCAAACACATGATTTTTTTTATAAAAGTAAAATGAAATAGTGTCTTTATATCGATAATCTGAAATCGGTTAGTCTTCGTATAAGGCATTGATATATTGTGTCATATGGGAGCCAGATTTTGAAGTTCTACAACGGTTAAATTACGGATATTGTATAGTATTTATAGTAAAAAAATTTTCAAAATGATTGCTTTTAAAGAAAAAAATTGTATCGGCTTAGAAATAATATTGTTGAGATGCACGTACGATTAAATTTGCCCATTATCTATACCGATAAATATATTTTCTTAAGGTATAGTATAATAAGGCCATTTAACTTCTACCTTGAACGAAGTAAGCTCCTATCTAAGCCACACAATAAAAAAAAATTAATTTCTAATACAGATAAAGCATCAAATCGTCTCCTCGAGCTTTTCAAGAACGCCCTTCAGAAATAACAAACAACACAATACAAAGTACATTATTATCCCTCCTTGCCCGATAACCATCGTCGCTTTAACCGTAATAAAAAAGAAAACAGGGAGAAAACACATGTCCGCTGCGTGCCGAACGACTCGTGCCACCGAAAAATCCATCATAGTCCCTCCCCCCCCCCTCCTTCGCACCCCCGCGCTATCGAGCCTTTCATCGATTCTCACGAGCGATACGGCGCCTCCAAAGCTCGCGCACCCATTTCTCTTCCTCGGACTTGGGAACTTTTCGCCAGGTGTACCCCTCTCCCCCTCCAACGCAGCGAGAGATCGTTTAAGATTACGAAAATTTACATACGCCCACGAGGCTCGCACTAATTTAACATCGGGCGCGTGCGCGCGGACAAGCGTCACGAGTGCCGGACGCATGACAGCTTGGTTAGACTGACCGCGAAGGAGGTGGAAAAGTTGTACGATTGTAGTGGTCGATGGACACCGGAATTTTGCTTGGCTTCGAACTAAAGGTATGGGAAGTACTGCGATTATTGTTGCTGTTACCTATGCTGATCGAGATGGACAAAGTGAAGTATATTTTATAGAATTCTAGTAGGTATCACCTAGAACTACTACTTACGTCGCTGAAATATTCAAAATTTTTAAAATATATTTTTTGAGAATGATAACTTTTTACATAATGCTCCATAATTAGCAGCAATTATTTTTTACGAATACAGCACTAGGTCTATTCATTTTTTTAATTACTCGACGGATTTTGAACTATGTAACTTTTTTAAAGGAGGCTGTCCATTGATGGTGTATGTCGGTCCTAGCTAAGACAATGATAGGGGACCTATAAAATTGATATAAGCATGAAAGATTTATAAAATCTTGAGCATTTAAACCAAAATTTCCTTCTGTATAAAGTGAAAAATATAAAAAAGAATTTATTCTCTTTTTATAATGAACGAAATTTACATGAGTTGCAGCTATCGAAAGTTTCTTTATGACGTCATGATTCATGCAAATGCGCCACGTATGAACCATGACGTTACGAGGATTTTCGAAGCACTGTATCTTCTATAATTTTGGTTGTTTTGCAAAAAATCGAAAAGTTAACAAAGGAAGTATGCTATAATCTATCAGAATGTGATATAAAAAAAATCATGAATCAACACAATTACTAGAACTTACTTATATAATTTTGAATTTTCAGTAAATATCTTCATGGAACGTTGTTGTCTTAATTAAAAGCAACAACGTTTCTGAGAGATATTTTGTTAAGATTGAATATAAAATGAAAAAAGTAATTCTCAGTATTTGCCGACAACATAATTGGGTTAATCATCGCCTTAAGGTACGAAAATAAATACTCAACAAATAAGAATTTTTAGTGTCTAATACTTGGCGACAGTACTTTTAATGATAAATAAGCCACACATAGAGCCAGATTAAAATTAAATTAATGAATGCTAATACAGTAGAAATCACAAAAAAAAATATTTATTGAAGCAATGCCTACTTTTTGAGAAAGCAATGCGACCTTATTTTTTTAAATAAGACACCAGAATACGAAATAAAAAGAATCAGGCCAAGTCCTAATTGATATCATTATGACTAAAGCATAGTACCAAAACAGTTTATATATTCTTAGTTTTGTTCTTTGCAATCGTAATAAGGATTTTAGTAAAATGCCCACCGAATGTAAGTACGCTTTACTCAGAAGTATAGCCTTTTTTCAATTTTCTTATGAGTTATCATCACGATACATTACGATAAATTACATTTTTAAGCTTCTCTAATAATAAATTTTCTGTATCCACGAGTCCGGTACCATTCCTTATTGAGAAGTATTCTAAACTAGTACTGGGTGTTGTCCAATAGTAGGTTAATCTCTCCTAGCCAATATGACTTACAACTGTATATACAGTATTGTGCATGCATAAGGAACGGCAGGACTAGCTTCACCGAATGCCAGTTTGGATGTGGATCAATCGCGCTTAAACCAATCGACGCGCGCGTCTACGTCACACAGATCCACTAACCAGATTCGCCTTGATAAGAGCACAGTGGCGCCACGCACAGACACGTAATCAGAGTTCGACAAGTATTCGACCGCAAAATATTTTCGGATACTTTTCTGTTTTCTGTATATATTGAGAAAAAAACAATGAAATATAAATTTCTAAGCATTGTACACCATGTATTAAGTCGATATTCGCGATTTAAAAAAGCATCCGACGGATACTTTTTCGGATACTTTACTTATTTTAAAATGTCTAAAATACTTCCAGTCCCCCCCCCAAACATGGGGCATCATATGGGTAATACCACATTTTCCGGAAACCCACAGAATTCTATTAAATTTTATATTATAGTAATAAATAATGCACTTTATTATAGTTGTAATTTGACTATTTTATTTCAAAAAATGAAAATGGAATTAAAATACTCGCAAAATAATAAATTCAGGCTATTTAATAACAATTTTCAGTTTTTAACTAAACGATCCATTTGAGTTGAGGATTAAGGATCAAACTGAGAGATACAGAGTTTAAGCAAAACACGTTTAAAACTAATTTCTCTCGTTTCTTTGATATTATATAGAAGGACTTATATATACTCTCGAATTATACTTATAAGCATATAAACGCAGTTCCTTATAAGTTTCAAATCTTATTTATTGTTATTGTATTGGTCTTATGTTATCAAAGCCAACTCAATTTTATGCTAATTTATAAATTATAGGTACTTCCACACATAGACGTATAGAGAATAAACTGATCGTGCAAGGGCACCAACCAGTGCTAAATTTAGAAAATCAACGTAAATATTTGATCAGCTCAATAAAAATTTTTCTTTTTTAACTGGGCGGTTAAATAATACAATGTCCAACGAAGGGAGAAAATGAGATTTTATAAGCGAGGATGATATATTGCTCAAATCATCATCCGAGTCTGAAAAAGTCCATTCGCCCCTTATTTTTCACCGTATTGTTTATAAAAGTGAATAAAGAAGACCATTTTTTGTCGTCTACAAAGTTAATTGACTTTGTTTCAAAGTTCTTAAAAATTTGAAGCTTTATTAATTAAGGAAACGGAGTAAAAATAAAAAAAGGGGAGCAAAAATACTCATTTTCACTCCACTTTATTTCTGACACTCGGAAAACTCTATTTTCGTTCCAGTTTATAGTAGCCGAAAATGGTATTTTTTATACACGTGTTATAAAAAATTCTTTTACAGAAAATAGTGTGTCTTTAACATATTTTGAGTTGAGTTAGAACTCATTTTAAAAATACAAAGTTGTATCACTATCTTCATCTTCCAGGTAACTACAGAGAAGTTTTTAATGAATTCATTTGAAATTTTTAGAAAATATTCCATTCATGGATATGTATAATATAAGTAGGGCCGGTAATACGAAATTTAAGAATAAGTATACTTTTTATTAGTAAATTTCATAAAACTTAAAAAAAAAAACGATAATGAACGCAAAATTAATGCTGATATTGAATTAAATGTTCATTTAAAATTCTCAATTTTTATAATTTTCTGTACTTATACTAAAAATATCTATTTAGAAATTTCCTTAAATATTTAAATCGATAGTTGTACAATTTTATATACCATTTTGAAGGATTAAGGGTATAAATAAGAGAATGAGTTCTGATATCTTTCAAGATATGTTACAAATACAGTATTTCATGTAATATTTGAATAAGTAGCGATGTAGAGACGTCGGCTATTTTGGCCGTTTTTCAAATATGTGCTAGCATGCATCTATAAAATTCACCATTCACCTCTCAGAAATTTGAAAATGAAAAAAATGAGCACTAAAATATAAGAATTGGTTCATAATTATAAAGTAAGCTTCTAAAAAACAATTTTCATAAAAATGCGAAATTTCCCATTCCTTTGATTTATTTTATCAGCTTGTATTAATAGTGAATAAAGATTATTTATGGTACCATATTACGATGCCAAATAAACATAATATGCATATTTTATACATAGTTGAATTTTTATTACTTTTGAATGGTTGCTGATTCGACTAGCGCGTAGCGCATGGATGGGTGCATCGTCTTGTTGCAGTACCCGGGTAATACGACACATTATACATGATTATACATCTTATATATAACATTTTATATATGATTATATATGTTCATATTTAAGTTATGGCAACCTATGAATATAAATGATCATATATTGATGTATATTCTCTCGTGTATGGCTTTTCTGTCACTAAAATATTTATTCCAGTGGAATTCTTGTATTAAGAATGAAAAATTGTACTTCAAATTGGGAAACTGAATATGACACTATGATTTAAAACTCTTTTTGTATTAATTATATAGTGAACTCCAAAAATTAATGTAATTCATTTAATATATGGGGAATTTTTAACTTTGGGTGTTAGTATTTTGTCGTCTTCTATGAGCTGTAATTTAGTTTCGTAATCAGGCATATGACTGAACCTTGGCTTAAATTTTATGTTTTGATGCAAAGATATGAGTCCTGATATTTAAATGAGAGTACATCGAACGGCGTATTTGATATTTCTAGAAGACTACCAAAACCTGGAAATTTTTGAAAAAAGACTAAATTTGCGAGTCAATAATTATTAAGTCCACACAAATCTTTGTTTTGTTCGCGTCTAAAGCTTTAAAACTATCTATCCAAGTAATTAAATCCAATTTGAAATTAATTTACGTTTTCACCTTTACAAAGTAAGAATAGTGAAAGTCCCTTTTATTACTCGCTCAACCATTGCCAAAACTTTAAACGGACCTCTCGACTTTCTACAATAGCAACGGTCTAGCTAAAAAGAAAAGGCACAGCACTCCATGCACTCGGAAAAAAGGACAAAAAGAGCAAGAGTATCTCGTCCTCATCGCATTTGGTATTAAAAACCCGAGCAGATAAGACTGCGTATTCTCGAAGCTTAGCTATATACAGTGCAGGTCAAAAGCTCTGGAACCGCGTATTATTTTATATAAATTGCACTTTTAGAAATATATCTATACAGAATATATAGTATTTTGTACGAGTAGTTCACACGATTGGGATTTAAATTGTCATGATCGACGCTAAGCATTAATGACAATTTTTTCTTCGTTAATAATCATAAATCGGATAAAATTTGTAGAATCTGCAAATAAAATAATTTTATGGGTATTTTTAATTAGTTTAGAAAATAATTAAAAAATATATTTGATTTAAAAATACTACAGTCAGTTCAATAAAGTTAATAACTGTCACCTTTTTACTCCTTCACTTTTGCATATAGGATCACTGCATTAATGAATAACCAGACACCAGTGAATGTCTACTGGATTAAAAAGTATGAAAACATACATTTTTTGTGATTCTTTTTACAAACTTTAAAACTGTTAACAATGTTCTTATAATTTCATGTGTAACATAAAAAGTTGTATATTAAAATATAAATATTGGAAGGGGGTGGGGTGGTCATTCATAGGTGTTTCTGCATATTTTGTACTTTCTAATGCATTTTATAGGAGTTTCCGTATTTCTGCAAAAACTATTGACCTTTATTAGATACTTTAAGTATTAGGATTCGCATATTAATCCTCTGGTACTTAACCAGAGTCATTTTGACCTTATTCGTTTTTAAAAATCACACTACTTGCACATGAACAAGGGTGCAGATCTGGACCAAGAAGGGGCAGGGGGGGAGTGTTTAAAAGTCCTAGAAGGTATCTGTATAGCTCTGAGCACCGATACGTTTGAAGCAGTCGAGCGAGACACATTTCAAATTTGCGTAGTGTCATTTTGATCCTGGTTAGCTATCAACGTAAGGAAAAGTTACTTCGGAAATATTTAAAATGTGAGTAAGTTTTATATAAAATTATGTTTTTGTAGTACAAAAACTCAGAAAAAGTAATTAACGTTGTGAAAAAATAAGGCAATTTCAAAATATTGTATTAGATTTTGAATCGAGACAACATTTGGGGTTGACTGGGTTGACCTCAAAATTGAGCTCAAAGCAAAATATTAACTTCTTTGCAAAATACTTTAACTGATATTTTATGGAATTTTGAAAAACATCCGTGGTCATGGATCGTGTAAGGAACTTTTTGAAGTTAGAAAAGTAAGTTACGAGAAAAACGCGTTTAAAGTTTTAATTTAATACGCTATCCAATGCGATTTAGACAAAAAACAAAACGATTCGCCGTTCCGGAACTTTTGACACGCACTGTACTCAGATCCACACATACCCCGTACGGCGTATATACGCGACTTCTAAACGATTGTCTTAAATTTAAATAATCACGGAAAAATGTTAATGCGCCGCGGTTAATTCAAGGATAAAACGAACGACGAAATATACAGTCTGGCATAAAAAACAGCCCCGTAGCTATATACGTATACATATTTAGACGCAGCCGTCTCTCGTAGCCGGGGCCGCGGGAAACAAAAGAAAAACAAAGGGTTCACGGCGCGGAGAGGAGAAACGTTCCGCCTGCCACGCGCGGCTGGACCAGACGGGCTAGAAAACAATTGCTCGGGCGAGGGCTGAAAAAAAGAGGAGGCCGAATTGAATTAATGCGCGGAGAGAGAGAGCGAGACCTGAAGAAAAACATTAAGACCTTCTGCAGGGGGGGGGAGAGGCGGATTTACGGATGCCAACCGCCCCGCGAGAGGAAGAAGAAGTCTCGCGACGTCTATTCCTTCTTTTCTCCCCAATGGCGCGACGCGACTCTTGGCGATGCTTCTGCTCTCTCTCTCTCTCTCTCTATCTCTTTCGCTGTGTTTCCGAAGGCAAACTTTGCACTCGCGCGACGACGCGGACCGATTGAACTCTCGCGGTCGTTTCCGTATTCTTCGAGGTACGTCGACTTCCTCGTCGTCGCGACGTCGTCTCCCCTTCCGCTCTCTGATTTTCTCCGGCTTCGCTTGAATCATCCTCCCGGAAGCTACTTGCTAATGTACCGTAGTGACTGTATTTGTCGGCGCGGATGCCGCCGGAGTTTTATACGATGCTGCGCGTGGTGTATATATGATACTTGAGGAAGAACTGCGAAAGAAATTTTTCTCCGGCAGGAGGAGGAGGAGGAGGTTGTGTGCTTCGTTTTATATTCGCGTTGGTAGAGGTTGCCGATAAGTCGAGTCTGCTACTGAATGTGCATTTCTGTTTCGCAATGTAAGGACTCTTGAATCGTATAATGATTGGGATATTTTTGTATAAAAAAATGTTTATTTTATGACGATGACTTTGCTTACTAGAATATGACTGGTTCGTTATAAGAGTTAACGGGATTCTTGGAATCTCTGTTCGCTAGTTCTACGCCGTACATGGAATTTTAGAAATCTGCGTAATATATAAAAGTGCTTGTTAACGAGGGTTTACTGTATATTTAAAGCCGCTGTCAATACATTTTTCCGCACTGTTTTTTGGTAATATAATATAAATTAACAGTTGCTATAGCGAGACCTTCTCAATAGACCTCTGAGAGTCATCTAACAGATGGTTTTATAAAAGGTACATATAAATATCTACATAAGACGTATAGATATCTTTTTTAATGATACCATAGATTATCCCAAAGTTTGATTACTAAAAAATTAATATATTTACTCTATTTAAAATAATTTAAATTAATATTTAATCTGTCGTTAACGTTGAAATTATTATAAATTATTTTTAAAATATTTTTGAAATGAATATGTACCACTGGTCCTGAACGGTTCATATACCTATATATGTAAAAGCTATCTCTCTGCAAACTTCCAGGAAGATTGTTTTAATTATATACAAGGTTATGCTTGGAAATAGAAAAATTCAAATTTCTTTTACAAACTGAAGTTTCTTCTCAAAGACTAATTGATGGATATCAGAATATAAAAGAAGCATATGCAATTCATCATTATAACTTAAGAAAAGCACTTGCTGAAATTTCTACCTAATGATATTTTATTAACTGATGGTGAAAATGTTGTCTATAACATAATAGTGTTGTAAGTATCCTACATGATTTTAAACAGATTCTGGTATGCATTTGCCAAAATATATTTTAAATCGATAGAAACTATTTTAAATTTTTCTTGACCACACTATGTAAACTAAA
The DNA here is from genome assembly GCA_949152435.1 of Gastracanthus pulcherrimus. Classification (NCBI taxonomy): domain Eukaryota; kingdom Metazoa; phylum Arthropoda; class Insecta; order Hymenoptera; family Pteromalidae; genus Gastracanthus; species Gastracanthus pulcherrimus. Next base: position 16,197,816 of record OX424576.1, read on the forward strand.
GTAATGTATAATGTAAATGTATAATGTAATATAATGTAAATTAAAGTATGTATAACTTCTTATACAAAAATGATGTTGTAGATGTTTACCCTCCAGTGATTTTAATATCAGTAATTTTCACCAGGAGCTTTCCTAAAGAAGGCAGGCCTGGGTAAATCCTTTACTACTGGCCTGGCATCTGTGAGACCCCATTCAATTTTTAATCATTTATAACTTTGTAAACATAATAATGCTAGTCTTTTAACCTTTATATAAATTTATCAAATATCGTTACAATTATTATGTGAAAGTATTATGTTGTAAAAATTAATTAATTCAATTGTTATTTGAAAAAAGAAACTTCCAATCAAATTCGAACATTCGTTTTCGACTTTTTTCAATTTATATGACATTCTATTTTTGACGCGCGTAAGAACGAAGGCCCATAACCTCTTTAAATCAAATAATTTTATCTCATTCATCAAATTATTTTATTAACCAAATATTGTTTTTGATCCATTAATTAGTGTTGTCTTTTAGTAATGAAAAATTTTTATAAAGCAAATATTTTATATATTCATTGATATAAGAATTATATGAGCATAGGGTCTCACATACGCCACTTCCCTAGTTACCTGTCTAAATTTCCGGTCGGTAGTAAAGGGTTAAGCCACAAAATTTTTTTTTACCTACACTCGATGTGGGACATTTCTGATCGAATGCGTTTGAATTTTGTTTAAATACTGCAATTTCATTGGGTCTCATTGGATCAAACGCATGTTTTCGCTAAGCTCATTGGAGGATTTCAAACGCATTCGACCAGAAATTTCCCACGTTGGGTATACATACGAAAATCAAAGTACATTATACTTCAAACATTGATTTAAAAAGGTTGAGAAAATATATAATACAATAATAAAGTTTATGTAAAAATTTTTTACATTATGAAAAATTTACGTTAATAAGCCTAAATTTAAAAAAAAATTTTTGAGATATTATAGTAATATTTTTCGTTATAATAGTCTGGGGGTGCGATATAAAGGGTCTATTCACAAATTTCTTTATAACATATTGCTCTTTTATTTTCATTAAATCTTTATATAATCCATAGTATTTACGAATATTCCAAGAATATTTAGAAATAATATTATAACTCGAGCAATTCTGAATGCATGGCAACGCAGATACTTAAGAACACCGCGATAATTCGTCATTTTCCTCTGCGAAAAATGCAAAATGAAAAGTAGAACGAAGCAATCGCATAACACTTTCCAGCGTCTCGCTCCGCGTTCTCGGGCAAAACAAAGAAAGATGAAACTAAAAAGCAAGAAGTACAATAACGCAAATGGCAGCGAAGAAAACGAGTTTACATTGGCCTCTTTTCCAGGGCGTTCTGTCCCGCCGTCGAGAAACGAAAGGAAAAATTAAATTACAACACAGTAGCCCATGAGAGCGAAAGAGGTGGCGCAGTTGAGAGGGAAGGAAAAAGCGCAGCGCAGCAGCGGCAGGCATATAGCGCGTCAAATAATGCGCATCTCTCAGCGAGCGGAGGAAAACAGCGTCGCGTCCCCGCTGCATTTTTGGCTTCGCTCTTTGTGTTCGAGTGTATAGACGCGTAGTGCTCAAAACTTCTTACTCGCTGTCTCCATCGGCTACTGTTTAGACTTTTGTCTGTATTTTAAGTGTAGTGCAAACAAAATTAATTATAATTCACAATGATGGATCCAAAATGACGGATACAAGTAAATTAACAGTTGTTTTTGGATCTAAGTTTCGGATTGAAGAGGTGCTAGTTAAGGCTCATTTGCAGGAAATAATGGAGCGCGCGCACTGTTTAAGGTGGTCCTATAGTAGAATTTGTCGAAAAACTCGATTATTTTTTATATCATTTTCTGATACTTTGTACATTTTTAGAACAGAAAATGATTTTGTATCGGCAATATTGTCCATAAAAATAATTTTAATGAGCTTAATAGTTATTCATACGTATTTTTGTTCCGACCTTTATTGCACACAATTCAGCGTGTTCCTACACTAACCGAATCCACACCCGTGCCAAAATCTACTACATACTATGCAGACAAACTTCAGACAATATAGAAATTATTATAAAAAAATTTTGATCGATATTCTGCGATAGAAAAATTATTTTCAAATCATCAGAAAATTATTTTTTTTTTTAAGAAACTTTAAGGATATCTTACTCAACGTATACGCATTACAACCATGAACTATGATTGTTCAAAAAGAAATTATTAAAATAGAGTTGCCCATGAGTAGAATTAAAAATGTCGTTTCTTTATGTAATTTTTACAATGAAAATTCAAAATAATTTTATTTTTCTTTATAATTGTGTTTTTAAAAATTTGGAGTTCACAGTTATGTGTGGTACAGGTTTTAGATATTACATTTTTTTTTTCAAATGCTATACTTGCATTCCTACGCGCAAGGACAGTGTTGAAAAAACGTAAATTTTCATTGAAAATTGCTAGTTTTTCCTACATAACTATGGGTAAACTGTCTAGAAGTTTATGAAAATTTATAAATCACTTTCTTTTTAGGTAACAAATATAACCAGCAATTTGAAAAAATGTTATCATATAACTAGCATATTTTTCAATATTTACTATACCACCTTAAATGCATTTTGATAATCTTAGAACAATTTTTTATATAAACACTACTAATATCTAATAATATTTAATTATGCGTAGAATCATCAGTTTGATTTCAATTTAATACAACTTACAGTACTCTAAAAATACTAAATAATAACCATAATTTTAAAATATGTTATAACAGTGCACTCGCTCTGTTAATCGCCGAGAATTAGCGAATATTCGCTGTCGGGAAAACGAGCCTTTAGGATTATTTATACATTCTATACTCATTTAAGAAACTATTAGTAAAAGTAGAACAAAACGTTAATAACTGAAATAAAAATGATAAACCAAATAATTATGTCTGTAAATTTAACAATGCCGAATTAAATTTATAGGAAATAACAAATAGACTAGATAAAGTTAATATCAGGGTTAGCAAAGTAATTATTAGAAAAGTGAGCAAATAATGATGAGCAAGGGTGCGGGAAATCACTGTGTTGAGCAGTTCGGTATATTTTTGATTCTTATTTATTGTGAATATTCGCGTCCCTTCAGAGTTATTCTAGCAATTCTTATAGATAATAGATACAATTGTCATAAGTACCCTTTTGTAATCAAAAGCGCCTGAGGCAGAGTCTAACCACTATAATTGAGAAAAAAGAATGACAACGATGAAAGGCTTGAATATTGATAGTACTGACTACTTATATCAGACTGAATATTTGAAGCTCATCTGAAGCTAATTTCAGAGAGGAAAAATCCCGTACGCGCATACAAACTCTAAAGAGACGGAAAGTAGAGAGCAAGAGTGGCGAAAAAAAGTTTTGAGTAGGTATTCGACAGAGTATGTAAGTGTTCATGTAAATAGGAAAGTTACACACAGCCCTCTTCTTCGAGAGGCCCGCTGTCGAGCTTTTATACGCACGATACACATACATTGCAAACGAACCCACACGGGCACACACATACACTGACCACCGTCGACCTACTTCAATATTTAACGTGCTTTTTGTGCCTTTTAACCCTTGTTCATATAGGCAGACCACTTATGCGCAACGTTTGCTCCATGGCTGTGCACAGGCCAATAGTCGCGAAGAGCTCGCAGCGGCCAAGCGCACTACAATGCCCATTTGCTATGATCTGCATCCGTGCACTGAAAGAAATTTTCAGCGGTTTTAACTGGAGATTTTGGCAATATACTAGGGGTACTTTTCTATGTCGGTGAGGGTTTTTAACATTTTTGACCTGACGGAGCGTGATAGGTTAAGTTTGGTTTCTCTTTGATTTTTGAGTTTTATTCATGTTTTTCATATCTTATTTTTACGATACCTCTAAGTACTATAGGGTAACTACATTATACACTAGAGGATTATTTAATAATGCATCGCCATTATGACTTTTACGGCCGACAATAGGAAAGAATACGGATATTCAGTTAGCAGTATATTCTTGTAGATATATTCTTGTGATCATGGTATAGTTTCTTTGTTCAGAATCTTTATGATATCTAAATTTGAGGATAATATAAGCAAAACTTTTTATTTTTCTCTAAAGATGTTTTAGAAATCTTTTGTATCAACTATCAAAATTGTGCTCGAACTTAAAAGAGAATTGAGGTAGACACACATCAGTGTTGTACTCAAATCTTACTCTTACGCAAACATGATAGTAAGGTTAACATGAAGCGCAAGTACCACGCAACACTTGAATACCTAGGGAGCCAATGCATTCCGCTGTTTTTACCGAACTCCTCAGCAGAAGTAGGGGACTATAGCCACCGCAAATTCAGCTGATACGACTTCGACAACTAAATTATTCTCTCAGCTAGCAACGCATTCCATTAGTAATTAAATTATTGATATCCTACAGTCAGGGTTGGTGCAGAGATAGAATATATATATATATATATATATATATATATATATATATATATGTATCGAAATATGCTGTAGTTGTAGGGAGCCAGGGCTTTGATGAAAGTTGATGTGTTCATTGCACGCGAATTCCGATTTGAATGCTGGCACTGACGTCAATTGTGTTCGTTAATGAAGAGTAAGCGTTGCGCATCTCAATTCCATTACGTAATTCCGATATTGGAATCTGTATAACGAGTAATTTTTATTTATCGAGGTTGCCTTTATCGACTTTGTGGGATTGTACACTGAACAAAATAGCTAAAATCAAACAAATTTTCATTGATATACTATAAAAAAAAATTATGTATTTCAATATCTTAAAGAAAAAATAATTTAGTTCAAAGCACAATTATTATTTGAAGTAAAATAGTATGTTCTCAACTGAAGTACTTATTTACTTAAGAACTTTCATCGGTTGACAGTAAGGTTAGAAAGTTAATTTTCAAAAAGTCATCATTAACTGGCAATATTTACAATGAAAAACCTTCAATTTACAATATAAAGCATTAAAATAATAGTAAAGAATATAAGAGTGATGAAAGAGCACCAAAAACTAAAGTACGGCATTAAATTTTGCATATACTGTACCACAAACTCAAGATATAGCTACCATGTTAAAAATTGAAACTTTGAAGCTTAATTTCTCAAGCATTGATACCGGAAGGGGGGTCAAAATTTTAACCACGTATAAAACACACCTAAACTAACATACAATAAACGTATCAAGAGATTTTAAAGATATTCAATTATCCGGTGAACGTCCTTAAACTAAACAAAAATTATTGAGTATCAATTAATTAACAATTTAATTTAAATAACTATTTATTCGAATATAGTTAATGTGGTCTTACAGCAAATAAAGTTTTTTTTTAATTTAATATATATTTCTTTAAGTGAAGTAATGATATACTTGAATTAAACAAAAATAACTGAGTATCAAATAATTAATAATTTGATTTAAATAACTATTCATTTCAATAATTTATTCGAATGTATCCAAATATGCGCGGCGTTATTGACTTGTTGTCATGCACCTTCTTCCGCTTTCTTCTTATTAGACGGGCTTCCTTTGGCTTGTGTAGAGACTCTGCTAGGTTTATTATCAGACTTAGGTGTTGGTCGCCCCAAGGACACCTTCTTGATCCCATGTGAGCTACCATAACCTTGGACTCGTTTATCATGTATTTTCATTGCATCTTGCACAGCATTACTGCACTCGGATAGGAGTAGGGTCATGCTATGTAATATAATTAATTATCCCCTTCTTTATGGCTCCACCTGCGCTTCTTGCTTGATTGTTGACGTAATCGTCCATTACAATGAGCATCATTTTCATTGCCTCCAGGACAGCTCCCATGTTACTTGGTGTGTTGTCCTGGAGTTCCGGTCTTCGTGAAAAACGACGAAGTGCACTACCTAGACCTCTTCACCGGCCACCATAACAATTTGAACACCTTCTGCGACACGTACATAAAGCTAGATACTGAAAACTACGAAGCGCACTACCTAGACCTCGACATCGGCCACCATAACCACCTAGACACCTTCTCGGACTAGAGCGAAAAGCTAGATACTAAATACTACGGAGTGCACTATCTAGACCTCATCATCGGCCACCATAATAACTTGAACGCATTCTGGGACCAGTATGTAAATCTAAACGTCTATAACTACATAGCGCACTACTTCGATCTCGTCATCGGTCACCAGAAACACCTGGACACCTTTTGGGATTAGTACGTAAAGCTAGATACTAAAAAGTACGGAGCGAATTACCTTGACCTTGTTGTCGGCTATCATAACCACCAGCACACCGCTCCGGACTACTACGAACATCTGGTATCTCTAGTTGTGTTTCGAAGGGTGTCACACATCCATTTATCCATCCCCTATCCACTTATTCTGCTACACTGCTACACATACGTATCTATCCAGACACATTCTTATACCTACCTACCTATCAATCTATACATTCACTCACGCATCTATCTACACATCTAGTCACCTACAAACCCACCTCATTCCATTCTCCCTTTTACCCTCTTCCATGACCCCCACCACCTCATTCCCCTCCCTCTTCTCATTCCACCCTACTCCTCCTTATAATTACGATATTTACTATCTTTTGTCCAAAATCCGTCCATTCCCTCTTTCTTGCTCTTTTAATATATATAGATATACACCATACGTGTATTTTACAATAATTTTATTCCCACGCTCCTCCAGTTCCCCCATCACTCGCCATACTCCACTCAGTTATATTTTCTTCATTCTTTTACGCTACCGGTACTTTCTGACCCCTTCACTTCATTCGTTGATGCACTACTTCATAGAAAATGAAGAGTTTATTCTGCGTCTCGCTTTTAGCGAATACAATAAATTTTACTAGGGGAAAATACCCCCTCTACATCACCAATATCCCCCCTCCACCTCCCCATACACACTTCTTCTACCTATTCTAATTTTGTCCCTTTTTGCTACCCATGCCACCCATAATCTCCACACTGACCCTCTTAGCACTATGTTAAAGTAGTATGTTTAATTTAGCGTTACGATGACCATATCATTATTTTGTTAAGAATAAAATACCCCCTCCACGACCCCCATACCCCCAATTTTTTTACCTATCCTAATTTGGTGCCATTATGCTAACGTACCCTTCCATCATCTCCAAATTGACCCTTCTAACACTACGTCATAGTTATAACAGGTTTAATTTAGCGTTACGCCTATTTCCGGTTTCAGTGAAACAATCAGTCTTTTACTATAGGGATTCTTTTACTATACGGATAGTGGTTGGACATTTTTTCTAATTATTTACAACGGTAGATAATATATTGCGGTTTCGTTGATACTCATACCTTCTTCTCAGTTCATATAAGTAACCTAAACCAGTCAACCTGCATAACTCGTTACGTTTTCATTTTCATAATACCATAAATGTTGTGTACCTCACGTGGAACACTGTGCATTAGCGAGTTAAAAAGCGATTTTTCAAAAAGAAATGCCTTTATTGTTATTCAATGTCATTATTGTACGCATTCTAAATGAATATTCAAATTTAAAAACATAAATATGCCAAATATCGATTCGTAATTGCTTTTCAGCTATTAGATTTCCGTAAAGTACTGCAGTATTTCAAGTTGTTTTCATCGTCTTTATCTTTGAAGAATTATTGACCTCAAAGCTTTTGACATTTTCTTCCATTAGTTCGTTCGCTTCCGTAGTAAAAAAATTGCCTGCGCTTTTCAAGCACGAAAATCAATCTCGCGATCGATAAAGACTCTCGGCGTCTCGTCGATTTCCCGAGCGACTTCAAAGTGCGTGAAACATTTAGCCTTCTCGTTTGCCCGCCATCAATATGAGGGCGATAGCCCGCGTAGCCGCCAATAACATCGGCTTAGACGACTTTTATGAGAGAGGCTTTTGTCCGAGGCATCGAGCGCCGGCGCACTCCGCTGCGCCCCAAAAGAGCTCCCCCTCGTAAAACAGGCTCCTCTGAATTTTATATTTCCACTTGAAAACTTTATGGTGGCACTGCGCCATTTGCGAATATAATCGAACGAGTATAACGGCGGTGGCGGCTATGGCGTATTACTAGTTTCTATCCGCTGATATTGAGATAAAGCCGAGACGAACAGTATCACTGTCGCGGATTCGTCAGGTAATCAGTTGTAGCGATTTGTAATATGAAAAATTATGGCCTTACATATATTTGAAAATCTTCAATAAATTGACCCAAATAGTTGAAAAACATTATCTTTACATTTATCTACGTGTCTTCAAATACTACTTTCTCTGTAGGTAGTATTTTCTTATATATTTATTTATATATATATATATATATATATATATATATATATATATATATATATATATATATATATATATATATATATATATACTAGGGGTGGTTCTCCCAGCTCGCTCCGCTCGCCTATTTCTTTTTTTTAAATTTAATAAGATAAATTAAGAAATAAATTAGAACATTTAAGTGTAAAGCGAAAGTGTTGTATTAACTTTAATTCTTTAAACATATTTTGAACATACAGAAAGGGCCGGTTGATAATAAGTAAAATAAAATAAAATATTGATAATAAGTAAAATAAATTAAAATATTGATGTTAACAAAATGTATTTATGAGTTATCAACGATCGAAGAAGGTTTAGATAATGTAAAAACATAATTTTACTATTGTATATAGAGAAAAAGTGTTATTTTTGTGTTAGTCTGTAGTTGTAATACAGTTAATATAGTAGTATGATTTATTGTACAACAATATCATTATAACTAACAAACAATTAACTTTGCGTGTGTTAGAAAAATGTATTACATTGTATATCGGTCAACAAAACATGCATATGTATAGATTTCAATGGAGAGTACTTAGTAGGGGTTGTGAATGGTACACTTTATGGAGACACTTAAGAGGAGTGGATGGGCAGTGGCGGGGGTGTAGGGGGTGGCGGGGGGTGGAGGGGCTGAGTTTCCGAAAACAAGGTAACAACTATATAATATAGGAAGACTTAATTATGACGAATGTCAATCGATGTAAATATAGGAGAGAGTAGTACGTAAAAGTAGTAGTAAGCATTAAATCAGCGTACACGGTGGAAATTCTGATTTATTTTTATTTTGAAAAATTTTAAGTATGAAAATCATTGCGTTTCAGTAATCATATTGCGGATAACACTCCGTTCCCGAATTTTGGAAATCTAAACTCGATATTAATACGTGAGAATGTAGAAAAATGTTTTACTTGGTAGATGATAATCGTTATAAATCGTTCTTTAATATTCTATGTTAAATAATGTACTGCTTAACATTTATAAATTATTATAAAACAATGAAATCTCTGTTAACAGTGGTTACACATACACAGTACACAATGTATAATATTGAAAGGGCGTGAGTTAATTAAGTTAGTAGCACTGAAAATTTTAAAATAATTTTTTGAGTACTTAAAAGTAACTAATTTCTAAACTCTTAGATTTCCGTAAATTCGTGGATACGATTTCTCATTGATATTTTCAACGTCAAAGAGCTAAATACGTTCTTTTCAACTGAATATGTCTTTTTTCGATAAATTTTCTATAATTGTTCCAGGAAATCAATTTTAATCAAAACCTCATGTTCTTTTCAACCGAGAAAACCTATTATAAAAGTATTATTTATAGTAGATTGAGACAATGATTCATTGTGTTAGAAGGTAACTGCAAAAAGTTCATAGTGTACCATTTTTTATTAATGTTAATTGTTCTAATTCATGAAGTCTTTCACAGCTTGTATAAATTATATAATATTATATAAGTAATTAGGTATTATATACTTTATAAATATTCTATATTAAATTGAGGACATTCTGATTTTTACTGAATCCAAAATGTACTACTCTCCCCTACATTAAATTAGTATTTATCGTTTCTGTTTCGTATTGTAGTAGTTTTCAGCAGGATAGTACAAATAATGAGGTACTTAGCTTACATAGTGCAATAATATATAAACTATATATTGTTTAAGGAAGTAGCAATAACAAGAATGATAAATTAATAACAAAGTATATCGTGCGTATGTCGCAGCGTCTCTGTCGAAAGAAGCAGACGAGAGATGCAACGATTCTCGAAAACCGCGAGAATCAGCGAGATGTGCATGTAAAGTAAGCCCGGATTCTCCGGACCCTCATTCCCAAACATAAATAATCTAAATTCTTCAAGCAATTCAAACGCAACTAATGGATGTGAACGATGTAATAGATAGTAATGCGAAAACTATATTATATTTTAATTATTATTTATTAATACTTAATATTAACACCTATTAAATAACATGTACGTGCGAATATAGGTATGATCAGCTTGGAGCGTGAATCTATTTATAGAATTGTCCAACGGATTGGTAGTAAGATTTGGCGTACGTGTGAACAGGAGTTTTAATGCGTATAGATTTGAGTGCATATAAGAGACCGTGAATCTCAAACAGTTTCTTAAGTTCTTCTTATCAAGTCAATCTAAAATGTTGCATAATAAAAAATATTTATTTTCCGTTATTTACTGTAAATATATTAGGCAATTTACACTACATTGAAAGAATTATTATTGTTGCCCAACTGGGATATTTCGAAAATAATATAAAAAGTGTCATACTAGTATGACAAAATAGAAAATAGCACAGGAAAAAAATAGCATAGAAAGAGACAGCTTAAATGTATTTGAGCGTGCCGTTGATCAGCTAATTATATTTCGTATCAGGCAATTTCACAATATTCTGTTATAATTAATTCAATTGAATAATATCAATTGAACAATCAACTAATACAAAGGAGGATACCTACAGATTTATAATAATTGAACCGTTGAAGGGGAACGTATAAAACTAATACTATTATTTAGAGCTCATCAAAACATGAATTTTAGAAAAAGAATTAACCTCCTTAAGTGGTGGGAAAGTAGAGGAAAACATTGTGAAAATTCGTAAAAATAAGTAGAAATTCCCGAGCATGGTTAGATTTTTTTCATTGCTTTAAATGGGAGAAATGCATCGATATTATTGTTTTCAGCTTTCCCCGCACTTAAAGGTATTAATTGTTTCTATAAAATTCATTTCTAGTCGAGCTTTAAACGATGGTGTTGGGCTCATACGTTTCCTCGAGGGGGCTGCTATGGGCATCCTCCTTTAATCTGACAAGGGTAGACTACGGAGCTCGGGTCTTGGATTTATAAGAAACTTTGGGGGTTGACTTGTTGAACCTAAAAATAAAGCACAGTATCCGTGGTTCTATCCATGGGTTCCTAGAGCCTAAGATAAAACCAAAAACATTATCGTTGCTCATATGGGCAATGATAAAATTAACATATGTATACTTAACTTTCAATTTAATGAAATAAACAGTATCTACCGTATAAAGGCCTATTGAATAAAACCACCGGTATTGGGCTTCACTTTTAGGAAAAAAAAACGATTTTGAACGTTTTATCAAAATCCGTGATCCTTGTGAGCTTCAATCGATAGGCACTAGTTATTATTAACTAAATATGAAAACTTGAAAAAGTTCTGTTCATGGATACATTAGTATTAAAAAAAGTACAGAAAAAGAGTTTTAAACATTTTTTTAGCTATTATCAATTGTTCATTTTTCAGATTTTAAGGTGTATGCAAACCATTAATAAAAGAATATATTATTAAATACAAAGGATAAAGCATTAACTCATATACTATTACATACATTACAACATTTAGTTATTTTTATGCTCAATACTTAAAACTTTCATATAAATATTACCACAATTACATTAACCTGTTTTTATTGTATCCATAACGAAAGCATTAAGAATTTCATACAAAAAATATAAAATGTGCACGCTTCATGGCTTTAATACTAATGTAAAATCTGCTGCCTTTATTTGGCAACGGAAACAGGTAGTATTAAAGCTACACTAACATGCATTTAATGTTGATTCGCATAAAGGTCATGCATGTATATAAATCTTGTTTCTTTCACTTTGTCACATTATTACGTGAATATATTATTTTAAAAGAAATTCTTATATATATTTGTTAATTGTAAAGCTGAAAAGGATGTGGTTGAATAGCGATATACATTCTATGTTATCTTACATGTAGTACGTACGTCTGGCCAAAACATTACTATTTCTACTTCAACTTACATGGTTGTTAGTAAACATACATATTGATATCTATCTACATTTCATCATTTTTACTGCAATTTCTTTACTAATTTATAATTGTGAAAATTTGCTTGTTGGTTTATATGTTCGTTTGATTATTTATTGGTTATCGCATCACTTAAAAACTGCATCGATCTTAATAGAATTTCAACGATTTTTTTTGGTTTTTACTCGAAAACACATACTGAATATTATTCTCCATGTTACTAAATGTTTCATATATTCAGAGATATAAACGTGTTAAAAAATTACCTTTTTGTGTATAACTAAAAAATAAAAATAGCTACTACAAAATTTGAGTAGGAAAAGATAGATAATTTTAAGCTTTTTCAAATATATTTGCACCAGTTCAATCATATTACCTCTAAAATAAAAAGAAGAAAAAAATACGAAAAACTAAAACCTAAAAATCGCGATTCTGGAACTCCCTCACCTGCAGTGTGAGATATTTGCCGTCATTGTGTATATTCAAAACAGTATTAAACAGGTATCTCAGATAATATAGGGGTGATTAATAACTATAGTACCTATCTAAATGTTTACGTATTGTTATGTACCTTCATTATTCTAGTCCTAAATTGTTGTATTCGTCCTAAATTATTATTAACTTAATTTTAATTTGTATGGTACGAGTGTATTAAATGCATAAATTTGTCTGGTGTATGCATGAGTGATTTTATATTATTATTTCACGTGATGGATATACTGAAGTGATATATGTATAATTATGGGTATGCTAAATTTTGAATTGCATGACAAGTTATCCTTTTATGATATTTTAAGATACGTGATAAATATAAACTTTTATGCAAACTGACGAACTGTGATAACAACTAGAATTTTATTTATAAGTACTAATGTACCTATTCACGACTGGAGAATTTGTTAATGCAGAAAATATAAATATGTATATAATGTTATGTAATTCTTGATAACATATCGAAATAAATAGTACATGTATCTATCTATCTATCTATCTTTCTTCCCACAAGCCGCTCCGCTTCACAACGTCGATCGCGCCGAGACCTACTCGTGCAAAGCATGACCCTAGAGAGAGTTGGCGAGAGAAGCCGCAGCCGCAACAGTACTGCTTATTCCTGCAAGAAGCTGGGACGCGTGTATGGATAAGGGAGAAGAGAGCTGCAGAGGCAGCAGCGCCGCTGCAAAAGCAGAACAGAGAGCCGCATCCCTGAGGCGGTAGCTGCGTACCGTATTAATCCACGGCGGTACGGCTGGTTAGGCGGCGAACTGACGCGTTTATGGCTGCGTGAGGGCACGATTTCTCGCTACGATGCCTATGTACGCACACTTCGAAGCGTTTGGTTATCTCTCTCTCTCTCTCTCACTTTCCCTCTCCGCGTGCACTTTTGTATATCGACGGTTGAGTCGAAGAAGAGGCTAACTCGGCGTTCGCTTGAAGAAGAGGCTAACTCGAAAACCGCGTAAAGAAGGGTTACTTTAACTAATTATTTCTCGCGTTTAATTTTGTAAAATGTAATAAAATAACAGGTAAATTAATGTTTTTGCTAACCATGAGTTTTGCTGTTTTGTATTGTTGCTCTATTATTCGGCTCAAGCGTCGATATCTGCTGTGCTGCCGGAAGGAAAACGCGCTCTGTGTTATGCATATCGAATACAAACTAGGAGAGAAAACGAGAGAGAGAATGAGAGAGAGAGAGAGATAGGGGGCGGGGATTAACATGGTTATAACGACATTTGAGTTCCTTAGGAATCTACTCTCTCACACACACACATACACGCACGCTCGCACGCACACACATACACGCACGCTCGCACACACGCACGCACGCACACACGAACGCACGCACGTACGCACGCACGCACACACATACACACGCACATACACTCATACTCGTAAACCCACACACACACATAGACATACATACGCACTCACACACATACACACGTAGTGCTTCTCGGTCTCATCCTTATTTGGCTCAGTACATAACATTCATTCTTTGGAATATATGGATTTACCAGGGATTGAGGTAGAGAGCGGTGTGTACATACCAGTGTTGGGTGTACTACATGGATCGGAGGATTTCTATTGTAGAATGTAGAAAATCTATAAAAATACGTTGTAAACGTACTAAACTTGCGGAAAACGTAGAAAACCACATAATATGTCCAACTGTCCATATAGCGTGACTGCACCAGTGTCCGAACACTTTTATAGTATATTAAATATTACAAATTTTTAATATATTATTTACGTCTCGCATTAGCATTTTCAAAATCCTTACATAATTAATTATCACAATATATACAACATATTACAGACTCGGTAAACAATTTCATTAAATAAATAACAATTTCAAGAGCACCGCGCTGACACAGTGAACTGGTACTTTACCTTTGATTTTAAACTCTTTTGTGTCTTAAGTTTGAAGTTATTTTAGACTTATATAGATTGTAATTTTCGAAAAAAAATATAATTAGGTGAAAGTTGATGAACCAATAATATTATATATGAGCTAATAATACTAATAATATTATATAAGCAATATATTTTTTTTAAATATATTTATTTTCGCGTTTATGTACTGTTCATATACTGATGCATCATGTTCATTCACTGGTGTCATGTTCATTTAATAGATTTCAGTACTGTTTTATATGTTTTTGCTATTTTCATATTATTAATAAGGTACAAGTTCAAATGTTTGCCATAAGAATAAAGTTGAGGTCTTTATTAACAATACTGAACAATTTTTTTAAGTGTTTATTTATTTTTATGTTACGAAAACTCGTAATGTAATTAGCAAATTTCTTATTCGTTCATTCACTGGTGGAGTCACCCTACCATTCGTAAACATTTTTCTAATTTATAACATATTCTATGTAATAGTTGAACAAAAAAACTAATAGGAAGTGACTAAACAGTATATTTAAATTTATAAGGAGTTCGTGCTAATAATAGCTAAATAAAATATTAAATGTAAGTATAAAAATGTATAAATATAAAATTATTGTAATTAAAATTTCTGCTAGCTAATTCTTTTTCGATGCACTATTCCTTTCAATATAATTGAATCTGAACATTTTTTTATGCACCTAATGCTGATTATTAATTTTCCACATGGTGAACGCAAACAACAACCATTTTGGACTCGCAATATGTATAATGAATTTCGCAGTTTGGTTAGACTAAACGAACCATAAAATGGTGTATTGTAAATTGATGGATGGAAAAATTTAACTAATCGAAAAAAGTTGTATATTTGCAAAATGGAAAAAGTATTTTTGGAGTCTTGGAACTTCAATACATTAAAATAATTATAATTATATCTAATTATATATAATCTATATCTTATGTCTTATATATAACTATATATAATCATGTATAATTATATATAATTATGTATGATTTTATATATTATTATAAATAAATCATTTTTACTTGTACAAAATAGCCCACACTAGGGCAGAGTCAACAACTTTGGGACATTGAGGAATTTTTGTGTATAAAATCATTGTTTGTTGATCAAATTCAAATAAATAGCTTTTAGTACTAGGAAATAGTGTAACAAAGTTTAATTACGATTACGTAATTAGAACTTAAGGTAGAAATCAGGCTCAAGCGTCGCCTACTTTGAACACAGTCTTCCATCTTGGGATACTTTTGATAATCCATTGTTAATCACCTTAAATATGCATTATTGTTAATTTTTAGAATATTTTTAAGAATATTACCTTATTATAACAATTATGCTCAACACTGGTACGTATCTTTCGTGGATACTGTAATTAACCTCGATGTTATGATGAACTCAAAATTATCATGGAAGCCGTTCATCGATTATATTACTAAACGCGTAAATCAAGCCTTATACGGTCTTAGATTTTTCCGGTCCAGCACCACTGAGGCTCAACGCAAGCAGTTGTCAAGCGCACTGATTATTCCTCGCCTCGACTACTGCTTTATACTGTATCTTGATGCACCCGGATAACTATAGACTCGACGGCAACGATTACAGAATTCGTGTGCGAGATATATCTGCGGCATTAGAACGGATGAGCACATCACACCCCACAGAGTACGACTGGGCTGGTCGACCATAGAAGAACGTAGAAAATATTTCTTAGCAATCATTCTATGTATTATATAGAGCCATTCTGTTACTGTGCTGTCATATTAATTTATTAATTTATTTTTATTCTTATTATATGTTACCGGGACGTTTGTATTTATTGGCGTAATTAATGTTTGGGTGTGGATGTATGTATGAAAAACTGTGTGCAAGTATGTCGTTTACTGAATCATGACGTGATAAATATGACCAAAATGTAATCAAGTATGTACTTGGTGAGCTTCACCGTGATTTACTTTAATGAATGTAATTTTTACGAGAGCAATGTGTTATTTTACAATGAACTTAATGTAATTTTAAAGAATTTAATGACGAAAAGAACATGAGATTTCAATATACGAGGGTAGTTCAATAAGTCTTTAGAATGACCAACAGATGGCGCGCGAATCGCTCCAAATCATCTGTTTTCAGTCAGCACCACTCCCGACTAGATATATGGTGCAGTCACAGTCCACATCTTCTGAGTTTACGTGTTTTTATAACCAATTGAAAAAAAAAAATTGCTTGTTAAGAAAAATGGGAAAAAACGAGTTCAGAGCGGTAATTAAACATTTTCATTTAAAGGGTTTAACTCCATATGAGATAAAAAATGAATTGTACTCAGTTCATGGCACATCTGCCCCTGCCTTAGCAACGGTTTATAACTGGGTAAATGAATTTAAGCGTGGTCGTACATCAATAAGTGACGAACCACGTTCAGGAAGGCCCGTAGAAGCAACTACTCCCGAAATCATCAATAAAATCCACGATATGGTGTTGAAGGATAGAAGATTAAAAGTGCGTGAGTTAGCTGAGGCCACAAGGATATCTATAGGTGCAGTTGTTTCAATTCTACATGAAAAATTAGGCATGAAAAAGCTATC
The DNA here is from genome assembly GCA_949152435.1 of Gastracanthus pulcherrimus. Taxonomy (NCBI): domain Eukaryota; kingdom Metazoa; phylum Arthropoda; class Insecta; order Hymenoptera; family Pteromalidae; genus Gastracanthus; species Gastracanthus pulcherrimus. The sequence goes on from OX424576.1 coordinate 16,214,975, forward strand.
GGCAAGATGGGTGCCGCGTTTGCTCTCAGCTGAGAATAAACGCAATAGAGTGGTCGCCTCTGAGGCTCTTTTGGCGCGCATAAGTCGGAATCCTGAGGAATTTTTTCGTCGATTTGTGACTGTGGATGAAACATTGATACACCACTACACTCCTGAGACAAAGGAACAATCCAAACAGTGGATTTCCACAGGCGAACCAGCTCCAAAGAAGGCAAAGACCGTAAAGTCAGCTGGTAAGGTTATGGCTACAGTTTTTTGGGATGCACGTGGAATTATACTTATTGACTACTTGGAAAAGGGTAAAACAATTACTGGTGAGTATTATGCATCATTATTAGAGCAGCTGAAAGAAGAAATTAAAAAAAAACGACCACATTTGGCGAGAAAAAAATTCTCTTTCATCACGACAACGCCCGAGTTCACACATGCTTCGTTTCAATGGCTAAAATTGAAGAACTAAAATTCGAATTGGTCGAACACCCACCGTATTCACCAGATTTAGCCCCCAGTGACTTTTTCTTATTTCCAAACTTGAAAAAATGACTCGGTGGACAGAGATTTACGGACAACGAAGACGTCATTGCCTCTGTAAGTGCTTATTTTGAGGAACTTCCGAAAACGCACTTTTCTGAAGGATTAAAAAAACTTAAAAAGCGATTGACCAAGTGTATAGAGCTCCAAGGAGATTATGTTGAAAAATAACAAAAAATTTACCCAAAAAAAATTGTTTTTATACTTTATTCTAAAGACTTATTGAACTACCCTCGTAGTTATACAAAATGTAAATTTTAATGTACGTACATATTTGTGTATAATAATTACGAATAAAAATCATATCTATCTATCTATCTATCTATCTATCTATCTACACATACATGCATAAATAATGCGTCCGCACGTACATACTCACACAGACAGATTCTAGGTAAAAATGATTTTATATATAATTATTATATATAGCCATATGTAAAACCATACATAATTATATATAATTATATATACTGATGTATAATTTTATACATAATCATATGAGATTGTAATACAATCATATATTATCTTTTTTCCGAAGAGGGGGGAAATGCGTAACCACACCATGACAGGAGCCATGCGAAAGTTCCTGTGTATGGGGTTCTCCTAACGTTGGGTCACTAATTCAAGCACCGCTGGCCCCTCTCCAGGCATACCCACTAATACCCCGCCTCTTTTACCCGCTCCCCTCAGAAGGAGGAGAGTGCCAGCCCGGACCCGCGTTAGCATTACTTCGGGCTGACAGTCTTCGCCACTCGTGAGTGTTTCAATACGGTTCTTTGTCGCGTCCATTCATTCATTCGTTCATACGTACTTTTTGTATATACTAGAACGACCTTCTCGCGGTTTTGGTACGCAGTATCCGTTCCAATAAACCATTTCTCACATGCTTTCATTCATTCGTGCATTCACACTTTACGTATAAGTTGGAAGCGAGATGCCCGCGCTTCTTATCCATGTGGTATCGCGGCGCTCTAAACTTAGGGTTCGTTTAATCTGTGATTTCTTCGCTAACTAATACTACGCACATGTCGTCAACGAGTTTCTCGCGTTTCTTGGATAATCATATATATATATTATAGTTATATTTGGATTATAGTTATTATATAGTTGTATTTGGGTTTTGAATGTATATACAATTGCACACGTCAATATAAAATAATATATAATTGCATATTGTATATAATAATATAAAATTGCATATGTCCAATTTTAAAATTTGTATTCCAAGATGAACCTTATATTGATCACAACTAATTTGAGTACGTGAGTAATCTGAAAGTTTGAAAAATATAGGTTGAGAACTTCTAGAAATATAAATTCTAAATTATAAAAGCACGGTACATTAATCATTTTTGAAAAAAAGCATGACAAGTAAAATGTTCTCATCTTTTTGATATAATAAATGTCTTGCTTTAACACGGTATGTTCTTTGATTGAATTTAATTATATTTTATTCTGCAGAATGAAAAATCAGAATGAATAATTAAAATTACAGAAATAAGTAAAAGGAGGAATTAAACTTCTCCAGCATATATTTAATTAAAGAAAAGAAAAGGCAATAAATGAATCATTTATGAAAGCATTGAACATTGCAGTACATCTAATTGCTATAATTCTAAAAGATTGCCACATTCTAAAAGAGGTTCCGTTATCGATTAATTAAAAATTCAGATATTACAAAAACTGAATTTCCCCATCACATATCCACATACTCCAACAGTGTGAATAAGGAATTATAGATTCAAAACTCAAAATTACAAAATACATTTTCCACTCATGCTATACTGAAAAGTGACAGACAAAAATACCTTTACAATACATCGTTTCCCATTAGCACACGCAGAAATGCCGAGTAATTTGTCTTGCCAGCGCCATAACTAACAAAGAACATTGATTACACGTTACAAATACACACCCACGCTGAATAAATGAAATCAGTAGAAACTGCGGGGGCCAAAGCCTGCAGTCGGATTGTGAATAGCGCACGCGGAGAGAAAGAGAGAGAGAGAGAGAGAAAGAGAGAGAAAGAGAGACAGAGTAAACAATGCGGTCGGTGGTTTAATTTTGAACTGCAGTGCGGCGGCGGTCGGTGCAGGCAGCGCAGGTCGTCGTAAAGCGACGCCACTTCATGACGAATGGAATGGAGTCTTTTTATGGCCCTCGTTAATACACGTCGAATAAGGTCCAGTGTTTTATAATTGCGGGCCAGTGTGTTTGAAGGCAAAATACGAAAATATATTTCATTGCGCGGTGCGCCATATGGCACAGAAGGGAAGTTTCCGGGAAGCCGATTCTCATCAAATGCGCAACTGCATAGGTACACCGATAGTTTAATCAAAATTTAACTGAGTGATTTAATCTTTCAGTGTAGATTGTTTCAACGGTGTTTCATGTATTTGCATTATGCCCGGTGAAATTGTTGATGTGCACTGAAAATAATAATGTCGTAACGTCAACATTAATGTTTTATATCGGGTACTGTTAAAAACTTATATAAAGCAAATATTTCTTATGATCAATAATGATGCGATTGATTTGAGCCGAAAATATGCTTAAGATTCAATCGAACGAGATATCAAAAATCAATAATCCTTTTATTACCAAAGAAAAATTGATGGAAATCATTGGCCAAATAGTTTTCAGAGTACGAGGCGATAAAAACAAACGCATTGGCGATTCGTATCGGAGTAAACAGAAGTAACGATCCCATGTCTAACTTGTCTTTGGAAATTCGGCCACATTGCATAAGGGAAAACATATTGCACCCCGTATGTGTACACGGCACTCACAACTAATTCTCTGCATTATATATATCCGCGAGCGCACGCCAGCGTACAACTTTCTTTACCTCGGAGCTGAGCGCTATATATAGCAACCAAACTCTCGCGCCGCTGCACACGCGTCATTCTGGTAATTCCCAAAAGTAAATTCTAGTACGGTGCACGGTCCGTTATTGCGTCGTTTCGCGGATGTGTATACTGGTGCATGTACGCACATGCACATGTGCATCACATGCGACACATATACACATATCACGCGCGTACACACATGCACACAAACAAACGTGGATATAGAGGAGAATCATACGGTATGACAACCCATAGCTATTTTGGGCATAACTTTTAATTGACTCGGTGGAAGTTAAAATTCCTAAAAAGGATTTGTTCCTTGAATAGACTTTTATAGTGGAGAAAATTGGCTGGGGTCAAATTCGAGTATAAAAATTAATTATCAATATAAATGTAAAAGTTACGATTTTGCGGTTTCTAAAAAGTGTCATCCAGTATAACAAATTCTTATTTTTTTAGTCAATTTTGAAGTATTAATGATTTATAAGGATACACACAGCATTTTTACAAGTAATTATATACTATATTTATTAAAATATAGCTTTATAGACATTTATAAATATCTTTATAAACTACAATACTACGTATTTACTAAAATACAGTGATTTAGTTATAAACAACGGAAAAAACAAATAACACTGAATAAATGTTTGAAGATTATATTCAACACACATGACAAATCATAGTAGACATTTTTCTTCTGAAAAAAGATGAAAGTAAATTTTTGTAATATGTACCATTCAATTTATATGTCATATTGTACTTCGGGTTGATGATAATTAGAAGTCCACTGACATCTTAATGGACTTATGAAGGACTAAACTTGATCAAAAATTATTAGAGAGACATAAACTTACTTAGAGAAAAAGTGATCAGCCTCATAAAATAATTTTTATTCCCGACTCAACCGTAATGGCTACTTTATTCATCGTAAAAGCGGGACAAAAGTAGCATATGATTCCCGCAAATCTACTTTTTCCCGTAAATTTACTTTTTTACCGCAAATGTTTTTCCCGTAAATGCATTTATTTAAATTATTTTTCTCTATATTAATATACATTTTCAATAAATTCTAGTTATTACCCGAACTTCCTCTTTTTAGGTCAATTAAGTGACCACAGTTAAGTCGGGAATAAAATTCTATATGCAACACGGGAACAAAGACGAGTATTTCCGAGAGTGATTGCTGACCTCGCTTCTCTCGGGCAGTAAACCCACCCTCGGAAATAATATTCGACTTTATTCCCTTGTTACGTAATGTACCATTATACTGATTATACTGAAGTTCATAATGTTAACACTACGTTTCTCCAGATTGCGAGAATCTAAAATTAGAGAACTACTCAATATAATGTTATCATTGCAATCTCTACCCTAAAAACTAACTTTTGTCATGGACTTTACGGGCAAAACTAGCCTAAGTCCCGGCGAATAAACCACCTAACTAGAACGTTTATACGACAAACAATACGTCAACACCGCTGCTGCGTGTCCTCATAATATATACAGCGTAGCACATCCGAGGACTCGTTCCGTACATATATACACCCACGTTTCATTGCCCCGGCGTTACTAATCAGTGGTTATTGCAGCTTGCGCGATAACGTTGCATTTAGATAATTGTACACCGCGAAGCAGCGAGCAAAGGGAGGAGAGGGAGGCGAGTTTCACAATACTTCGTTAGAGGCTCGAATCTAACGTTAATAGATAGTCGGATAACGGCGCTATTTCCTGGCCGGCGACGCGTTAACGAAAATTATGTCGCACGGGCGATCGGAAAAATTTGCATGAAAATGATGCACGAGCCGGAGGTATGAGCTGTATGCGCCGCGGCAGCGCGACATTATCCCTCGTGTGCGAAGAACGCGGATGCGCGCGTAGCTGAATATTCATCGCTGCGTTGTTTTTCATTATTCGTGCTTTTGCGTTTATCAATGAAATTGTTCTTTCGCGGAATTATTGATCGCGGGGCCGGTGGCGATTTGGCGCCGTGCGCGCGTGTCCGTGGAAGATTGATGTTTTTCGTTATCCAAATATATCAATGTTTGGCTTACCAGTGGGGAATTGCAAAAACTATCCGGGATTTTTCAATTTTTAACGGTCTCACTTTTACAAATAAACGATTACTGGCTTCGGTGAAAATATTTTTGTACGAACTCGTATAAGGAAGCTAAAAACTGCCAAATCCATACGTTTTATATGTTTTTCAATGGTATTTTTTCAACTTTTGGTTATATTTCATCAGAATCCAGGTGCTTAATTAAGGCCGCTTCTGCATTTTTATTTTCAATACAGCGGAATCGGAACCGAAACGACCTACGTCCCACGTAGTTTATTAACGAGTAATGCGCGTTGCGAAAAATTTACAGTTTCATTAAACTGCTTATGTACTGAATTAAGCACGTTACGCCGCCATAGCCTTACACATCTTTTGACGATCATAAACCGACCTATATTCGAAAACTTAGCTTTACTGTCGAATGTACATATAATACTTTTGGAATGCCTGATTCCAAATCGGAGGTTAAAATTCAAAATTCTAATAGTTTTATAATATCGGTTCGCCATTTCAAATCTTTCATTGATAATCTTTTATTTGAGTTTGAAATAAATTATTCGATTTATCGTAATTTTGATCCCCTGCGACTTGTACCTGTACATATAGGTCACCTGTCAATTAATCGCAATAAAAAGCTGCTGCCAATTCATTGGTACTTAACTTCTTGAAACTAAATTAATTGTTCCAATATTAAATTCTTGGTTCTAATAAATTAATTTTTAATTGATATATCTCTTTCTAAGTAATAACTTAAAAATACTTTGCATTTTTATCATTGATGGTTTGACAAAAGATAATTGTTTACTAAAATTACAGAACGGTAGGTAATAATCCTTATCACAGCAATTTTTTCTTTCTACGTAAATTATTAGAATTATTTAAATATTGAAATTAACTGTAATCAGATGTTAGTTCCTAGTTTCACTGAATTCCTAATCATCTAAAATTTTGTGAACGATTTGCCATCATAGATTTCCGATATATAACCGTTAAACTAAATATGACTTTTTTCGTGTATAACAAACGAAGGGAAAGAGCCTATCTAAAATTTGCAGTTGCAAAAGATAGGTAATTCTGTGATTTGTTTAATGCATTTGCACTAAATTGATCATAATACAAAAATAGTCTATTTTAATTCCCAATATTTCAAAACATGTTTCTAACATGATTTTAGCAAATCTTTTTTCTACCATCACAAATTTTCCTCTACGAGGAAGCAAAAATCCCCTCACTGAGCACACTCGAACTCGTCGAAAAGCCAAATAAAAATAAAAGCAAACATACAGCGAAAAAAAGCGGAAAATAAATAAAGCAAATAACGTACTTTTAAAGCGAGCGTAGAAATAGCGTATAACTGCGCGCACTCTCACGGCCAGCAGCAACTTTAATAAACCATAGAGCACCTTATTTCTCTCTCTCTCTCTCTCCCACTTTCTCTCGCCGGCGAACAGAAAGAGTCCTGCGCGAGCGATAACGCCGCCGCCGGGCCATAAAAGAACAATTCAACGCGGGCAACTTTTCCCCGCGTCGGCGTCGGGCGAATCTAATAAGAGTCCGGCGTGCCGCGCGCAGAGGGAGGGCGAGAAAAAGCGCGGCCACGAGACGCCGCGAATTGGTAATGATGCTCGTTTATGTTGTCGTATAACGGGGGCTGCAGTGTAGCCCTCCTCGGGGATGAGGAGGGGGGACCGGCGCGATGAAGGGACGATGACTGTATTTTGTCTCTCGTCTGGCTACGCTATTTCCCGCGCCCTCGTCTCTCGTTTCGCCTAGCCGGTATTAACGCCTCCCCCGGCGAGCTCGTATTTATATACCGTCGAGGAGTGTTGGATTTCGATGGGAGACACCTGTTTTTTTTCTTTCTTTGCGCTGGCTGGCTGAAATGTGACGGCGGGAGATTGCGAGAAGCCGAAAATTAGGGGCTTTGTTCTTCGCAATGACGTGAGTCGTGTGGATAAATTGTTTACATTTGTAATTAAGGTATTAAGCTTCTGTTGTATAGGTGCCGAAAGTTTGTTATTATAATACGCTTTATCCGTATTTTCAAAGAGTATTAAGTTTTAGTAACCGAAGCACGGTATAACGCGAACATTGAATTTCATGCTCGCAATCATATAGCAAATATTTTATACATGAGCTTTTACAACTGTTTTGTGTACAACTGATCTGCGTACATTTATAAGATAACAAATAATATACAGTGCGAAATAAAGTAAAAAATATAGTATGTTATATATTATTATGTATCAAATCATTTTAACTCGGATGTGCTTTTGTACGTAAGGAACATTTTGAAGCTATTATTAATTATTTTTGAGTTTAGGGGGTAGTATTCCTAAAATGATCAAAAAATCGAATTTATTTTTATAGCATATTTTTAATCTTTGTATCATAAAAAAACTGAAAAACGAGTTACAGTTAAAATGATTTTCATTTTATAATTTTGTAAATAGTGCGCACAATAATTTATCGATCAATCTGTTTTTACGAATCGCACCTGTTTTATGGACCAACCATGACAGCTGAATCATGAAAAATCATGTGGCTGCTTTATGTGTAGTATTGTGTTTATAGTTATCATCTTTCGGTATATTACATGAATGAAAGTATAGAACGTGTGCAAGAAAAATTAAAAAATAAAATATTAGAGAATCAGACAAGTATATAATTTGTCTGCATAAAATCAATGTATTCTAAATGCATTACTTTGTGTTTTAATTTATTTTGCAGCCAAATAATCATTTTATGTATTTGAGCATTTTATCAGTGTTTTGATTTCCAAACATTGAAGGAAATGTCATAAAATATATCAAAAGAGATGGGGCATCACAAGAAAAATCAGTCGATCAATAGTTTACAGTCTAACAAGTATAACTTTGTATTACATAATACAAAGTACATTACATCAGATACATTTGTGTGTAACATATGGAAAAATAAATTTTGATGAAGAAAATAATAACACGCATCAATAAAAGGTTGTATGATTAATTCAGGTAAATTGTTTCTATATACATACATTTTAATAGGTGTGACTTTTATATTAAGTTTTTTTGTTACTGTATTTTCAGCGCTTGCATGTAACCTACAGACTCAAACAAAGGATGAATTTTAATAAACCAGGGCTTAAAATATTTGTTTTGGATGTCGTTTTGGATTGAAGCTATTTAGATTATTTTAAATTAACATTATCATGTGAATATTGTAGTATAAGTTATCACGATTGCAGGTCTAAAATGAGATACTTACTCATAAATGAATTTTCGAAGTAGCATCAGTCCAAAATGGCATTAAAAAGTTTAATTAAAAAAAAACAACTTAAATCTTGGTAGATCTAAATTCATCGAGTAATACATAATAGATTACGTGCAAGCTACAAATACTCAAAACCATAATTATATGGGCTAATCAACTGAACTTTTGATTTTTATGTTACTCTTAAGTTTAAGACCTTAAGGGAAGAGTATACCGATTTTCGGGAAATTTTGTTTTGTTTTTATTTTTTAAACAGTTCTACATTACGGTGAGTACTTAAATCACGTGTTCTTAGAACTCATTCAAATTTCTATTCACGTCATAGCTTATTTTCAAATGGAACAAAAGAGGAAAAGTACATAAGACAGAAAGTGAGAGATGGGGAACTATCCAGACAGAAGGGGACTGTACCTAGGGTGAACATTAATTTTACATTATACGTTACAAGTTCAATTGCTAATAATTAAAGATACATACTTTTTAAATTATAGAAATCTTTTTAAACCAATTTATTTTCAGAAGAACGTAAAGTCTTACATTTGTTATTACTAATTTCTAAAATGCATTTTACTCAAAACTACAAATTTGAAACTTCAAAATCGTTCCTGCGCATCAATTTTTATTCAATCCGTCTGAAAATTCTTTACACGTTAATTTATGACATATCTAACTAAAGTTTGAGCTAATTTACTGCAAAAATTATTTAATAAATCTCAAACATCAGTAATAATAAATATAAATTGAAAAAGAAAAAATTTCTCTCTGCACATTTTTCAATACTTTTATAATATATCATATGTTATTATTTTTTTGCATTTCACAAAAAATCGTTGCGCAGGTAGATTTTATAAAATTCGTGTTCTATCACTATTTTAATAGCTATAAATGATGGTCAAGGCAGTTAATTATATTGGATAGGGCTTAAAACATCCTTCTTTTATGAATGTAATCGTATAATCATAAAAAAAATAAAATTTTCTAGATTTATGAAAATTAGCTTTAAACGTAAACTCTTCCCTCAAACATTAAATATTGTCTATCTTTGGGGGTTTTTAAATTATACACTTATTTTCATGACTATGTATTTTGAAATCATCCTGTTCATATAAAAAGTGTAAATAATGAAATTCCTCTAAAAACGTAAGTTTCCACTGTGTACTAAGCAGGATTATCTTCATTCTGAGCATGATATAGTTTTCAACAAAGCTTCTAATGATCTTAGACTCATTTATATACTTAAATAACAGTTAAAAGAAGTAAAATATGTTTGGTTTAAGTGTATGCCTCTTATAATAAAAAAGTACCGAAAAATAGAGAAGTTTAATATCGTAACTGTGTTTTCTGAAAAATTAAATTTTGGGTATTTTCTCTGTAACTTCTGTAACGACCGACTTCAGTAATCTGCACACAAATATATTATTCTATTTAGTATAACATGTAAATTAAACCCTGATATAAGAGATGTGTGCCACGTAAAAAATAAATGTTATACGATTTCAAATATTAATATTTATAACGTAACTCGTATAAAAAAATTACATTTTTTGTTGGCACAAGTTGGTATAGACCGCTAATATCTTCTAACTACGCATAATCTGTTGTTATTGATAATATAATTGTACTCTGAAATCGTTGAATGGATACTTGAGACCATATATGTTTTTTTATACGAAAAGTGGGTTGAGCGCGATCAAGTATTTTCCCACCCATGGAGTGTTCGCCACATTTTAATCTTAGATGAATATCTGCTGAGTCGCATACCCTCTTAAACATAATTTATCATTGTATGGGAGAGACCCCAGTATTAGCACCCATAGCTATTTTAGCTGTTTAACTTTTGTGTACCAAGATGAAAATGAAAATTTAAAAATGGAATTAGTTGCATGAATGGACCTTTTTGACGTAGTAAATTAGTTTTGGTCGAAGTTAATAACCTGAGTTAAGTATTAATTAATAACGAAAAGTGAAGGTTTTGAGTATTGTAAAAAGTATCTCCCAGTATGACCACCTAACGTTTATACTAGAGTATTTTTGCTCTAAATGCTTAAAAATTGTGCTTCGAATATAGGTAAAAGTTATAAAATACTATGTTGTTTAAATTTATTTTAATTTAAATAATATCACATATGAAATAATTAGTATTTAAATAGCTTAAAGTTGCACGAAAATATAAAAATCTATGGCTAGAATAGTTAAATTACATAAAATAAAGAATCTTTGTATACTCGTCTTTTACAGTTGCAAGCTTCAACGACGGTTGAAAATAAGTAATGCAGGTTGTTTTTGGTTATTTGTTAGATAACTGAAGAGAAAATATTTTGTTCAAACATGTGCTTCAAGAAAAAAGTATAGAGTTCTGCGGATTTGCCCATATCTCGGATCCAAAGATGAGTTTGGGCCCCACCAGGCCTGTAATTGATATAAAATGTATTGTACTTTTAGGATATTTTCTTTGTATTAGCCTAAGTATTTACATTATTCTTTTACATATGAAAATAGCATAAAAAGGTTATAAGAATACTACCCCCTTAAACTCAAAAATTTTAGCAGAGATTCCCCACAAGCTTAATTTATGTAACAATGCGATGAGTATATTGCAATAAACCTACTCAAATAATAAGTCTATTCACGAAATAAACATTATCTTCAATATATTTAACTTCTAATCACACTTATCAACTATCCATCATGATCGTAATTCGCTCTCAAACCATACATACACAACAGCACCCCCCGCATCGGTCTCTTCAATGAAAACAAATTTGCTTAATTAAATGCCCAACCGAAGGAATATCAAGCGTGATGATCATCCACCTCGCGCGTTAAAACGCCGGAAGCTCACGACCACTTTCTTCCAGCAGGAGGCGGCTTTTCTCTCCTTGTGCTCTACTTTTCCTCCTTCTCTCCCTCTCTATACACACGCACACACATACACATACACTCACTCTCGAGCAAAAGAGCGAGATGTAGAGGATAGGAAGACTCGCTCCTTTAGCGCCGGCGGTGGTGTAATCTCTCGCGACTTAAGTAATGGATACTCGGGCGATAAAGTCGCCCGCGCTCGCACACTCCCGCTCATCTATAGGCTATATCAACTACGTATATGTATAGCTTCTCGTAGGCGGGCGTTAGGGTACGTTCATAGTGAGATACTAGAAAAGAGACTTGTTAAATCTAGACCTGACGTTAAGTACCTAGCCTTATTAGACCCTATGAGACTCAATTGAAACTAAAATAACCTAAATTTTGTTGACTTTATATGTAAGCTATTAAATGTGTAGGTTTTGGAACTTGCAGAAGTTTTTGCAGATTTTTTGGTAGGTTCTTCTGCAGTTTGCTATCTACAAGGTTGTCTACATAAATATAGTTGGCGGAAATTTTCAGTAAAAAAACAATGAAACTCTCAGTTACAAAGGTAACATGTGGTTAGCATGCAATAGTTACACCCAAATGGGACCTGTCACCGATGAAACTAACGGTTTTAATGTTTCTTTTTAAATTGAGAATTTCCACCAAATATATTTTATCAAACGCATTTACCCATATAGTACCCAATACTACAGGAATGTCGTAGACACATTTCAACGTTGCTGTGATATTGCGGATAAGTTGATATATTGCAGCTACATTTCTGTGATATTCCAGTATGATTTTGAAGATTGCAGTATTGCAGCATTCATTCTATAATATTACATTACGATATATCACGTTGTAATATTGCAGTGATATTCTTGTAACACTGCGCGATGGTAAATTACAACGTAAGATTTCTGCAATAATTCTACAATATTACATTGTGATAAATGACATCGTAATATTCGTAGTACATTACTGAAATATTGCTATGTGACATATATCACATTGCAATATTACATCAATATTATTACAAGTTTACAGGATGACATTTCTTGATGCATGTCACATTAATATTGCCAAAATATTTCTACAATATTTAACTGTGACAAATCACATTGCAATACACGCGAAATATACTTTAATATTATAACGTGACATGACTCATGGAAATTTTGTAGTAATATTCCTGCAAGTTTACAGAATGATATTTCTTAATGCATCTCACATTATCGTAATGTTTGAACCGTCCTTATATAGTAACTGAAGTCGAATCTTAGACTTGCGAGAAAACGCTAAAACGCCATCTAGCAGCAATCTTGAGAAAATTAACTTTCAAATAATGTACAATGGCAATAATCGGCGTATCTTGATTTGTTTTTACATAAACCTTAACTAACTACATTATTAGAAGGTTTTTACAGTTATAGTCAAGATTTCTGACAAAATAAAACAATAAAATTAAAATGTTATCGTTAAACAAATGATGACTGATTTATTGCCATATGACATAGTAGAAATATTTCCACAGTATTAGTTTGAAATGCATCCAGGTGTGTGATTTTGTAGGAATATAGCTGTAGTATCTTAAAGTAATACGTCATATAATAATATTACAGAATATTTTGCAAAATATTAAATATTAAAAAATATTTATATAAAACAAATACTTCAGTGTGATATGTAACAGTGTAATATTATACAAATATTTTGGCATTATTAACGCGAGATGCATTGAGAAATATAATATTTTCATGCGATATGTTACATAACAATGTTAAAGTATATTTCACGTATATTGCAATGTGATTTGTCACAGTGAAATATTGTAGAAATATTTTAGCAATATTAATGTGACATGCATCGAGAAATGTCATTCTGTAAACTTGTAATAATATTGATGTAATATTGCAATGTGATATGTCACATAATAATATTGCAGTAATGTACTACATATATTACGATGTGATTTATCACAATGTAATATTGTAGAATTATAGCAGCAATCTTGTGTTGTAATTTATCATTGCACAGTGTTTCAAGAATATCACTGCAATATCACAATGTGACATACTGGAATATCACAGAAATGTTGCTGCAATATATCTACTTATCCGCAATATCACAGCAACATAGAAATATTTCTACGACATTCCTATAATATTGGGTGCCATGTAAGAGTAATAATTTTTTTTTTCAATTGCTTGTCTGTCTGAAAAATACGACCTGAATGTATTTATAGTAAACATTTATTTATAGTAAATATTTATGTATTTATAGTAATTGAAAAATGAAGAAAATTCTATTGTATAAGTATAATTGTTCTAAAATTGACAATATTTACCCTTCTGACGTCACGATTTTGTTGAAATAATTTTTTTCTACTTTGTTAAGCACCCTTCTTTAATATATTTTATTATTTAAATTATAGAATCTTTACAAGCTTTTTATATCATTTTTTTTCGAATCGACAATTAAAAATGGCATAACGACCTTAAGTGTGAGGAAAGTTGGCGAAATCGTGGTGAAATTAAGTAGAAATTCCCGAGTATGGTTAGACTTTTTACATAGCTTTAAATGGAATAAGTCCATAGATATTATTGTTTTCAGCTTTCCCCGCACTCCTTAGACCGAATTAAAATAGATGAGTGCTTTAATTGATCCCTCTGTTTTCTGTTTTTTCCTTCACCTGCTTCCTAGGTAGTCCTCAGTTGCCCCGAATCTATCATACTGAAAAAGAATGATTCTCATAGAACTACGAAATGAATTCATGTAATCGTAGTATTACTAAGATTTCGTTCTTCCAACCGATGAATTATAAAAGAAAAATGGAAAGGAAAGTCGGTGACTTTAAGTTTAAGGTTTAATCTTTTAAGCTGCTTTAAATTGAAAATGGCTCATCTTGGGTTAGTAGAGTTTAGGGTTTTTGGTTTTATTATTTAAGCTTTTGGTAATTGCAAATTTCTCATTTTTCGGTTAGTTGGGTTTAGAGTCTGTAATACAGGGATTTATTATTCGAACATTCTTTAATATTAAATTTCTGATCTTGGGGTAGTTGGGTTTAGGTCTTGCGGTTCATGGTTTTATTGTTCAATTTCTTGTTTAATTCTAAATTGCTGAGCTTGATTGCGTTGGGTTTACGGTTTTATTATATTTAACCTCTTTGTTATTGTGAATTTGAAATTGTTAATTTCTTACCTTCGGCTAGATCGATTCTTGCACGTATAGAATCTAAGTCACACATCATACCGTATGTAACATCTAAACCGCACATGAAACCCAACCCTGAAAGTCGGCATATTACGCATTCAAAGTAGACCGAGTTTCCATACTATAAAAGTTATACTTTTTTCTCCTCTGCGGTATCTCACTATGAACGAACCCTTACATCTACACGTATAAGTCTACATACACCGAAAGCGCACGCGGGCGCTCGGCCAAATTATACACGACTAAATGATGGATTGCCTCGGCTCGCGTGTGCGCCCTGCAGCAGCAGCAGTAGAGAGCTTAGCGAGCACACGTAGCCGCGTACAGCCCAATTCAATTTCTCATTTCGGCCGAGCCGCGCGAGTCGAGAGATGGACATATTATTGCGAGCTCGCGCGACGTTGACGAGGATATGAGGAAGCTCGCGCTCGCGAGGTAGAGTCTAAAGAAGTAAATGGAACTGCGCCCCCCCCCCTCTCTTTTCTCCTAATGTAAGGCGCAATCAATTTCTCGTGGAGAGGAGCTACGGCGATCGGGCGGAAAGTATGTTTCCTTTTTCGCAGCGCTTCGCTGCAGCAGGAAGAAAATTGAAAATCGCTTCTCGGCGGTATATATGTGTGTGCGTGGGTGCGCGCGCTCGCACAGCCGTCGTAACTTTCTTAATTCCCCGGGCGTCGGAGCGCGCTCTCCTCTTCCCCTCCGGACATTTTCGCGCTGAAATAAAAGAGTGCGCATTTATTGAAATAGCTGCACGCCGCCGCCGCTGCTGCTGCTGCCGGGGCTCTTGCAATTTGTGTATTTCACTTTCGAGGCTCGATGCTTTTTGCTGGGTGTTGCGCGTTTTTGCTTTTTTAATTTCTTTTTGTTTTTTAGGGAGGCGAATACTCTGCAGGGCTCGTCGAGTGGATTGTGTGCTCTTTTTTTATATCTGGTGGGGATTATTAAAGAAAAAATTGGAAACGTATTTTCGGCTGCTCTGGCCGTTGCTGTTCGTAAAATTTTATAGCCTTGACTGCAAAAGCGTTACGGTAAAAACTTTTTCTATTATGAAAGAAAATTTTATGATTTACTTTAGAATTTATAAAATAAGCAATGGTGCAAACGTCTTAATTTTCACTTACATCCAGATTTATACTTACTTCGTATTTTCTACATTATTGTAATTTCTTTTTATATAATTGTAAACATCAAAACATCAAATCACAGAGGCCTGCAATATTTATATATAAAAGCCAGAATAGTCATTTCCGATTTAATTTTTTACGCTGAATTCAAATATGGTCTTAAAATTACCCCAGAATGTCGGCGTTAAGAAATATTCTAACTTAAAGGTAAAAATATACTGTTATTGGCATTTTTCGAGGTAATTAATTCATATCAATAGTATTCCCTGATCAACATTTGCACTAAATTTATTATAAATTACTAACCTTCACCTTTCAAATCCGTTTTGATTTAATTTTCCTATCAAGAGATATTTTATTTTGAATATAATCACAGCACAGTGAAAAACTTAAGATTCAATTTGTTCTATTTCAGCGTAGAAAAGTCGAATCGAGGTAAAAAAGCTTTAGAAAGCGTGCATTGTGAATGGAACTTTTATAGCTGAGTAAAATATATTGTTCGCACAATAAATCGAGAGTTTAGGTCCTGTCTTTTTACCTCTCTGATAGTTTCTATTAACACACATGCATACCCACACAGACATTTTGGTCAAATCTATTTTTGCTGATGGAGGAACCCTGAAAACATCGAAAAATTCATAAAAGTGAGAATTTGCATGGCTACAAAGCTTTTTCTTAAGAAAGCAATAATAAAAATGCCAGAAATGGTGAAAGAAAGTAACAAATTAAGAATTCATATTTTATTGAGTGGTAATTTGTTGAAAATGTTATTCTTAACCCCCAACTACCTTATGTGTTTGACCAACGCCGTTACTTCACGGGGGCTAGTGAACGTCCATCTTCTTGACCTTGTACTTTTAGTAGAAATAGGTATAACGTAATAATTACTATTTCAATCAATAGCTTTTTTATGCTGTTAAAGATTCAACTGGTTAGAATATCGTAAATCGTTTTGTGTTGAAGATATTTTGCAGTTACTTAGAAACATTTTTTCAAAATTTTCACATTTATGTGAGATAAGCCTTTTTATCAAATATCGTTCTTTTGCTTTTTTTATATATGTATATGAAGATTGAGTAAAATACTAATGACTTTTGACCTCTCTGGGGTTAGTAATTTCAATAAAAATTTTCAAGGTACCGTAAAGCGGGGTGACTTTGGACCACTTTGAAACTTTACACTACTCAGTTTGCTTTCTAACAAAAATTAAGTCGAGATTAAGTTTTTAATAATTGCCAGAAAAACTTTTATGAGCCATATTTTAATGCAGTAGAACCTTCTGGCACTGTGACTCATGGCACTGTAAATCTTCTGGCACTGTGACTCATGGCACTGTAAATCTTCTGGCACTGTGAATGCGGAGCATCTCAGCATTGCGATTTTTCTAGGGTCGGCTTTAGATATGTGCAGGGCCCCGCGTCTCAACTTTGCGGAAAAAGTTTTATGAAAAGGTTTAAACAAACAAATTTTAATGAAAAAGTTTCAAAAAATGTTCAACTTGAAAAAATGTAATAGAAAGATTTATAAAAAAGAATTATATAATTTTATATAAATTTTTATAGAAAGATTTTTTTAAATAAAACTGCATGAATGTCAATTCTACTGACAATATTTAATTATGAGGAAGGTACGGGGGAAAGTTATTATTCTGATTTAGATACGGCCCTGGTGCTCGACACTGATTGTCTGGCGCAAATTCACTGTGCCGGGGGATAGCTAGACCCGAGCTTCACAGTGCCGGAAGGTTCTACTGTATTCGTATAACAGGCACTTGACAGCAACTTTCCAGCTTATAAAAATAAATTTGACATTTATTACAACTCTTCCGCGAAACGGAAAAATTTTAATCAACTTACTCCCCCGTTTGGCAGAAAATAACCACTCGTTTCCGTGAAGCCACTTTGCGAAGCGGAAATTGAGATACACCAGCGTAACGTACACACTAAACTGATATGTTTTTACGAGTCTCCGGATACACCGACTTCATTACGCCTTATTTCCAAAACTCACGCAAATCCCAAATTGAAATTTCCAACGCTCGAGCCGCGAAACAACGCGCCGAAGAGAACGCGAAGAGAACACGACTGTACGCGGAAATATTTTAATGTTTATTAACGCGAAGCGTCGAATCGCGCAAGAGGTCTCGTGCGCGAATGAAGTTGTTGTTGTTGTCTCCCGATCTGCGTAAACCGCGGGTATATATACACAATACATGCATATATTCGTTATGAGCGAAAGAGCAGCACGAAAGCGAAAGCAAGCGGAGAATGTGCGAGAGAGAGAGAGAGAGGAGAGGGAGAGGGAGGGGGGAAGGAGATAAAACGCTGGTATTCTGCCAACTACGCGGCGCTGCCCGTCCGTATAAGCCCCATAGCATGGGGCGCGAAACACGAGTTAATTCCTTAAGCCACGTGGACGCACACAATCGCCGGCGTCGAGCATTCACGCATCGCCTATTTCTCTCTCTCTCTCTCTCTCTCTCTCTCTTGCTCGTTGTCCATGAGTCTGAAAAGCGCCGAATTAACATTGCCCCGGCGTTTACACCACAATAGGATTAATTCCAGGAGAGGTTCAGGACGCCGCAGCCGAAGTTTGCGCTCGGCGCTGTGCTCAAAGTGTCTGAGGCAGACTTTCGCGAGTTGCTTGTGCAGCAGGGCGTGGCGCGTCGCGAGAGGTATAAGCTCGATAATGGGGGTGGGGAGAACGGGGGAGGGGGAGGGTCGAGCGATCGAGTCAAGGCGCTAATTGTTTGATCAGTGATTTCTCGGTTGAGCAAGTGCAGCAGCTGCTGGCATGAGTAGGTATTGATTGTTCTTTTAGTTTGCATGGTGATATGATTTGCGTAAGAAAAATACTTACTTTAGGTTGTCCCAGAATCATAAGAAATTTGAATGTGATAATTAACGTGTGGAAAGCCGCGGAGTATATATATTTTTTGTTTTATGATAAGAAAGTTCGATCGTGTTTTTAGATTGGATACCCGCACTAATAAGTGTAAAAAATAAACAATAAATGTTCAAAATCTTATTTAATTTGTCCAGATATTATTGTACCCGACTGATTGAAATTTCAAAATGAAATGAAAAGTTTTCAGTTACATAAATGAAGAGTAATCGAAAAATGTTCGCTTAAATATATCATTAATCTCATAATACATTCTACATTGATTGGTTATACTATTGCTGAAAAATATGCTTCCAGAGATTATTCTATTAATCGGCACAGACTATTTTACGATTATTCAATTTTATAAAGGCACGATAAAGAAAATAAAAAAACTACTAAAAAATGTAATTATACTTTACCTTGTTCAGCGAAATGAAATAGATTTAAATCAAATTGCCGCACAGAAGGTTGTATTATTATTGTTACAGCGTGAAATGTTAATTTATTCAAATAAACGCACTTCCCGGCGTAAATTGCACTTGTAAATCAAGTTAATAGAAGTTTTAAACTTCGTCGTTACTCGAGAGCTGGTAGTACCTTTTGAGAAATGAAGAAAAACAAAGCAGCAAAGAAAATAGAACACGAGAAAGAACGTGAAGACGGCTATGCTTGATTCATTTACCATAAAGACAATGTAAAGATTATTATATGTAAAGATATAAAAACGAAGTGAATACAAATATTTTTTTGGACTTTTACATAATTAAAATATAGTTGAATTTATAGTTAATTTATTATATTAATTAATTCTATTTATTTAAAGAACATTCCGATAACGTGTTTGTCCTCCTCTTCAAACGTATTATTCTGGTTTAATATCATATATGTCAATATCATTGTTCTATTGTTCTATTTAACAATGCAATTGATATGTGAGGTTAAATTAGAATAATAAACCGAATAAGGATAATATATACTTTGGCAAAACGTTGTTTGAATAAATAGAACGATATACTAAATATTTATTTCATTGACTCAATTAATTAAATATAAACAATCAACGATTATCAGCCTACAAAATATAGCAAAGGTGTCGGTATAGGTACTCGAGTGTCAAACGAATTTTTCGCAAGTACTTGAACTGAATAATTCCGCCAATTTAAAATTTGACTTAAGGAGGATCTTATTTAAATTATATATATTAATATTATCCAAAATTACATGAAAAAAAAATTGTTCGAAAAGAATCGTGACGTCACAAGTGTCAATATTGTCAATTTAAAAAATATTTAGTTAAATCAAAATTATTATTTTTATTTTTTAATCAATATTAATGTTTCGGGAGTAATTCTTTTCTTTAAATATTTATCTACAAAGTTAACGAAAGAAATTTATAAAATAGTATATCTGCAATAAGAGAATGTAATTAATTTATTGGGGTTTAACTAAATATTTTTTAATTAACAATATTGACACTTGTGACGTCACGATTATTTTGGAACAATTTCTTTTTTCATGTAGTTGTGAACAATTATTAAGTACATTTCATTAGTTTTATCATATAACCTTTCTAAACACTCATATCATTTTTTGTTTTTTGCCCTATATCTAGCGAAAAACCATCCTTAAGTCTATTTTTTAACATTACAAGCAATACAAAATGAAAAAAGAATATATACATAGTATCTGTAAAGTTAAGATACACATTACTAATAAAACTCGAAAAACCTTTTTTCTGTAATTATAAATTGGTGGGCGACTTGCATTTGCATCGCATGCTCGAGTACACCCAGACATTCAAAGAGTAATATTTTAAGAAAGTCAGTAATATACAACGTATAACTTGAAGATTTGTATTACTTTCAAGTTATAAACTGAAATCTTAAATATCGCAGACTTACAAGTTACGAGAAAACGATATCTGTATTGGTGAAGTAGAAATATACGCGCGTGGTCAGACATGTATTAATTTCCCGTGTCGGCTTTTAATTAAACACGTAGATAACAGTGAACAGTTAGAGAAAAACTTAACTGATTCGACTTATAAGTCGAAAGCAATAACTCTTTAATAACGCGCTCGCACTGTAAAGAAAAAAAAGAATGAAAGAAAGACCTCGGCGCTAACAGCCCCGAGATAGCGACATTAAGACGGATCACATCGATACATACTTTCGGCCTCGCGCGCTCTCGCGACTCCTCATAATAGCCTCCATAATTCAGTCTCAGCGATGATTCACGGCTTCTTATATAAAGCAGAAGGGAGAAGAAAAGTGCGAGAGGCAAGTTTTCGCCCGTAAAAAAACAGAAGACGAGAAGACGCTCGCGTGCCGGGCAGAGAGCATAATGTCGTAAAAGACACGATTCGTTCGGGTAATAATCTCGTAAAAAGCCCCGGGATGAGCGCGACCCTCTCGCACAGCGACGTTCGACGGCTCGCGCGACCCTGTCAATATACGCCGAGGGCGTCGAAATATAAAGCGCGTCCCCTCGAAAAAGAACGGGAGGGATCCATCGCGATCGCGAAGGAATCATGATAGATGGCTGTAACGTACGTCCTGGGAACGTGCCGAAAACGTTGCTTGAGCACTTGGCGAACGTGTGGCGTTGCTACTGAAGGTGTTGGGAGCTCTGTATGGTGACTTCGCTGGGACATTGAAATGTCCATCTTCGGGGAAGAAGATATACGTTGTAGAATATTATAGATTGTATTATTTGCCGTACTTGCTTGATATGATACACTATCTGAATTGGTATCGGGTTGATATTAATGTAGTCTACAGTATGAATCTGTATAGATGCAACATTAATTTGATGTGCAAGAAGACACAAGCAAATCGCTTTAAGTTTATTAAATTACTTCCTCTTTAGTGTCTATTAAGGTCATGTAAGGGAGGGTGAGTTAAGGTGGACTACCTAAGATTCCAGGTGGCTTAATTTGTATCAAATCACCGATATAATTCAGTTTTGAAGTTTAGATGTCTTTATTAGTACATAAACTAATAGAAAAAATCATATGCAGTATAGAAATAATTTTTATCATGGGATTTGTAAGATTTTTATAAATAACCAATTTTGCTGATTTGCCAAAACTGTAGGGCAAGGTCGTATACCAATGGTTTCTGCGTTGTATTGCAAACAAATTCAGTTACAAGGTACGCTATTTTTTATATATTTGGCACTAAGAACTCATTTTAAGAACGAAAATCAAACTGCGCGAGTACACAAAAACCCGCTCGCAATCGCCAATATTTAATTACGAAAGTGCAGATTTTTTCACATTATTTGCGAGGCAGTCCACTTTGCCTTATTTCAGTTTGCCCCACATTGACTTTGTAAAATATTGTACATAACAACTAGTCTATATTTGGTATAAAAATTATAACAAATGGGATTTTTGAAGGTCCTTAGATGATCTTTACGATAGCGCTAAAAGTTTTCACCTAAAGTTACGTGAAACATTTCTATTTGTGTCCAAGCAAACAGCAAATCTTATAAAAGCATGCAAAAAACTGACATTACACTCATATAGATAAGGAGAAATTTCGAATTGACTTAAACACAATTTTTATAACGTTCTGAGCATATATAATGAAGTTCTTAACCGCTTTCGACAGGTGGTGCCTCTTGCAGTATGAGATATAACCTCCAGCCCACCTTGCCCCACTCTTCCCTATATCGACAATGGGATAATTATCCCATCCAAGTGGACATACAAATTGAATAGTAATGTGTCTACAACGTCTTTACCATGTTCCAAGAACGTCACTTTGGAAACAACGTTTGTAACAACTATGGACCTGGCCTAAGTGAGATTTTTCATGTTATACGTACGTTGCTAGATCATTGATGGAACAACGTTGATCAAACTCAAGTATTGAATCTACTAAAAATTAATAATTAAAATTAAAAAAAGGAGGTCCGAAATTTCAACTATTTTTACGGTTACAATTATTTGCCAATAAATCTTCACGCTGATGCAACAAACTAAAAACGTACCTGCAATATAAGAAAATTACATTTTGCCAAATTCAGGAGTTATCACAGACTTCTAGAAATATTCTAAGCACGTTTCTAACTTTACCTTGAACGTAACAGCGTGTTGTAAATACATTACCACGATGCTTCTACAACGCATCTTTATATCCTGGCAACGTTTTAGCACGTTGATATACAACGTATCTTTTTACCACGGAAGTAAACATTTTAATGTTTCAGCAATGAGTATACATAATTTAAAGGTTAAATAATTAATATGCTTTGCTACAAATTAATAACACAATATAATGCGCTGCTTTAAGAAACAAAATATACGCAGCTGGATTACAAACAATTGTTTGTTGATTTTCTATACATGAAAAATGTAAATGGAAAAGTAAGACGCAAACCTGAATTCACGTATTTGAAGTTCGTTATATTTAGAAACGAATGAGTACATATTTAAAACTAACAAATGGAAGATAATAACATATTACGAATTTGCTTTCAACCTCTCGTTCAACCTTGTACGTAGAATCTTTCTAAAAAACGTTTCCTGATTGCCAAAGCATCGTTCCTGTAACCCCTCCTGAACCCAAAAGCACCGGGCTACTAAGACGATGCAGAATGGGATGAAGATGAAAAAAAAAACCGACGCGCGGAGCGCATCGCCTATACCCGCCGCGCACCTGCCTTCGCAGACCCCATACACGTAGATCGATTATTTACGAGGGTAATACGTGTGTGTTTTCCGGTACACGAGAGCGTGCAGCGCGCGGCTCTTTGACGCGGCGCGCAGCGCACCCGAGAAAAAAGGCGCCGCTTCGGCTGCGCAGGCCGAGAGAAAGTGATTACTTTGCAAAGTGAAATGGTGCGTTTACCTCGCCGGCGACGACAGCCGCGGTGGAATATAAAATGTGTAATGCGAGAATACGGCGCATAGAGCCCGGGGGGAGGGGGGCAGCAGCGATGTAGGTAACGCACTTACGCGCGCGCACGCGCGTCGCACGCCCACGTATGTGTGCATCCGCACACATTGTATTTGAAGGAAAAATTTACGACACTGCGTAATGACCAGGCGCGCTTTCGCGCGGATGTATTTATCGCCGCGCGTTTTTCACGCCAGTGCGGCAGGGCGGACGGAAAAATTGCGCGGGAGGCTTTTACCCTGCTTCTTCGATGGTTTCGTTACGGGGAGGGGAAGAGAGAGGGAGAGAGTGAGAGAGAGAGAGAGAGAGAGAGTGATAGAGAGAGAGAGAGAGAGAAAGAAAGAAAAATAGATATTTGGTATTCACGTGCCACATTTTCTATTTTAAAATGTGTGACGGCTTCTCTCTAAACTTTTTGGAGTGATAAACTCACTCCAAATGCATTAAGTGACTGTGTTTTACACAATTTTGGAGTGCAGTTCTACTTTGAGATAGTGAAAATATAGTGACTTATTGCATTTGAGTTAGAATTTACTCTGGAGTTCTTTTAGTTGTAAAGAATAATGGTTTATAAAAAGAAATGTTTGACTTCGAGCATTTGAGGGTTCAAATGTTCAATATGCGGCTTTTATGGTTTTATCCTGTTCAAAATACATATAGTTATTTGACAAAATATAAGAATTTGAGAAAAATTAATTAATCTAAGTTAAAGTCTGTTAAAGTCAATTTTTCCAGTCATTTTTAAAATAAAAAGATGATTTTTTTACGTTATATTTCGATAAAATATATTCAAATTTGTCTGAATAAACAGATAATATATGACAAATAATTTATTTTTACCTTAAAATGTACTGTAAACCGGGGTGACTTTCGACACCGAGGTGACTGTGCCAAATTTAAAAATAATATCTTATGCATTATACACTCGCAAAGACGCAAAAAAAATTTAGCATGGGTCTATATTGAAAGTTAGGTTCTCTAGAAACAAACTTACGACTAAAGAAACTTTTAATCGTAATTATTATTTATTTCTATCTCTCTTAATAAATTAAGTTTTATTTTTTAATTTTTATAAACCTGAAAACTTTACCCCTACAGTAATTCAAACTTCCCGCTGTTCCGTCATTCGTTTTTTTTATTGGTAAGAAAAACTATTACATTCAGTTTCCTTACCTTAAAAACTATTTCTGAAATCAATTTTAATGAATTTATATACCATTATTTTAGCTTAGATATAAATTAATAATCATATGGCTCAAAGTCACCCCGAATACCGGGGCTTTGACCACCATGTTTTTGAATTTTCATACTATGACACACATAAAAAAAAATATTTTTATCCTGGAAATATGTTCTATAGACTACTATCATAATGTGAGAATTTTTTTTATGTCGGTAGATATGATAGAATCATAGAGATACGTATACGAATTTCCAAAGTGGCTCAATGTCACCCCAGGTTACGGTATCAACATCTAATTTTGAATTTCACGGTGGCAGATACAGTCACAAGAACTAAGAAATATCAGAATAATAGTTCAACCAATGTTTTTATATGAGATTAATAATTTTATGAATTGTGACATATTTCCTATATATAAACCTTACTTTCACAATGACAATAGAGTATTACGAACATTCTTGTATCAAACCTCTTCTCTATCACTCCATAAATTTTGTTCGTTGACAAAATTCACATGTCATAATGCATCTCAAGTTATCTTTATAGGATTGGCTTAAAATTTTCTTTTGATATTAAATACATGTACATGACTTGCAGTACCAGAATTGTGAGAACTTATCAAGATAATTTTACAATATCATAATTTTGAATTTTATGTATTAATAAAAAAAACCGATGCCAATTTATTGACACTTCCTCAAAATATATAAATTGTTCCAATATGAAATTCTTTGATCTAACAAATTAATTTTAAATTACTATATCTCTTTCTAATTGATATCTTAAAAAAGGTCTGTTTTTTTTATCATTAATGGTTTGTCCAAAGATATTATTTCACTAAAATTACAAAACTATGGGTAAGAATCTTTACAGAGACACTTGCTATGCCAAGAGGCTGTATAACATACAAAAATAATTTACCTTATCGATTTCAGAAAATCGTGAAATAAAAAAAGGATTAATAAAAAACGAGTCGATCAATCTTTAAATTTATTTTTAATTTCGAATCTTTATTAAAGAACGAAAAAATGAGCCCTGTTTGGTAAAAAATGGCCATGCCATTCTCGAGATATAAGCGATCAAAAGAAATTTTTAAAAATACATAACCTCAAATATCTCCAGATATAAAGGTTGTTGTGAACTGAGCTTAGAACTTGTTCAAAAGATACTAAAGAGCTACCGTTTTGGAAAATTTCAGATCAATTGCTGCTGCTTTACTCCAGAATTCGCTACTGAATACAAATCGATTATATTTACAAAAAGATTTTTCTCTCCTCAAAAGAAAAAATAAAGTCTTAAAAATTTTACAGAATATTCTTCTCCATATTCTTAATCATCTCATTTTTTTTTCAAAATTTTCCTCATTATATTTCACGGATTTAACAGTTTGAAAAGAATGACGATTTCGTGAATAACAAAACAAAGGAAATAGTTTATTCAAAATTTCGGGTGGAAAAAGGTAGATAATTTTATGATATTTCAAATGCATTATTACTCAATCTATGATATTATTTCTATGATATCAGAAAATCCGAAAAACTAAAACTTAAAAATAGAAAAGCTGTTAAAAAAATAAATCGCATCGAAAAACAAAAAAAATTTTTGAACCGTCGCTCAATAATATCTAACAAAAAAATGAGCCTCGAAACATTAATTTTCTCCGTATAGATTCAGAGTGATGTTACTCACATCCATACAGATATTTTCTAAAAATACTGTATTTTGATTTCCAGTATCTCAAAACATGTTTCTAACATGATTTTAGCAAAACTTTTTTTTACCATCACAAAGCTTCCTCTATGAGGAAGCAATAATTTACCTTATCGATTTAAGAAAATCGTTAATAAAAAAATGGTTTTAAAGAAGACGAGTTGATGAATCTTTAAATTTATTTTTATTTTCGAATCTTTATTAAAGAGCGTAAAAATGAGCCCTGTTTGATAAAAAATGACCGTGCCATTCTCGAGATATAAGAGACCAAAAAAATTTTTAAAAATACTTAACTTCGTATATCTCGAGATATAAAGGTCGATGTGATCTGGGCTTAGAACTCGTTCGAAAGATACTAAAGAGCTACCGTTTTGGAAAGTTTCAGATCAAATTCTGCCGATTTACTCCAGAACTCGCTACTGATTTTTCGATCGATTTTTCTTTTACAAAAAGATATTCAGAGTAATGTTGATGCACATTCATACATACACACACATGCACGCACGCACGCATGCACGCATGCACGCACTCACACACATACACCCATACAAAAATTTTCATACAACAATAGTGTATTTTGATTTCCAGTATCTCAAAATATATTTTGTAACATGTTTTTGACAAAATCTTTTTTTTACCGTCACAAAGCTTCCTGTATCAAGAAGCAATAAAGTTTTTCTGAAAATTAGTTGTACAAATATTATTTACATTGTTAATGAATGTAGATAAAGTTTAATTATAAAATTTTAATATTAATACGCAACATTTTTTAGTTTGAGTAGAGATGCATGATCGTCAAATTTACTAAGATACTAATATTGGCCCTCACAGATACACATTATTAATAGTTATTTGATCACCTAGGTATTACTTACTGAACTACTAGTCGTTGTAAACTGTTATTACTTGTTTATTACATGCAATTATGCGTCAAATATTCATTGCTGTTGAAGAGAATCCTCCAATCGCTAGGTGAGTGCATACCAAAATTATTCCAAAATAGCAGTTTGAAGTTTATTAGTATCTATCGTTCATCATGAAGTATTGCTGATAATTAGGTGCTAACTGTAATTATATATTGATCTATCTTAAACTATCGTAGTTTAATATTTCAAGAATTTATAAAAACTCATCATTAATATTCTTAAACTAATTATATTTTATATTCAATTTTGCAATAATAGAAACAGAAAATTTCTAGTTGTTTATAAAATGGGAAAAAGTTCGTACTTCATAAGCAGTTATATTTATTTGTGGCTTCAATGTTGCTATTTTATAGTTATTATTTAGACTCTACTAAATTGGCGTATTCGCGTTAGAGAAAGTCATGATTCATGCTCTAAAGTTATTGACTCATCCTGTTTGCATTTTACATTCGATCCATTCTAAACAAATATCTCTAAAATTATGTGCGCTCTCGAAGCAAATAAATGTTGTCTCGATTAATTACAGACTAAATCTCTCGTTACGCCTCCATGTTTACTATCGCAGCAATAAAGCTCTTTAATGTCGTCGTGCTTTATTGTTTTAGCTATTCAAACACCCCCATAAAATCAACTCTTCGTACACCTATTATTATTTATCGATCATCGCAAGCGTTTCTCTCATTTTATTTCAACTATTTTTAAACATTTTAGTACCTATTTTAGTGTATTTGTTATGTTTACTTTTAGGTGTATTTTAAATTAGTATATGAGTTAAGTATATTATTAAATTTACGCATGAAACTCTTTTGAGTATATAGCACTCAAGATGAAACCACCTACATATGTTACTCCTTTTGTATCTGTTATTAAGTGCTATATATAAAATTGTCACATATAATAATATTCTTTAAAAGGTGTCTAGGACCATTTTAAAAAAGTCACACAGAGATAGAGTATTTCCTGTAACATATTTTACTCCAACGCGGCTTATCCGGCACTAGAGGACTAATATAACTGAATCCTTCAATTTCATCACGTGTGCTTACGTCATTTTCCATAAATATAGCACTTAAACACTCTATAAATAATTAACCGACGATCACCCCTCGCTAGCTTTAAAATTAAAATCAGCTAATAACCGGAAGCTTCAAAATTAGCACACATCAGCAACGTCATCTATATCGCTCCACGGAATCTCTCTCAGTCGCTATCTCTGCATACAGCGAGGGAGAGATAGAGAGAGAGAGGAGAGAGAGAGAGAGAGAGAGAGAGAGAGAGAGAGAGAGAGGAGAGAGAGCTGTGCTATAAAAAAAGGAAGGGGGTCACGCAGCAACTCACGTTATACACAGCCACAGCAGCTCGGCTGATCGATCAGTGCTTTTAACAAGGGTGCGTCGATAATAGCCATAACGGCGTAGGTTCGCTCTCCCACGCGTCAATGGACCACGAGCGTGAAGCTTTGCGATAATATTCTCTCTCTCTCTCTCTTTCCCCCTCCCTATCTCTTTCACACTACCTACACCTGTAAAGCACACTTCAACGGACGCGCGTAGGTACGTGGCATCGGGAGAGTTATATATGGGTGATTATCTGCGTAAATTTGATGTGAACTCCGTGGTAGTTTTTAGATTTTCTGTATCTTATTCATCTTATAGGGTGTTTTTTATCGACTTGGGCACAATATTAATTATTCGAAAAGGCAGTAGATTTTCAAATTGACTTATTAAAACTTTTAAAATATATCTGTAATAGAGAAATATTTGATGCCACGGAGTTTACAGAAAAGTGCAGGGACAAACTTTAATCAAGAAAATGACCTTCAAAAGAAATTTCTGAATCAACGTAATGACCTATACAATTTAACGGCAATTCAAAAAAGTACTTCTACGTTGTAATTTATATCTTAAAAAAATATGTAATGTAGTTATAAGACATTTTATAAGTAGAAAATATTATACAGACATCCATGGAGCCAGGAAAACTGTTTGCAATCGAATTTAAATCATAAAATAGTTATCGAGCAGGAATACAAATTTACGTTTTCGTGAAGACACCTATATATAAGGTAAAAAAGGTACTGGCCGTTTAACGGTGAATAAAACAGTACATTACGATACGTGTGACCTAAGTAGTCCTTTACAGCACGACGTGAATTAGCTAAACGCTGTGCTATGAAGGACGACTTTTGACACGAGTATCGTATACTATTTTATAGCACTGCTTGCCTAAATCCGCTGTCACGCCTAACCGTGCCTTAAGCAGTCCAGTATCGCACCGTGAGGTTAGCGCCCGAGCGTAGCGAGGACGATAAGGACGGTGCAATAATGGACTACTTAAGTCACGGACAGGTGTGACTTAAGTGCGGATTTAGGCCACACAGTACTATAAAGATTTTTTAATACGTATTAATAATAACCCATATCATGCGCTGAAATTTTGCAGGCATATTGCATATACGTAAGCTTAGAATTGATTCAATTTTGGAGCAGAATGGATGATATTAAACTCATTTTTTAGCAAAAATATTAATTTTTAAAAATATATAAAATCGAAAAAAAAATTTCTTGTTATTTTATACGTTGAACTTGTCCAAAATATGTAAATTTTCATAAAGTTGACTTAATTTTCTTCCGTTTGATATATCTTATAATAACTTTCAACTTAGTTTCGAAAAATAATAACAAAATATTTGTTTAAAAAAGTTATAAAAAGTAAAAAAAATTTTTTGTCATGTTATACGTTGAGCTTTTCAAAAATATGTAGGTTTTTATAAATTAGACGTCATTTTCTTTCGTTTGATCTATCTAACGGTAACTTTAAAGTTATTTTTGTAAAATAATAGCATGATATTAGTTTAAAAAAAATTTTACTTCGAAAATTTTTTTTTGTATTTTCATAATTAAATTTTTTTTACTGACAATACCTAAACACTTGTACCTAATGAATTAATTATAGCATTAATTTATTAATTCCAAATTTTAATTATAAGATTCCTTAAATAAGTTAATTAGAAGCTTGGAGAAAGCATTCTTCTAAGGCAGTTAGCAGCGGTTTCTTTTTCATGCAACCTCCCAATTTTGGTGGTTATACCTTTGGGAAGCGGACTTTCTAAAACTTTGAGAGATGTGTTCATTTACCTTGAAATTAAGACTACCAACTGTACTTTATTCCAATGGGTCCTTGTATTTGAGTTGGTATAGGGCCGTCAATTCTGTACCCAGTTATTTTTTACGCAAATGAGCTTTTTTACACTGTCATATTCTACACAATCATTTCTTACACGGTCGTTTTCAACTTTCGTAATTCTTCGTCTTTATCTTCATTTGTGAATAATTTTGTACATTTTTCTAGTCCTAATAAATACGTAGTTATTGTCACAAGAAGTACATTTTTTATGAATAGAAGGTCTATTAGAACAAAGTACAGGTGGCAGCCTTGATTTGTAGGTAACAGAAAATATATCTCAAAGCTTCAGCAAAATCCGTTTCGTAAAGGTACACTCTTCTTGTAAATGTCAAATAATTGGGATGTTGCATGAGAATAAATTTTCGAAATTTTTGTGATTGCACGATTATTCACCAAGATTGAACTGGTTGAAATGTCGTGTGACGTCACGATGGTATAGGTTCTACGTAATATAAAACATACAATATGTACCATCGTTACTACTTAGTTTTTAACCAATCAATCTGAAACTTCACACATATTCATATCATTTGAAAATGAAGAGAACATTTTTAATATTGGACGTATCTTTATCAACTTGCACTAACTAGTTATAGCAATTAGTTACAAGAATACAATTTTTTTAAATTATTTATTTACATAACTGATAAAAACCTATGTAGAACTTGTTAATCTCTGCAAATAAATGAATGTTTCTGTTAACGTTCAAATAATTTGTATATAAACTTAAATGTGTAAAATTTTACATTGATCGGTCAAAAGCTAAGTTTTTTTCACTTTCAAGACAGAAATAATAAAATTTAACACACACTTGCTTTAAGCAGCAAAATCAAAGTTAGACAATTTAGTAATCAGCTCATGACCAGAGAAACTCGGCTTGAGGGCACACAAATTGGGGCTTCTCTCCTAGTCTACTCGAGCGACACCGGCTACGTTTATACATACATACGTAGACAGTGGTCAGTCACTGGTGGGGAGGGTTGGACGACGCGGTTACATGCGGAGGCGTCCGCCACGGCGATTAGAGTCGCTGGCTGCATTTCTGCGGGGTATAATACGCGTGGGGGGTTGCGATTAAACGCATCTGCCTCAAGCGGTCGAGCGGAAGCGAGAAAGAGCTCTATATATATATACAGTCCGAGTTCCGGAGGCGAGGCGCGAGAGTGCATACCGGGATTCATTGCCGGCGAGCTTGGAGGTGTTGGGATGGCGCGTGGATGAAACCTGTGCAAACACGTGGGAAGAGGTTGTAAATGTATATGTGTATATATATATATATATATATATATATATATATATATATATATATATATATATAGCGTTCTTTATTTAGAGAGAACTGATTTACCGGGAAGTGCGTAAGTAACTAGTAGATACATGCCGAGAATGGCAAGGCTATTTTTGCTCGTATTTTAATCGAGCTGGGAAATATGATGTGGTGGTTTGATAACTGATTTTATCTATTTTATCAGTGAATATACTCATCATAATTACTTATACCAGGCTTCTTTTTATAAAAAATCGTAGTAATAACAATGTTAATATCTATTTTTTAAATTAAAATAACCCTTTTTTCTGCGGGGCTCCAACCTCGCCATTTTGTAAAAGAACATAAAATAAAAATCGATTAATGCTCCAATGCTCTTTGATGCGTATATGGGAGATTGTGTTATAATTGTCCCAGATGATATCCAGAGCTCGCATTCGAGTGTATGAATGAAAAAGAATGTTTTGCCTGCTCTAATGTGTCTATAATGTTGTCAACTTTCTTGGATAAATTGCAGAAACCGATTGGTTGATATATTTTGTTTATAATAAATCAATAAAATAGAGTCAAAATGTCAGTTCCGTGCCAGAACATGATTTTCATTATGAAAACTTATACGACGTAAAAAAAAGCGAATATGTCAAATCTCCACATACACGATCCACATGCAAATTGTAGGGTTAATTAAAGTCAGCTCCATCCCCCCTGTAAACCACTATTTAAAGTATGTTTATTCGTCAATAAAATACATTTTCTCATAGTATTTGGTGGATATAAGAATTATCTAAGCCGAAAAATTTGAATAACAAATATACGAGACAGTACAAGCATTTTTAACCTGAAATGTTAGTTCCGTCCCTGTCAGTTCCGTTCCCTGCCAACATCATATCATATTGTGTACATTTTGATAGAAATACTTTTTAATGTTTCCCATTCAAGTATTTTGTTTTAAATGTTATTATGAGTGCAAAAAATCCTCAAACTCTAAGCAAGAGTTAGTTATGCAGAACAACATTTTTTTGGTCTAATAAAGTTTTGGTTTAATAAAGGCCTTCAAGTAGATTTTCCATTCATTTTTTTATTCATCCACAAAAAGAGTTAAAGTTAAAGTTAAAGTTTTACAATACTTATATATTGAGGAAGTCGGGGTGGTAATACTAAAGCTAATTCGTCTTTTAAGAACTATTGGCTGATTTTTTTTTACATTTACTACTTATTTTTGTCACCTAAAAAACTTACTCTTTAATTTATTATGTTGAAAAACTTCATAAAAAATTGTTGTATGATCAGACATATGCCGAAGTCTCAGAGAGGGCGTGTTTGAAAAGAAAGTGCAAATGGTGATAATAATGGTGATGCTATAACATAAAAGCAATGCGTATGGCACTACGGATATTTCCTTTACTTTTGAATAAAACTTTTTTTAAATTTATTTTAATATATTATTTGTATATGAATACTCAAAATAATTATTGTTATAGTTAATAAAATATAATTAATATACCTCCTATATTTTTTAGTCAGAATTAGACAGAAGCATAATACGACGCCTCATACGACGACTAACCGATTTCAGCTTTTTGAAATATCGTCTAGTTTTCATGAGGTGAAAAATTGACAAAAATAACAGAAAATATTTTCAGCAAAGTACAAAAATGAAACATATCGACAGAGTGAGCATGTTGATATATTTTTGAATCTTCCAAACTCATTATTCTATTTATAAAAGTACAATGAAATAGTGTCTTTTTTTCAGAAAGCTGAAATCTGTTATGCTTCATATGAAGTGAGGTATCGAATAGATCATGCATATTGTTAATAATAAATGTATAATAATAGTATTATATTGATTCATAAACACTGCAAAGAACAATTTATTAAAATTACATGTAAAATAAAACTATTTATAATTTTGAAATTATAATAGCTGTCGTCTTTTTTTCCTTTATTAAACAGCCAGTTATATCCAGTTTTCAGATGCGTCACCTCTTCCAGTCACAACGTTTCTAGAGCGCTATCAGAAAAATCGCCTCATACACTATCGTCCACGAGAGCTTCCCACCTCCAGTTCGCCACCAGAGAGAAAAGAAAAGCAGAAAAGAATTCAATCGTCAGCGCTTCGCGTCACTCCCCCTCTTAGCCTCGTGTCAACAAACGCGTCAGCTCGTTCGCGGGGCGAGGGAGCGAATCCGAGCTCACTCAACGGAGCCGAGCGCGCGCCGCGCGGTCGCGTCTTTCGCGCCGAACCTCACCCTTGTACAACATACATCTTTGAAACCACATCCGCGACAGACTAACTCTCGCTTCGCTCCCGGCCCTTGGTAAATGTCGATGGAAGACGAGTCGAGTCTAGTCGCGTCGCGTCATCTATAACACGTAGCAGCAGCAGTAGCAGCTTCTCTCTCTTTCACTCTAGCGTGCGCGGGGGCCATTTCTTCCGAGGAGCACGCGGCAGCTCAGAATGGAGCTTCCTAATCTCTTTTTATTGCCTGTAACTGCCTGTGACTTTGAGCCGTGCCCGGCAACCTAAGCGCTTGCCGCGCTGTTTCCTGGCTGATGCTGCTGCTGTCGCGTCTTGGCTTCGCTTCGATTTCTCAGCTCAACGCGAATGGCACGGTGCGAGACGTACAGAGACACGAGGAATCTCGAGCGTCGGCTTTGAAACTCGCGATTCGCCGTGCGAGGGGAGCGGAGCGAGATGGGCACAACGGGTGAAACGGATGTATCCTTTATACTTTCATGTGTTGTTGCATTTTTCATATTTACATTTGTTGATGGGGTTACGCGTTAATTTACGAGTGCGTTAAAATGAGCTTGTATGCATGTCAAAAGTACTTAAAAAGTTTCGACATCTGTCACTACGATTTTTACTGCGAATGTATAATGTAGCAAACAAATCTACTGTCTTGATTTTACCGACTTACCTTTGATTTTCTTTATTAGTTGACGTATGTAAAATGTAGTAAAAATTGACGTTATGTACCTAAAAATACTTTACATAATGAGGAAACGCTATACAGAATTTTAAGTTGATCTATAAAAAGCTTCATTACCACCCTAGTAGAAAATTATCTAGTTTTATCGAGGCCCTCGATTATTTCCTTGGCAAACTAGATAGATCTACATAGTTCTAGATTAATTTTCTACCAGGGCAGTCCCATTTTAAATCTGAAAAATAATCGAATTCTTAATTCTGAGATAATCAAGGTCTTATTATACAGGAGTAAAAAAATGATATTTACAAGTTTCAATTTTTTTTGTCAGTTCAATATCGATTTACTGAAGTTTATTAATTATTATTTATTATTCATAATTTATTATCAACTATTATTCATAACTATATTGCTCTCTGGCGGAAATGAGAACTCAACAATATCGATTTTCAACAATATTCTGTAAGTACTTAAAAGTGTCATATAATTTGAAAAAGAATTAAATCTAGATTGTGCGCTTCGAGGATTTCGATGTTTACATGGATATTCTCTTCGAGTAAGGCGTATATATTACCCGGGATTCTCGAAGACGAGGTCAAGGTGTTAATCAACGGGAAAAATTAAATCTAGATTTTTCGCTCCGAGGCTTTTGATGTTTACATGGACATTCTCTTCGAGTAAGACGTGTATACCACCCGGACATCACGGAGAAGTGGTTCAGGTGCTACATACTGGTAAGAATCAAATCTAGATTGTGCGCTCCGAGGCTTCTGATGTCTACATACATATTGCTTTTGAGTACAGCGTGTATACGACCTGGACCTCTCGAAGACTAGGTCTAAATGTTTAGAACCTATAAAAATCATGTGTAGATTATGCTCTTTGGGCCTTTTCATGTATACGTGCATATTGTCCTCGAGTACGGCGCGTATATTACTTGGGACTCTTGAAAACGAAGTCCTGGTATTATGCACCGAGAACAATCAAGTCTAGACTGTGCGCTTCGAGATCTTTGATGCCTATGTGCACATTGTATTCAAATACGGCATGTATATTATCCGAGACTCTCAGAGACCAGATGCAGGTAGATGTGCGCTCTGATAGCACCTAATGTGTTAGAATAATTTCTTAAATCGTTCATCGGAAATTTTTAGAACGTTTCTTTTGTCTACTTTATTATATTTAATAGATTTCAGTATTGTTTGAGATACATTTTTAATCAGAATAATTACTTGTTAATTTAATTAAACTTAAAATGAAATACTGAATTTTTCAGAATTTTTTACTCAAAAAATAACAGATTTTTTTGGCATACGTTATTGCTATAGTAATTACTACAATAATTACATTTTTAGCTTAGTTTATTCTTAAACAAGTATTTAGTAATAGCTTTAGTAATTACTAAAGTAATACTCACATTCTTTTCCAGTCTTTAGGAAAAAAATAATTGTTAAAGTAATTACTTAATACTTGCTATATAATGAAGTAAGTAATAATAATTCCTTTAGTAATTTCTTTAGTAATTATTAAAGCAATAAATTATCCCAAAAATGTAGCGTTAGATCTTAAGTAATTACTAGTTATTAAATCAATAACTTGATAATATATTAGGGAGCCACCGCTGTCTCCGGGAAGAGAGCTCTAAAAACCCGGTATAACATTAAAGTCAATTATTCTCATTTCGCCTCGGTCACCCCTATAGCTGCGGGCGAAGCTCTTATCGCGTTTCTTCTCTTCGATGTTCTCGTATATATCTTGGCCTGTACGTGTGTGTAGAGTGAGAGAGGCAATTTTTGAAGGGACCGTGGGTTATATTGCACGACTGCTACAGAGACGTTAGCGCACGTGCAGTGGGATGCGATGATTCCGCACGAAATATCGTTTGCAGCGTTCTCGATATGCGAGAACGTGTTTCACTTAGAGCTCGGTTATAGAGCATGAGAGAGAGAGAGCACGAGAGAGAGAGAGAGAGAGAGAAAAAGAGAGAGAGCTTGACCTTATTTTTGCCAGGATGGAGCTAGGGCATTAAAAAGTTTCTCATCTCTCATCGCTGAGACACTGCAGAAAAGAGATCACGTGGCTTATAAAGAAGGTGACGTGTTGTATACTGATGGGAAGGTTTTCAATTGTTTTTGCTTTCTCACAGAAAACACTTTTTCAAAGATGGATTTTTTTGTGAGAATTTAACGGATAAACATGTTTTATGGCTTTGTGTAAATATAAATTATAATTTGTATGCGAGTATATTTGTACGTGAATATGTATGATTATATACAGTATATTAGATTTTTTATATAACCAAATCTTTTGGTCACCATAACTTCTGAAAGCATTCGTCATCCGCAAAGAAATTTTGCAAGCATATCTGGAATCACCTGGCATAAAACTAATTAGAAGCATTCGTAATCCGCGAAGAAATTTTTCAAGTATATCTGGAATCACCCTGCATAAAACTAATTAGATTTGGAAGCCGGTCGAATAATATTAAGTTGGCTCTTTTACGATTGCGAAGTCAAAATAAAAACTCTTAGCTTATTTTGTCATCTAGAATTATTTCGAGAAAGTAGATATTCAGAATATTAATTTATCACAGAACAAGAATTATCAGTTGCATTGTATAGTTAATTCATACAATTTCTTTTTATAAACAGATACCTTTGAATTGCTCATTTATAAGCATGGTACAAGCCTATCCAATATTGATCAGCAACCTTACCTACCAGAGTACGCTTTTTCATATTTTAAGAATAAAATATCTTGAAACATCTTAACTGCTTACTAGTTTGTTATTATTTTCAAAAACTGCATAAATTAAGATATTTTAGGTCACATTGCAGTTAAGATCTCGGACTTTCAAGAGATGCATTCCATTTAACGGTTAAAATGAATGCAAATTTTCGTGACTTATAGAATTGAATGACATTTAAAAACTATTTTTAAATGATAAAGTATTTCATGTTGAGTATACGGAATATATATTAGCTAAATCATGTTCGAATTAGTAACGGGGGGTGGGACAAGGTGAACTACCTGAGGTTCTAGGTGACTTAATTCGTATCAAATGACAGATATAATTCAGTTTTAATGTCTGTATTAGTACATAAACTAATAAAAAAATCACATGAAATATAAAAACCGTTGCCAATTCATTGGCACTTACCGTCCTTAAACTAAATTAATTGTTCCAATATGAAAGGGTGTACTTTCTTATCATTGATGTTTTGACAAAAGATAATTTTCTACGAAAATTATAGAATGATATGTAATAATCGTTATCATAGCATTTTTTTTTCTGTAAGTAATTCATTAAAATTATTTGAATATTTAAATTAACTGTAATCAGATGTTTGTTCGTAGATACACTGAATTCTTAATCATTTAAAATTTTGTGAGCGATTTACCATCATAGATTTCCGAGATATAACCGTTTAAACTAAATATGACTTTTTTCGTGTATAGCAAAAGAAGGGGAAGGTCATATCTAAAATATGTGGTTGTAAAAGATAGATAATTTTATTCTCTGTTTAATGCACTTACACTAATTTGATAATAATATTTCTACATACCAAAAAACTCGAAAAACTAAACCTCAAATATACAAATATCGATAAATTGTTATAATAAACGAGTCGATGAATCGTTAAATATCATTTAATTTTAAATCTTCATTAAAAAACGAAAAAAATTAGCCCTGTTTGGTAAAAATGACCATGCTATTCTAGAGATATACTCGAACAAAAAAGAATTTTAAAAAACACAACCTCAAATATCTGGAAATGTAAAGGTCGTTGTGATCTGGGCTTAGAATTCGTTTAAGAGATACTAAAGAGCTACCGTTTTGGTAAGTTTTCAGATCAAATGCTGATGCTTTACTCCAGAATCCGCTACTGAATAAAATCGATTTTTTTTATAAAAAGATTTTTCTCGTTTAAAAAGAAAAAGATAAAGCCTCAAAAATTTTAAAGAATCTTACAGAATTTTATTCTTCTTTATATTCCTAATTATCTCAATGTTTAAAAAAAAATTGTTTTACTTTACAGATATAACTATTTGAATTATATGACGATTTCGTGAATAACAAACAAAGGGAAATAGCTTATTAAAAATTTCGGATCGGAAAAGATAAGTAATTTTATGATCTTTCAATTGCATTATCACTCAATCGATAATATTACTTCTACGGAATCAAAAATCCCAAAAAACGCATCGAGAAACAAAAAAATAATTTGAGCCGCCGCCCTTAAAAAAACAGAAAAAATGTGCCCCGAAACGTTAATGTTTACCGTGTGCATTCAGAATAAAATTGATCCACATCAATACGCACTTACACACATATGCACATGCACGCACGTACACGCACACACGCACACACACATCCATACAGACATTTTCTAAAAATAGTGTATTATGATTCGCAGTATTCAGAATATGTTTCTAACGTATTTTTAGCAAAAAAATTTTCCACCTTCACAAAGCTTCCTCTGGGAGGAAGCAAAAAACTTCCAAGATGGGATTTGTAATGTTTTTTGTAAATAACCAATTTAGCTGATTTTTCAAAACTGTGGGGTAAGTTGGACTACTTAAGGTTCCAGCTGGATTAATTTATATCAAATCACCGATACAATTCAGTTTTGGGGTTTAGATCTCTTTATTAGATCATAAATCAATAAAAAAATCATATGAAATAAAAAAAATTCCATCATGGGTTTTGTAATGATATTTATAAATAACCAATTTAGCTGATTTTCCAAAACTGTGGTGTAAGGTGGTATATCAATGGTTTCTTGCAAATAAATTCAGTTACATGCTACTCTATTTTTTATATATTTCGCACTGAGAATTCATTTTAAGAACGCAAATCAAGAAGCGTGAGTACACAAAAACCCGCTCGCGATCGCCAATATTTAATTACGAAAGTGCAGATTTTTTCACATTATTTGCGAGGCAGTCCACTTTTCCCTATTCCACTTTACACCACATTGACTTTCTTAAATGTTGTCCATAACAACTAGTCTATATTTGGTATAAAAATTATAACAAAGATGACTTTTGCAGGTTTTTAGTTGCTCTTTACGATAGCGCTAAAAGTTTTCACTAAACTTACCTGGAACATTTCTATTTAAAAAGCTGTCACTACACTTATATAGACAAGGGGAAATTTCGAATTGACCTCAACATAATTTTTATAACGTTCTGAGCATATATAATGAAGTTCTTAACCGCTTTCGACAGGTGGTGCCTCTTGCAGCATGAGATATACCTTCCAGTCCACCAGCTTGCTGCACGGTTCACGTTGCCTCACTGTCCCCCACATACAGTCACTATTTCATTTTCTATTATTATTACTGTATGATCAAAACATAAACAATTCATCGTAAGAGTTCTTTATACAGATTAGCCTAAGAGTATGGAATATATTTGCAAATTATGAGTGTATAGATTAACCTACTGTATAAGCAGTGTAAGATTTATATGTATAAGCAAGAAAAGGACATAAATTGTGAGTTTAAAGCCCTCCATGCATATGAAGTAGGTACTATGAACCTTATATATGTACAGAGATTTTGTTATACAAACAAATATGTAAATCTTTAAGCTACTTCTATGTAAATAACAATTATATTGCAAACAACAAGCTGCTAGTATTTTTGGAATATTTAAACTATTGTTATGAT
Source organism: Gastracanthus pulcherrimus (assembly GCA_949152435.1). Classification (NCBI taxonomy): domain Eukaryota; kingdom Metazoa; phylum Arthropoda; class Insecta; order Hymenoptera; family Pteromalidae; genus Gastracanthus; species Gastracanthus pulcherrimus. The sequence continues at coordinate 16,255,526 of OX424576.1, forward strand.
AAAAATAGTTTGAAATTGCTCATTTTAGAGAATATCATCTAAACAATTTAGTTCAAAAAGTTTTAGAGCAGAATCAAGGTAGTCTATGTACATAAAAGATAAAGTGCGAATAAGTAATTCTCTGAAATGTTTAATACAGACAGTACCCTAGTAGAAATCTTATCGTGGCGCCCACATTCGCTATAACGGCCTTTATAGACAAACTAGATAGTACTAGCCTATACAAAACTCAATAAATCCATAGAGAACTACATAGTTTTCTCAATAATAATATATACATATAAAATCTGTGAGGTTATATTATTTATTGTACAGAACTTTTATTGTAAAAATTAATGTTAAAAAAAGTTTAACATGCAAGTTTTCAATTATAATAAGATCTATACAGTTCTATTCATACTATTTACATATAAAAGTAGTCAGAAAGTATATCTAACCTAAAAAATGAAAATTTAGAAATGTTGATCCTTGCATATGAAAAACAGTGATCACAAAATAATGTTATTGATTGATTTAGTTGTTTCTTGAAAAATAATATATAAATAATACTAATTTTTTATCCACGTGTGAGTTGTTATAATGCATAAACTGAGCATCCGTGGCAACATTTTCAAATACAAACACATTAGTCGAACACATGTAGACGATAATTTTCTTTATACGTAACTAATTATTATGTTTTAGCTGGTCATAGATGTCAAATGAAAGTGTTTGATTGTAAATTAATCACACTAGGAAATACAAAAATAGAACATAGATAATAACCCAAATTCATTATTTCTATTTAAAAATAGAAAATTAATCAGTTGATAATAAATGTGTGTGAAAATAGTTTTTCTGCCCTCCGGACGCTTTCCGGCGCCGTCGAGCAGAAAAATAGTATACACACCTTGGCCAGTAAAAAATAAAGCCTCAGATCACATGTTTATCAACCTCGGCTTCGCCTCGGCCGACAATTACGTGTGATCTGAGACATTTCTTATTTTACTGGCCTAAGTATGTAATATACTATTCCTTACATTAACCGTACAGGTTTTGAAACCAAGCCTGGATTTATGATGGAACATAATCAAATGTAAGGAAACTAATTTTACATACACAAAATAAACATATGCTCTAATACTTCATATAGTTATTTGGATATTCAGATTATTTTCTTATTTTGATTGTTTAATATAATGTGCAACATAATATTGTATTTAGTTCTTAAATAAAAAAATTCGATGCATCTAAAATTTGATAACCTTACACTTTAGAGGTTATTTACATTTACTTAAATTGGTAATAGGTGGACAATGACATGAAAATACCTTTAAATCAAAATAATACATAATAAGCATAATAGATTATGCTTATGTTTCTGAAAACATAACCTTTAAGTGTTTGTTATTGTCATAATTTTATCGAGGAAAATAATATGGGAAATTAGAAGGGACGACCGATACATGCCTTTACAGTAACTATCTAGTTTGCCTACATAGATATACACAGTGCGAGATTATTCTAGACAGAACTATAAAGTGGACGGGATAAATTTCTACCAAGGTAGGTACTAATACTTTACCGTAAAATCAATCGACTTAATGACTTTTTTAAAGTTGATATTTATAGTACACCTAGAAAAATAAGGTAGTGTATCACCCAATGAGTAGCGTATTATTAAAGGTTTGCTAGTATTTGAGATTCGTATAAATAAGTTCGGTAAATGTGCAAAGACGTAGTTAGTAAATGTTTATATATGATACTAACTAAACTCCTTAATATTATATTATTAGTACATTTTAATGTGTATCCGTTGTGTACGCCCGTGGGACAGTGAGTCTTAGTGAACGTATTTGAATTTAACCTATAAAGTATGTCTACTTGTATACAGTATTATAGATATACTTCGAAGACTAAATTTAAACACGTTCGCTAAGAATCAATGTCCCGCGGGTTTACCATGAACGTAGTAAACAAATTTTGAACATTAGAGAACAGAATATAAAATACTTTTGAGCTCGTGACATCGAAAATATAACATTTTTTTAACGTTCTCTAGTGTTCAATTTGATATATATCATGCGGGTGATAACACTTAAACTGACGGACTAAGATTTGATATTTTTATTTTACAATATTGTTTTTTAATAAATATTACTCTACTAGAAAATTATTTCATGCTTCCATATATGACCATATATGTGCATAAGGTACAAATAAAACTACGTACATAATCATATATACCCATATATAATCTTATATAGCCATATATGATTATACATAACCAGATATGATTATATATCACTATATATTGATGCATAATAATTCCAAATAAAATTCCATATATAACCATATATTGCTATATATGGCTATTCATGCTAATATATGACCATATATGTTTTCCATTTATGTTTTCCATATATGGCCATATATCACCACATATGTCTATATATAAAAAAATTTTCCCTGGGATGCTGTTTCTGCTGCTAATTCTGCTGCTACTCGAGGCAGTCATTACTTTGCAGAAGAAGAAGAAAAAGAAGAAGAAGAAAAAAAGTGAAAGTTAATATGAAAAAGAAGGCGTGGTAAAGCTGTCCCTGGTGACCGAGCCAACAGCAACAACTACCACGGTTTATCAGAGTAACGGCTTGTTTTTCTTCCTCTGCCTCCTCCGCCCCCGCTTCCACGTTAAGGGGGGCTCAATAACTCAGACGGGGTAGAGAATTTTCTTGAAAGTATAGCTGGTCTTACGTATTTTCAGTGTACGCAAAGAGGAGGCTCTCCATAAAAATTTCGCGTGTGTGCACGCCGACCCGTATAAATTTTACGTCGTCTTCGGCTTTCTCTCTTGGCCGAGTGATGATTTATATATAATACGAGCTATCTGCATGCCACTGCTATGAATATAGGTCCGATATTTATTATACGTACATTAGCCTGTAATAAAAGGGAATCGTTTTCTACTCTTTTTACGACGCGTGCCGCTGAATTTGTAATGCGAGTGTGGGTGAATTTCGGAGGAGCTTCAATGGTGGGATCGAACGGTGCGAATCGATGGTTCTAGAAGTGCATGGAACGTTGATAAAAAGTTGGTTAAATATTTTGACAAGATGAGATTTTTCTGTTATTCGCTGTGAATTTTATAACGGGTATCGTTGATTTCGAATTACCAATAATACTGTAGGTATATATTTATTACGTGATAAAAATTTTATCTTTTAATAAAAGACTTGGATTTACGGGTATGTTTTATGTCTGGTTCAATAAAAGCGTTATAATTTTAATATTTTATTTGTGCAATAACCGTCAGTTATGTAATATTAAACACTTTCATGGCCTAAATTTCATTATTACGACTTAAATTCCAATTCGTGTTGTCCAAGTTTTTCTATTATTTGATGCTGCTAATTCACAGTATAGTGACTAATTGATTTTGTATCCCTTTACACGGAATCGCACACAGCAGCTTGTTTCCCGTTTAGAAAAGTAAATGATCTTACACGAGGCTGAACACATGCGTTAATTGCACATGTTTAGGTGTTTATGCGACAGGACTATCATTAGTGTGATTAGCATCGGTTAATACACTTTGCGCCCTGGTACCGCCAGTTCTCTCTCTCACACTCTCTCTCTCTTTTCCGATTCCTCTTGCTTTAATTAAATTCCGCGCTCCGCGAGAATTTCATTAATGTTTCCATTAGCGTTCTATCCAATATCTATTGGCAGTAATAATAGAAACAGCGGTAACAAGTCGATGCCCGAGGGCTGAAAGAGCGACTTCCGCGTTGTGGAAGATTGCGAAATAATGGTGAATGAAAACAAGTCCGTTGGATGAAAATACTCTGAACGTATCGACGAAATTAGCTGTAAATAATTAATCAAAGGTAAATATAGTTGGGACAACGTGTTAACATTTGTACTTCAATGATTGAACCTGCAGAAGGCACTGTGAAAGTTAAATATTGCTATTTAGTTACTACTGCGATTTATTTAAAACAACGTTAATTCTTTACCTCGTTTTTCAACTTTCTTCAGCTGTTCAACTGTTTTTTCACGCTTTCTAAAAATACTCGATGGAAATGAATGAATAATTAATAAAGTATAAAAAAAATAATAAAAAAAGGAAAAGATCGTCTTTGATAACGAAGTGCTCATTAGTCCTTGTCGGTCTCTTTCGGTCGACGTAGATAATTTGCTCGCGTAATTCTTCATAATTATTAACTTCCTACAATGGAAAATTTTTAATCACACAATTTCGCGCGAAATACATATATACACACAAACAACGCGAATGTAACTTAAGAAAATATGACTTCAACAAACAAAATGAAGGAAAGAAAGACCCATCAGCATTAATTCGCGAGCTCGTCTTCATCTTGCGTTTTACAAGAGGCTAAAGAAACTCACTTCCGTATAACGAAAGCAAAGCTACTTCGTAGATTTAACTTTTTCGATTCTTTCTTTTTTTTTTTTTTTATTATTTTAACTTCATCGGCACAAGTTTAGTTTAATTGGCTGCGCATTCATACTTATAATGAGAAAAGTTCCGTGCCGCGAAGCACTTGATAAGCCATCGCCGCTGAAAATACATCTCGGTGCGTCTGATTGTATTTTCGTCCGGGCACCGCGGAGCAGCAGCAACACCGGCAGCCTTCCCTGCCTCCCATCTCCCGACGATACAATCTTTTGACTTGACATCCGCAACGATGTCATCTTTTTCCAACTTTTCAATAAAGATGCAATCACTTTGAGACGCGCGGCTATACACGCCAGTTGGCTACAAATTTTCCTTTATGCCATCGGGCGAGGGGGGGGCTTTCATTATTCAGGGAATAAATGTTGACAGCGAAAACTGAAGCCGACGCGCGGACGCAAAAAGGGTCGCTGCAGCGCGGAAGACGACGACAGCGACGACGGGGAAGAAGCCGTTTCAATAACGACGTTAAAATGAATTGGCCGCGCCGCGGCGCGCAAAAGCAAGAAGCCGCGTCATAACGCTTTGACGATTCGCGAGGAGCGGAAGGCGAGCAGCGGGACTTTACTGCAGCAGGTCGGGACGGCTAATCAGCAAATTGCTTGATCAAATGAAGAAAAAGGGAATTGCGCTAATTGTCTGAAATTCAACGATGCGCGGCCCGCCTGCTTGCTCGGTGTATTTATTTTTTTATATCGAGGGAATGAAGAAGAAAAAGGGTAGAATTTTTTATCTCGCTCCGTTTTCACGTTGAATGTTCCAAGCCGTTTGCCGAAGTAATGATCAAAATCCACTTAAAGCTCTATTTTTTTTTGCGAGTTCGTTAGTCAGTGCTGTTACTTATCAGGACGCAAATTTATTTTTTCATTTTTTTTTCGTGATATTTTTAACGTTTTGACGAGTTCTTTGGAGTACTCAGTGGTCGAGTAGAACTGTGGAAGAGGCTCTCGATGAAGTACCGTGTTAATGATGGCTTTTTCGAGTTTTTAGATCCTCCACGTTTACTTGTTTTCTAGATAATCAATATTTTTCATATGAATCTTTGAGAAAGAATAATGAAAACGCATTATTTATCCCGCTCAGTCCAAGTCCCTCAAAAAGTGCAAGACATTTCCTGGAATGCATTTAAATATGTTCTAACTTTTTGTTTCGGGACTTTTGTAATAGATTTTTTTTTAATTTTTTCTATATGTGAGACTAAAAATATTCGATTTTTCTCTGATCCATATATATATATATATATATATATTAGTACTTTTCGATTCTAGTGCGATAAAAATGGTTTTGGCACGAGTGTCGTTGTCACCCTCGATTCGCTCGGGTGACAATGACACTCGTGTGAGAATCTTTTTTATCACGTGTATCAAATATTATTTTTTGACACACGATAAGTGTCAATTTTGTGTATGCCTGCGTTAGCAAGAAAAAGAATTTTTGACACAGTGTGCGTAAAGTTGCACCTTACGTATTTCATAAATTCTTAAAGTTGCAATTTAACATGACTAAAAATATAAGCCCTTTGCTCTCGTCAACTACTTCATTTTATAATTTCACAACTTATTTTACAATTATTGAAAATCAAATAATAATGAGTTATTGCAGTTTATCTAGTCCAGCGTTAATGAATCAGGAAATTAGTGACAAATATAATTAAATATTAAATAAAAATTATTTTGGATCCGAAATTTTATTAGATATTTAATTGAATATATAAATATAATATTGTATTTAATAAACATTTATTGAATCAATTAAATTTTTCATTGCAACATTATGATTAAATATTTAGTTGATAATAAAAGTGAGGTTATTTGCAAAATACGTTGTTTATATATATTTTTTAATATCTATTGTTAAATTACTCAATTATCTTTCGGGATTAGATTCTAAGTATATTGAAACTTACCATCGTTAAATCCACAACTTCGTCCATTATTGATTATTGATTTAACAATGCACATTCTTACATCAGGCTTTACTATTGGACCTTTGCTGCTTTATAAAAACACACATACAGAGCATTGACAGCTGTTAAAATCACGAACAGTCATTGTAGAAGAACCCTTATGTTAAGAAACATCTTAAGTGACTACTTGAGTAACAACTTAAGTCATTTATTGAAAAGTTTAAGTTAGTTCTTAAGTTAATTCTTAAGTTATTACTTAAGTTGTTACTTAAGAAGTTACTTAAGCATGTATCGAAAAATAAGTTATATCTTAAGTTATTACTTAAGTAATTAAGCAGTTACTTATTCTCAATAGGTTATACCATAATACTTAAGTTGCTGCTTAAGCAGTTACTAAGCAATAACTTAAGATATAAATACTTAAGATATATATAATTATATATTATTAGATATGATTAGATATGCTTACTACTATATATAATTTCTTTTACTCAGGTAAGGAGTTTATTTCAATTATTTATCGTAACAGACAGACAAATAAGTTAAATTAAATGAAAGCATTTAATTAAAAATTGACACAAGTAAAAAAGACAAAAATTTCAAGTGCATTCGGTACTAGAATACGTCTAGAATACGTTGCTATTTATTTAGAATTCACAATTCCCCGCTTTATCAATAATTTACTTAAACAATACGTTATTTACAAGTTTATTTTTAAAAGTCAACTGTCTTGCGGTCTGTCGTCGTAACCATCAGCCACGCGTGTTGTCTGCTGCTTCTTTTTTCCAGTCTCGTGCGCTGATGCGAGGCCGGATAAAAGTCGCTTTTTCTTTATACTCGCCGCTTACGCAAACGTGACAACGAGTGCGCGAACGTCAACCAAAGAGAAGAGGGAAACAAGAACTAGGTGGCACCTTTTCGTGAATTTCCACCTCTCTAGACAACTATAATACTTGACTAGCTCGTGATATATGTACAATATGCAGGAAGACCGCTGACAGAGTAAACATCTTTTCGTAGTTAGATTAAATATGGTAAAGATGCTTTCTGTAATTTTTGTTTTATGAAACTTTATCAATATTATGATTATAAGGAGCGGCCATAGTTTAGGTGGTAAGATGTTTACTTCCTAAGGTGATGCCGTTCTGAAGCGCGGGTTCAAATCCCCCTCAGTCCAAATTTTTCGGCATCAAAAATTCTTTGTAGGTCCAGATTTACCAGTGGTGAAGATCGAACTCGATTCCAATCAATATTTGTATCGTTGTTAAATCAAAGTAAAGGGGCAGCAATGCCCGTATAAAAATAAATAAAATTCCGAAATTCATTCCAGCTTTTGAGTGTTTCAATTTTATTAGCGAAAACCACCAAGTAAGCATGACCTGTTCTGAACTGTAGTGGAAGTAAGTCCAATTTAAAAATTTAGCAAACGCTCGTGATCATTTCGAAATTCAGAAGATATCGCATACGAATTCAATTAATTTAATCATTGTGATTAATAATGTATCGCACGATTAATCTGTTACTCCATCTAATGTTGAACTGATTACGAGCGTTTATTTGGAAAAATGTTGAAAATGGACTTGTTCAACTATTGCTCTGAGCGGTCCATATCTCCATCATAGAACAAAAAAGTGCTTCGATAACACTTGTCACCTCGAAACTTTTCAAAGCGAGAAAAATAGTTATTCCGACACGGAGGACAAAGGAACAGCGCGATATTCGTCCGTAATTGCCCAATCGTGCATGTGAACAGACTCTATGTATGGCACTGCAAAGACGCACGTATAAGTATAACCGAGCCTCCCTTTACTCTGTCAATCTTTTTGTCTCTTTCTTCTTTCTTTTGCGCCTCCTTTTTTTTATCCCCTCTTTCTCTTTCTCTCTCTCTCTCTCTCTGTCACACACTCGCCCGCCTCTCACCCTCTGCTCTATATTTCTCCGCGCGTCTTATATTTTCGATGGCCGCTCTAGCGTGAACCAGAGATATCAGTCGAACAAGCGAGCGAGCAAGCGAGCGAGAGCCCTTTTTCCCCCGGCCGACTGCGAACATTTCCCCAGATGCATCGTCGATTCCAGCCGAGGGGGGAGCGGGTGACGTTACGGGAACATATGTATTTCTGCGCAGTACTTTAACCCACTGCAGAGACAGTGGGATGCTTGTGTAACTCGGTGGAATCGCGTTCTCTCGTGAACGATTTTAGTCCGCGAAGATTATATTTCGGTTGTCGATTAGCAGTTTGAAAAAGTATGCCGATCGTTTGAAATAAGAATGGGTGTAGCGTCATAAAATTTTTGAAATTCTGAAATTAAATTCGTCTTTTTTTATATGTAGATGAGAGACATGGTAATAATATACACCTAGTATATGGTATTGCGAAAAATTATGAAGTAATTAAGAAGTATTTCATGTGTCTTTTCGTATCCAATGTTTAAATATTTCGTTAATCAGAATAAATCACGTTTAACTGTCAAAATTGTAATTTTCGTGAGACGTGCAATTAACGATTTTTTTGCCCATTTTTTCACACATTTTTTTGCCATGTTACATATATGTACTAAAGAGTATTAAATCTGTAATACATATGCCATTTTGACGTAAACAAATTGTAATTTTATTAGCATATATATTAATGATTTAATACTACATGCATGTATATGTATAAATGGGTAATTGTCAAAAAAAAGGAGCTGTTGGTGTCTTGCTTTTAGCTATCCCTCTAAATGTACTTCAGAACATATGACAGAGCTGAAAAAAATTTCTAGTGTTATAATACATCATGTAAAAGATATTCCTTTATTTTTGAAAGTCTAAATATGCGGTTAATCTGAATAAATCAAATTTAATGATCGATTTATCATTTTTGTGGCATATTTATTGTCATTTTCGTGGCTCGTCTAATTCACGCATTTTTTAACGTTAATAGCATATTTAGACTTTCGGAACAAAGGAATATATTCCATTTCATCAATTATTAATAATGTCACCGTGAAAGTCTGGCTACATATTATATATTATGTAGTACAAAGGCCAAATGTGTAATACAAATGACACGAAAATGACATTGTCCAGCTAGACATTGTCATTTTCGTAGCATTTGTATTACGGATTTACTTACTGCACTACATATGTAACGTGTAGCAAGATATTTAGAGTAACATTACTAGTATTAATGAAATAGAAGATAATCCTTTTGTTTCGAAAGTCTAAATATGCTATTAACGTTAACAAATAAGTGAATTAGATATTCCACGAAAATGACAATAACATTGGCATGAAAATGACAAATCGACCATTATACTGGATTTATTCAGATTAAACGAATATTAAGACTTTCAAAACTAAAGAAACATCTTTTACATGATGCATTATAACACTCAAAAAATTTTTTTCAGCTCTGTCATATGTTCTGAAGTACATTTAGAGGGATAGCTAAAAGCAAGACACGAAAAGCTCAATTTTTTTGAAAATCACTCATATACATATATACATCTTATCATAGACACGTACGTGATGTATAAATACCTCACATAAATTACGTCAGACCTTAGTTGCAAATAGCAAGTTAGAAAAAAAATCGCATACATGATAAGTCCGATATACAGAACCAAACAGTACTTTACAGTTCAAAATGTTCATATAGAAATAAGTGTCAGGGTTGCCAGCTTGGTGTTTTTCAAAAAAGTACCTTTCTTGTACAGGATGTATCTTTAGTTATACTTGAAGGATTTGAACATATCAAAAAAGATATGCAGGGTATTTTTAAGACTAAAAATTTGAGACATGCTAGGCCTAAAGCTGTATTGATTTGGTAAAATGGCAAGCGATATTCAACTTTGTAGAGAATGACCTATTGAGCTGCCAGTAGGTCTAACAATTTTTTTTAAAGATGGTAAAAAGACGAGAAAATTCTTTTTACTTGCGTTTAAAATTGTACTATTCGGAGTTCTATAGAATGTTTTGAAAATAAATATTTTTTAGCAATTTTAAAAAATTTGTTTTGAAAGTTCTTTTTTTATAGATACTTTTATATCAAAAAGTGGCAGAGATAAACTAAGACATCGTTGGCGGATGCGCTCAGATTATTTAATTTTGGCTGGCCTGACTCATACATATATGGAAAATACCGAAAAGTCCACAATTTGTACGTACTCATCGACATAATGATAATAAAAATAATAATAACTTTATATGGCCGCGATAATCACCGAATAGCGAAAAAACCCGATAAGTGGAAATTCGGAAAAAAGCTATAGAAATATGCAAATGAAAAGCAGTAATAAAATTCTAAGTGATATGTATACAACGGAAAAGGATTAATCAATTGCGGGAGCTCCCGCACTGCTATCCGTAGCTTAAAATGCAGAAAAATCCTTGATGAGATCACTCGGTGTACTTCTGCACGTGTGCGAGTGTGCGCTCGCGTTTGCGCGTGCGTGTACCCACGCTGTGCGAAACAAAGCTGAAAAAATCATGAATGCGATTTCATAAAAGCCGGGCACTGCGGCCTCTCTCTTTCACTCCTCTCATTCTCTCTGTCTCGCTTTCATTCGCTCGTGCACATAACGCATGACCGGCAATAGCGCTCGTGCGCGCGCGGATGGCCGTTTTGTTTTCAATTTTCCGGCCTTTAATACGCGAGCGAGCGAGCCCCGTGCCGCTGTTCTCGCGTGTGCCGCTGCTGGCGAATATAACCGGGACCGTAAATACGCGTCGGCCCTCTTTCTCGCTCCTGTATATTTTCGCTCTCGAGCTCTCGCGCCGCCCTTCTAGAATTAATAACGCGTCGCGCGATATACGCGCGAATCGTTATTACCATAATGACCGAGTGTAATTGGAATCAAGCGGAGAATGCGCTGGAGTTCTCTTTTTCTCTCTCTCTCTCTCTGTCTCTCTTTCTCTTGTTTTCGCTCTCCCTCGCACTATCCCTCGGTACGCATGGAAAAATCTCCCGGAAATGTGAAAAGAGAGAGAGAAAGAGAGAGATGCTACAGACAGATATATGTATTATCTTTGTTCGCACATAAAATGATAGAAGCAGAAGTTGATAACAAATATTACGTGGAATACTTAAAATATATCACATTCAGTTCGTCGTATAGATAAATACAAGATGACTGTACCCAATATGGCCAACCATGGCCATATTCCAAAGCATAAAGAGAAACGTAAATCCTCTTTAATAAAAATACCCTGGAAAAGTAATTTTCGTACTCATCCTGCGGCTCAATAACTTTTTATTCTTAGCCGCACCGCAAGACCGCACCGCGCGCACCAGACGAACACGAGCCGCGTCGCGCCAACGCAAACCTGCCGGGGCATCGGAACTCTCCCGCAGTTCCTTTATCTTCCGTCAACAAGGGGTTAACGCGCGCCGCGGTGAGCGTCGCGTCGAGGCGCGTCGCCCGCCGAAGTTTAGCCGGCCGCACGAAGCGAGGCTCGACGAAGCGCGAAAACCCGACGCCGTGGTGCTGAAAACCACCGCCGACGCCGACGCCATTGCTCTGCAGTATCCGTACGTACAGTGCGCGTCAGAAGTTCCGGAACGGTGTATAATTTCGGAAAAACTGCATTATTGGAGAAATGTACTGTACGGAATTTATAGGATTTCGAGCGAGAAGTTCACCGATGACCTTCATTTTCATCCTTGCCCCTATCTTCAAAGTTGTTTCAAGGTCAGGTTGGATGATTAAATTGGAAATATCCATTTTTGACCTCAGAAATAGAATAGAATAAGGGTCAAATAATGGGTTATCATACTGGACCAACAATGAAATAGCCTGATTAGAGAAATTGGAAAAGGTAGATAATATTTAACTGTAGTACATGTAATCATGATATTTAGATCATGACTTATAGAGTTAATTTGATGTAGAATCATAACCACATATTGTAGCATAAAATATTCAAGGTCAGAATGAAGAACATAATGTAGGTCACCAGTGAAATTCTTGCTCGAAAACGTATTAATTCTATATATACAGCTTTTCTCCAAAAGTTCAATTTATATGAAATAATACTCTGTTCCAGAGCTTTCGACATACACTGTATAGACGTGAATATAACTCTCTCTCTCGCTCTTTTTCTCATCGCCTCTCTTACCTTCTGGTCACAGGAAAGGAAGTGAAAAGGGTGACGCCCGGTGAGAAGAAGTGCGAAAGAGATGGGAAGATAAAAGTTACTATATAGAGGATGAAAGAAAGGGGGAAATGAAGACAAGATTTATGTACCGGGGAAAGGGACTTTTTGGAGAGAGAAATATAGATGAAAGAGAGAGAGAGAGAAAGGGAGAGGGGGAGAGAGATAGGCAGAGAGGCCAAGACGACGACTACTCATCGTGTTTTCCGGGCGATATGAAAGGCTGGTGCGTTCGTCGAAGCCCTCTGCCGCATACGCGCGCCAGCGCATTGTTCCTTATTTTTGCTCCACGCGAGACGGTGAAGCAATGAAAGAAGGGCTTGGTCTATGTCGACAATGTACGTAAGCCGATTTAATCTGCTACCGGCATTGAGTCAGCCCTACACTGAGAAAACTATATCGTAACTCACGCAATATATATCGTAACTCACGCAACATCATACCGTAACAATTTACGTATCGATTTCGTAATTTTTCAGCATCAGATGCGATATAATAGCGTAAAATTAGCGATTTGAAATCTTAATTTCTACATTAAAAATACAATTTTAAACAGTTTAATTTCTGATAATAGGCAAAATATTATGTGCAGATTCCATGCTCATGATTTTACAAGATTGGATTGAAAGGAATTTGATCTACGATAGGAGTATGAATTGAAAAATTTACGATATCAGAATTTTACGATATTAAATTTACGATATGGTTTTCTCAGTGTAGCAAGAGTAAGTGAGAGAGATAGAAAGATTGATTGATTGATTTATGTTCTATTTAGCTATTGGAGTACAGCCCTATGTTAACGTCCCTTACAAAGTATAGCACATTTCAGATATTTAAAAAAAATTTACATTTTCTGATTAATACTAATACTTTCTTAGATCCTCTAAGAAAATTATAGTTGTTGTCTAAAATTTTGAAAATTGTTAATTTCCGTAGTAGATTCCTGAGAAGAACTGGTATGTTTTAGGAAATCTAAAATGTACTAGTCTTCGTATGGGACTTCGATATGGCCTTAACAGCAGTACAATTGAGATAACAAAATAAAACTAAATTAAATTTCATAAATAATTTACGTATGGAAGTAAATAATTACTTATAATACTTATGGTACTAAACGCACGCAGTAGAAAGCAAAAAACAATCTAAACGTTTATTTAAAGAAGTGAATATTTGTGAAGTAAATTTTAAATATAATGACTAATACATATAGCTTATATATAGTAACATGCGCCATAGCAAGGAGCAGATTTATAGTAATCGGATGGAAGAATAATAGAAAATAACAAACGGGTTACAAAAAGTTTACATTTAGATTGAAAATGCGGTCTTACGCTTAGCTCGGGAGTTCAGTCCGCAATATCTCTTTCATGAATTAGGGATAAGAGATGTTGTTTGAAAGAATCGCAGAGATCGGGATGAAAGGTGATAGGGGGTAAGGAATTTAGAAGATAGGAGGTGAGGATATGGAATGGAGATTTTTTAGCTTTTGTGCGGGGAGCTCTTATGAAATATACGTTTTCGGTCTGTCTTCTTGTAGTGCGACGAAGATTGAGAGTTTCTGCAATCGTGAATCACCGCGCGAGGTAGTCCGGGTATCCTTTCGCAATGCCATTAAATGCTTGCACCCCCAGAAAGTACTTATGTTTTCTCGTAACAGATAACCGCCCTAGCGAAATATGATAAGGGGTGACTTTTTGCTGAATGGGATAAAGCCTTTCATGACACGTATGTACGCATTAAGTAGGCATTAAGGGCTCTATGTAGTTTGAGGGTTTGTGTAGCTGTAAGATGATGATGATAGACTACACAAGCATATTCAAAACGTGGGAAAATCAGAGACTGAACCAGTGGTATTCATAATTCACGAGAGAGGGCTTGGCGATGATGCTTAATAGCGTAGAGCAAAGGCAGTAGAGCAAGGAATAAATCATGCGTGATACTTCGCTAAATTGTTTATATCGATTAAGGGTGAAGGAGATCCACAATCCAAGATTTAACACTTCAAAGACGTAGGGAATGGCAATGCCATTTATAGATAATTTCGGGCAAGAGTTTAAATCTATTCGTGCCATATACTGTTGGCTACCTAGAATCATGACCTTCATTTTACCCATATTAAGTGCAAGTCCATTTTCGATGGCCCAGCGAGCGATCGGTTCAGCATCCCTAGTGATGGAGGCAAGGTCATCCGCAATATTTTCTGGACAAAACGCCGGATTGAGAATATTGGGTATATCATTTATAAAGATAATGAAAAGAAGGGGGAAGTACACTACCATGCGGCACATCTGCGAAAGTCCTACATCAGTCGAACACTTTACGGAGATAATTAAAAAACCACTTGACGATTCGATCGGAACAAGAATATTTCATGCGGTATAATGTTGAACGCCTTCGAGAAATCGAACAAAATAAAAATTGTGATGAGACGTTGGAGTTTAGTCTGCAACTCCTTGAACACATCAAGATGAACTACGGAACAATAGTCAAGATATGGAATACTTAATGCATCTGCGAGCTACTTGCGCAAGGAACTAGTGTGATGCATGCTCGAAGAAATTGAAATCCATAAAGCGCACGATTAACGTGCTCAGTTGTATACTCTACGTGAGGTTTCCACGTAAGTTTCGAGTCCATGACAACACCAAGATTCGAAACCGTGTCAACGAAGGGAAAAAATGCGCCTCTATCCACATCAATGCCTGACAGTTGTGGATTCCCAAGTAAGTTGATGTTAAACGCTGAGCTGACAATAATGGATTTGATTTAATTTAAATTGTGGTAAAGACCAGCAGCCACCGCCCACCGCGATACGGCCTGCGCCAGAGCTGTCAGGAGCCTTATACCTTCATGCAATTCAGACAATTCTACTTGCGTATAAATTTGTAAATCGTCTGTGGAACTCCTAGATTTTGTAACAACTTTTTGCTTACTACCTGTAAATATTGGATTTGATCTACAGAACAACACTTCTGGAAAATCTCATACTGATCAGTTTCTGAAGCAACGTCGTTGGTGATATAGTGTCAAAGGCTTTGCTAAAGTCAAATAAAAGGAGGATGGTTACTGGATTTCTAACTTTTTTGCTTTTATCATTTTCCATCTACTCGATGCTATCGATACCACTGCGTATGTCCTCGGTAAGTTTAAGTAATGCCTTCTGAGTACTGTGAGACTGTCTGAGCCCCGCTTGAAAATGATCTATGATTTTCTTGAAAGTTGAAAACTCAGTAAACTGCGTGTGTATAATCTTCTTGAGGACTTTCGATAGAAAGCTCTGAAGAGCGTTCGAACGGAGGTCAGAGACAAAAGATGGAACAGCAGTTTGCTTTAATGACACCAACTGAGCTTTCTTCCAATTCTCCAGGAAGACGCCACTTGAGAGTAAAGAATTAAATAATTTAGCAAGGAAAGGATCGATAACCGGCAGAGCTTTAGCTATCACTGTTTGTCGTATGCCATCCTTGCCTACCGCTTGCGAAGAGGAATGGGAGACAACGAGGACCAAATCCTCAAAGGATACTTCCTTAAAGGTAAAGCCCTCCTCTAAGGTTACAGTTACGATGTCCTCCATCTTACTTTCGCACGCACTGTCCGAGACGGAAAATTGCAACAAAGTGCGGGTTTAGTTCTTCTTTCGCGGATGGTAACAACCCGAGGGCACGCAGCTTCTTCCATATATATGTATTTCTTATTGTTTAATTAGGCCTCGAAAATTCGATCTCGAAGGAAGGAGTTGCGATCCAATTCGGTCATCTTCTTAATTCAGCACCGCATCACGCTTACTGCGTTAAAATATAAGGTCAGCATCCACCCATGGATGGTTGACTTTACTTTTAGGTGTAAAACTATTTAATGGTGATAATCTATCTATAGTTGCCATGATATTCAAGCTGAGCCATGTAAGTCTTTCGTAAACTTCGATGCCGGGGCAATCGAATAGCGACCAGTCACAATCTTGTAGTGCTTAGATTAACTGTGTGGGTTCTATTGATTTGAAGTCCCGATATATGAATGCCAAAGGCTTGGTAGTTTTGGTGGTGTAAGTATTAATTGTAACATCAATAATATTATGTTCACTGGGAAATGAAAAGCTAAATCTGACAAGAGATGCGTATTGAGGTCTCACATTATTATTCTACGACTAAATTAATTCGAACAACATGTTATTTGCTCAAACCAGGCCTGCGCCCTTAACAAATGGTATATGTAGAGGTTAGAGGTCTATAGATGACCGCAAGAATCACAGTCGTCGAGTGGCCTTGTTGTGCGCTGCATATAAGATAATATTTATATTATTTTTATATTTTATTCATATCAGATAATCCGAAATCTTAGGGTGCATTTTTAGTAGCGCGTACCGTACGGGTACCCTTGTGCAAGCCTGTATAATTATTGCTAAAGAAATAGTTTATGTGACATTAAACTTTGTCTGAAACAATGTTTTGGTAATGCTAATTAAATAAAGTTTCATGGGATGTAAAAAAACCTCTTATTTGACTGTTATCGTGGCGTATGCGCTCGAGTACCCGTGTGGTGCGCACTACTGAGAAAGTGCCCTTAAGTATACCTATTGGTTCTGTGTTTGATCGCGTTATAAGTTTCGCCTGAAGGGGTCCTGACCACCTTAAAATTTAAGATAAATTGGTTATATATTTTTTAGGAAAGAATTAATTATTCATCATATATTACATTATCTTTTTCGGTATGTGTAAATATATTATCGAAATATATTAGAAAAAAATTATTTTTTGGTCGTTAGGTTACCTTAAATAGCTACCGAAGAGAAACTGCTCCTTTTTCAGCTTCCACATGATTTTGAGAATGCTAAGCATCGGATTGCACTTTTCCAAAGGTTTTTGTATAAAATACAATTAATTCTGATATAAGCGAAGGAATGTGTATTAAAAATTCACAGACATAAGTTATAGTTTATAGGCGGTTTATCTTTCTTCCAACATCTGCCATGGGGGTCCTGCCCGTCAAGACAGGAGAGAGAGATAGAGAGAGAGAGATAGAGAGAGAGAGATAGAGAGAGAGAGAGAGAGAGAGAGAGAGAGAGAGAGAGAGAGAGAAAAAAGAGAATTCTAGCTTTGGCGTTAACCAGAGTCAGCTCAAAAACCTTTTTGCATGTTTGGTTTTAGTTGCAGATTCTCTTCTAAATTAGCGACGAGGTACTTTTTATACTTTTATGAAAACATTTAGGTATTAATTTGTCTATATTAAAAACATTACACAAATACAAGCACATACATACACATGCACACACGCGAACACCACGTACACAAACACACACACATGCCCACACGCCAACACCACGTACACAAAGACACACACACACACACACACACATACATACACAGTGCAAAATCACGAATTTACAACTTGTCCTCGTGGCGGGCGACTCAATTAAGGCACAAGTTTAACAGCGCTTCCAAACAATGTCTCGACGAATGACACGCGCCGCGAGCCGCCGCACAGCACACATCACGGCTCTCGCGCGTATACACAACTCGAGCCGGGGAATGCACGACGCGCGTATATCGGCTTTTGGTTATACGTAAACCCTGCTAACACAACGAGCCAAGAAACAATTTCTCCGCGGGCCCGACGCGCCGACGCGCCTCGCTTTGGATTTGACGCGCGATGGAGGAACAACTGCGTGTACGTATCATGCGCGCGGAGGTTCGCGTGTCGCGCGCTAATCCAACCTCGGCGGAAAAGCTATAGCTTCTGTGTTACAAACGAGCGTGACACGCTTGTCGTCGTTTTTGCGCGAACAGCGGATAGAACGGGCTTTCGCCGCGGCGCGTTGCGCTTTGTCGCGGCATGATTTTATCGTGCTCGCTTAGAATGCGAATTGATACGATTCAACGAGAAAGCTTTTTGTGACAATTAAATAATTATGTACGTATTTTTGTGCTTTTACGACGATTACATGTGATTTATTATTTGAACAGTCTGAATCATCATGAATGTAATATAGGCTTAAAAAATATTTGTCGGTGAGCATGCTTGCGTGAGTGTGTGTATGTATGTAAGCGCGTATGTATGTGAGTATGGACGTGTTACTGTATACGTGTGAACTATATTTCTGAAGAAAAATAGAGCCGTTTTTGGACGACGAAAGCTCGTGCAATTTGCGATATGATGCCTTATAGATTTCAGTAATATATTATACGTTTTTATTATATTATTTAACGTTACCGCCCCATATGGGATCTCATGTGGTATACTATTAAAAAATGGGAATCTGGTGTATGTTTATAAACAAAGCCCATGAGTTTTACAGAGGTACGTCAATCAATAGATAGAAGGATTCGAACCCAGATTACCGGTATGAAAATCCATTACTCTTCTGATTGATTCACCATATGCAGGCCTCAATATTAGAGGAGATCCGATAAATAGTAAATTTGTTATTGAAAAAAGTTTTTTTTTCGTCTGAATATCGCGACACATAGCTTTATCGTAATATTTTTTATAGATATTAAGCAATAGACTGCGTCTTTCAGAACTTCAGGGAGATACCGTCCGTAAGATGACTTATGATTTTAAAACGTATAAGATAAATGTCCAAATTGCTCACTTTGTGTTGTTGCTGTAATATCTATTAGGCTTATCTATATAGATTATAAAAAATATAAATTTTAATTGTTTAACTATTTCCGTGAGTTTTGTGCTAGCTAAAATACATTTATTAATAGTCATAATACCATCAAAAACTTAAATTGAGTATAAATTGGGACATGAGTAGAAATTGAGATTGTAGTACATATAATATAAATATGTCAAATTAAAAATGTTTCATCCTCGATAATAAAAAATATGCAATCTCCATAATACTCAAAAAATCACCGGAAAGCTACCTTATCCATATACAAATATACTCTATATGGTACTCTTCTATAGTAGCTTAGCTAATGTCGCCTAGCAAATTTAAGATACATTTATTCGTACTACGGTCACCTATTGATTGAAAACATTGAAGTTACAGTACAATATATTACACGACTCAATTTTCAAATTACTTGAAATATCAAACTCAAGCTTAGACACTCGACACAAACGACCTTTACTCGATAACGGAGAGCAAGCCTGGAAGATTACCTACGAGAGTGCGGCTGCTGTACTGCACATGCACGCAACACACAGGACGAGTCGACTTGACGGACGTTCATGGCGCGCCCACGAGTGGGGAATTCGTCAACTTCTATGTATATAGAGCGCACCCAGAGTCGAGCTTGCCTCGGGCGTCCCCGCGGTGGAGCGCCTGTTATCGCGAATATCTCTCTCTCTTAGAGCTGATTTCCCGGTGCGCCACCACCAACTCTCTCTCTCTCCCTCTTTCTCTCTCTCTCTCTCTCTCTATTTCTCCCTCTCTCTGTCTCTGAACATTCTTTGCTACACAGAGAGAATTTTCTGATAAAAATTACCGTAAAAATCATTGTAAACGTGGGATATTCTGACTTCATGGGAAAAAATACCCTACTGAACGGTAAAATTTACCGTGCTGAATGGTAAAATTTATAATGAATAACGTTAATTTTTACCGTTCAGTAGGGTAATTTCCCCCTTGAAGACAGAATATCTCACGTTTACAATGATTTTCACGGTAATTTTTATCAGAAAATTCTCTCTGTGTACCAAAGTTTTTTAAAAAAGGAAACGGGTATTTAAGTCGGGTATGTACGGTTATGTACATTGTCATGGTTTGTCAAATATTTTGCGGCAATTCGACTACATGTCGTAGTACACATTGTCATACACATGTGAGGACACGTTTCTTCGCGCCGCTACAGCTCTGGCGTTTCACCGCTAGGCGGCTGCTGACTCAATTCAGCCATTACTCCAGCTTACTCGCAATTTTTTTCTTGAATTGACATATTTATTTATTATTAAAAAATATTATAAGGATATTCTCAGATTCATTAGTGATTACAAAAATATTATTTTCGTTAAATGCCCATAAGAGCCTGTGTATTTTGTACTGCCCCGATCACGTCACTCGACCGTAAGATGGACCTATTCTTGAACATAAGATAACATATACTATACCACATGCTCACAGTGAATATAAGCCTGATAGCACATCCCTTCCAGAGCGCCTATGCAGGATTCGTCTACAACAGCCTTACCGAAGAGTCCAGTTACTGGACTTCAGTAGACAAATCCGAGATGATAACGCATAGAGAGAAGCCATCAAGCTTCGACGTTTTCTATTCACACATACAATCTTCCAAAAACTAACTTTTTACACTAATTCTCAACACTATTTAAGACTTTTTATTTAGATAACCTTTCCAATGACATACACGACAGTTCAATTGTTTACTGACGTAAAACAATTTTAACATAAAAAATGCGAAAGCGTAAATCGAAATACTCACGGTACTGTTAATCTCTCTGCGCTGAGACTGCGAATTTCTCATACACGCGATTCTATCGTAATTCTAGCAAACAAATAAACAAACTTTTCCAAGTACGGATCAGCAAGTACATACATTAGAATTCATTTTTATCATTCAACCGAGTAAATAATCGTTTCAGATAATCTTCTCAAACTTAAGTTGGCTATAGAGTTTCTTAGATACTTTCTTACGTTGAACTTTTGCCCAACGCGCGCGTGCAAATTGTCAGCGACTTTCAATTTCCGCATAGAGGTATAGGTAACGTACAGCGGGTCGTCGTGGATGATTCCCTCAATTTTCCTAGCATAAAAGCTTGCAGAGTTATTGTCAAAAGAAGCGTTATATTTTTTTTATTAAAATAGCGTACATTTGAAGCAAATTACCTCATATCTTGAGAATAGGGGCCCGTTGATAAAGATTACTAGTTATAGGCTTCATTTAGAGGTACCAGAAACCATCTCCTGAAGTTTGATGAAAAATTGTTTCCCAAATGGTGTACACTCTCCTATAAGCTTAAAATAACAGGAGGAACCGCAAACTTCTTCCTAACTACGTAGAATTAACTTTGCTACATTTTTACGTATTTCCAGAAGAATTAAAATATGGTATATTTTAGACCGCTTGATAGAATCTTATGCGTTCTTGTAATCTACGAATAATTGATGTAAAACTTTGCAGAGTTCCCATTTTTTCTCTAATAATTTTGTCTTACCGTGAACAATAGATGTGAAACATAAATGTTTTGGAGGTTCAAGTAAATTATTCATTTAATGAAAGGAATCCTTTTTCTCAGTGCGATTTAAATAAAATTTATTTAATGGTTCAGTAAAATTTACTCAACCCTATTAGGTAAATCCAACTCAACCAGTTCAGCTCAACTTTTAAAGCAGATTCTACGTAACTGCTGTACGATATTTACTAAGGATATTTTTTTCCGCGCACACGAGCTACTTATCTCCGCGGGATGATCGCACTCCGCGGCCGCTCGAATGCTCATAACTTTACTCTCGCCGAGCTGCGCGCGGTAGCTAAAAGTGGGCTAAGGGCCGAGAACGTTTAACAATATAAATCGGAAGTTGGAGTGCGGCGATTGCGTGCCGGGGAATAGTTACACTCGTCCGTCGAATTTCCTGTGCGTCAGTGCTTTTAGATTAGGATTTTCGACTTGTGTGCTGCGCGCCTGTTCTGCGCGAAGGGGCGCGGATATTAAGCGTATGCTTCCGGTGGATTTTATTGGTGGAGGGGGCTTTCTATTAACGGCGAGTTGAGGGCATGAGTTAGGGTACAGTGGATCGTTGAACGCGGCTAATCGTGGAAATTTTCTGTGGTGATTTTCAGTTTAAGGCACTTGGGGGGCGAAACATGGGATTGCAATTAATGCATACGTGATTGCTTATATGGGTCATTGGCCGAAAAGTGGAAGGTTTGTATGTCACTGATGTTTAACGAGTTAAAATCTACAGCTACAAGGTAGCTGCTCTTTACAAACTTTTTGTACTGTCTGAAATAGCTATTTCCTCTGTACTACATAAATACTTGGATTAGAAAGTTAATGCATAAAGGTATGTTGTGACCGAATCGAGGTAGTAATATTTCAGCTATATCTAGTTCCGGCATAGTTGTAAGAGATCCCGCACTTTACTTTTAATGCAAATATATTAGGTATTAGTAAAGGAAATAACTATCTATTTCTGATACTCTAAAAAGTTTGTAAACAGCAGCTATAAAGAGTTTCAATAGCTGCATACCTACTTGTTCTAAGTGATATCTCACTTACTGAAAATACAACTTTTTTTAGTTAAAACTCATTAATTTAACTAGTAGATTTCACGAAAAATCAGGTGAATGTTATTTATCTCACTCTTAGCTGGATCAAAAGGTACTCGAGAAAGAATATGATGATTTTTAGTTTTAAAATTTACCCTTTTCTATAGGGTGAAGAAATCTTCCAACGAAAAGTGAAAACTTCAGATTTTATTTTTTTCACTTCGAAAGAGTATGATCTATGAAAGAGCATTATATATGTTATCATTGCCCAGATTGAAATTCACCCAGGCAAGATTCGTTTATTCACTCCTTTGACAAGCGAAGATACAACCAATCTTTTCGAATAAAAATTCATCCATTCAAAAAGTGTAATGTGTTAGCCGAGGGAATATTTTAAAAAATTCTCACCCTATTTCGCGTGAAATATGGAAATTCAAGAAAATATTCTTGTTTGCAGTGACATATTAACGCGGCAAAATTTAACTCGTGTATACATTGTACTTGTAAATCAGATCCTCGAAAATTATGAAAAAAGAAAATAATAAGGAACAAGTTAAATAAAATACATTATTACAATTTACGTTGCATCATTAACTGTTTTTATATAAATGAAAATAGAATACAAAGTATAACTCCTCTCAACCACTTCTCACCCCGCTAAATTATCATGTTTTTCATTTAAACCGGTCGTTATTACCGCTGCTCTGAAACTAAACGCACTCATTCGACCCAGCGGATCACTGAAAAAGAAGCGGATGCGCAAAGTGCACGGCGTAACTCTTTCTATTAAAATTAAACGACCTTTCATTTCAAATGCTTTCACTCGGAGAGCCCGTGAATTCGTGCAAGCACAGCGCTAAGCGACCTTTATACGTTTAAGAAAGAACGCTCCTTACCTTTATTTAGATGCATCGAAAGATGAAAATGCGTGAGGCACATTCATGCACTTGCGACAAAATGGCGGTGGCTGCTGAATGCGAGTCTTGAATCAGTTCCTTCTTTGGACCTTACACCCGCTCTATTGATAAAATGCGCGACGCTCGCTTTGAACTGTACGTGCATAATTGTGGCTCAAGGGGTGAACACGTAAAGATTCACATTTCGAATGCCGTTTAAGGATGTATTTCATTTCATAAATGCATATGAAGTTATTCTGTGCGAAGTCATAATGTTTTTAAAAATTTTCAATTTTTGAGACACAACGATTGAAACTTTTAAATAAAATGAAATAAAACCAGACATACGTTGGCTCATAAGAAATTAAAGGTACCCTTTAATTCTTTAAGAGGGCAAGCTTGAATTAAACTTCAAAAAATAATTTTTTTTTTGAGCAATAAAATTTTTTTCATAAAAGCATTCATTCTAAAATTTTTTTTACTATTAATACTTGATAATATCTATAATTTCACCGTTGTAGAACCTTAAAATCTTTCTCCCACGAGATACAAGATATTACCGTTATCAATACTATATTTATTGGAAAAACTTTGGAATATTAAAAAAGTTTTCAATTTTGCTATAACCTACTATTTTATGTATGCATAAGGAACACTGTAAGTCCATATAACCTTTTAGTTATACACTTTTCATGCTAAGCTTAAATTTGGCGATCGAAACCAACCGACCAATTAAGAGGTGCTTATCGTGCTGACTAGATACCGAAAGTTCTGTTTTAGCATAGCAAATCAACAGGGATTTTTCTTAAATCAGGCAAATTTAACCGTGAATTGAGGTACGGTAAAATTCATTTTAAATATCAGACAGAAGCGTTTAAAAGTCAGAATATACGACTCACATTTACTGCATTATACACAATAATGTTCAACTTAAATTTATCTATAATTTTTATTTGAAAACTTTCTGTAATTGTATCTAACACTTTTTCGAATGATGATTTTTGCTTTCATGGGTAAAACAGAAATTATTTCACGATACAATAGACTTTCAAATTGTCTCACTATAAAGCCCAGAGCTATATTGCTAAAGCTAATAGAAAAATATTCACTACCACGACAATGGAGTTTACTAAAAAGAAGAAAGAAGCACATTAACGAACAAAATTGCCTTTTCAAATATCTTTTTTTTTGTGAATGCGGTACCTGGAATTGGTTGACAACAAAATTAAGCTACTTTACATGGTAATTTTTGACGTGAAAAAAGTAAAAAAATACTTATACGACTTTTAAAGAGATGAAAAATGTTTGAGGACTCCACGTAGCTTTAACTTTGAACAATTTCAGACTAATTTAGGAACTGGACACTTGTAGTATAAGTTTCTATTACAGTTTTTACTGTTGTGTAACCCGGATAAAAACGACTTCAAATAAGATCATGTATATTTATATATGATCTTATAATAGAGGTAGATGGCTCCCTGTCGGAAAACTTAACTGCGTTTTTTTCTGTTATTTTCTGTTTTGATTAAAGGTTTTTAGATAATGAAGTAAGAAATTATCTGTAAAAATAATGGCAACAAATAAATCCTTGGAAAATCTTCTGTTTTGGCAGACAGAAAAGCTTCAGGATCTGGAAATAGCTACAGAACGAAGTATTTTTATTTACTTATAAATTACATGCTAAAAAAACCTTTAAAAAACACACAGTTTACGTATAATTTTTTTCCAAAGTTAAAAGTGTTATTCAAGAAGAATTGTTCAATGCTTATGGAGAAGTCTGTTCAATAGCAAGGGGAATTCAAGATTTAAAAGAGGATGTTAAGCAAATGAAAGCTGACAATGCACGTTGTAAAGAATTATCAGTGATATTAAAAGCACTTGATCAACAAATTCAGCGTATGGAAAATAATATTTCTTCAAAAATCATCATCATTATCATGGTGTCGAACGCGAAATATCCTCCGGATAAGTCTGATCGTAAATATTATAAGTGTCACCCTACTAAATCAGTTAAAACAGTGATTTGCATAATCTGTGAAAATGCATACCATAAGAGTGATTTCGATAAAACAAGACATCCCAAATACGTAAGTGAACATCTGATAATTTGCCCAGACCATATTCTAAGAGATATAACCTCCAAATGTGATGAACATATGGTAAGTAATATGTCAAAAAAATTATTGCACTAATAAAACTGAAAAAATAATGCAACAATCAAAGAAGATGAAAGTGAAATGGACAATTTAATAGCTGAGAATACCTTACTCAAACAACTAGTGACAGAATTGCAAGATAAAAACCAATTGCAGAAAGACTTTATAGAACTTCAAAAACAAGAAAATACTGAGATACCGACAAGTAATAAAACATATGCAGAAGTGATGAGTGATATTAGGACGAAACCGAAGCGAGTTCCTAGAATAACGATTAAGGCCAATGACCCCAACCAGGAAAATACAATGGAATTACTCACGAACTGCTTAGTTTCAGTAAATAAAAAATGGTAGACCTAACTCAAATAAAGAGACAAAAATTGACATGTATTATTATAATTACAAAAAATTATTCAACAATGATATGAAAATAAATTCATCAAAATTTAAAAATGCAAAAGATCCAAATGAAACTATATAATAAAAGAAATTAAAATTTGCATTGAAAAATCAAAATACAAAAAACCAAATTTGCGCAACTCCAAGAAAACCCCCAGGAAAGACTGGATAACAAGAGCAATATTGAACTTTTGTAATATAAAAGAAATACTATGCAAACGACTAAAACATAATCCAGATAATGATGAACTCAAAGACAATTATAAAATTGGGAAAAATAAAAACAGAAATGATACTACAATTACTCAGTTGAAAACTGAAGATAATAGAATAATTAAAAGTTGGAAAGAAAAGCGAATATTAAATAATGATTTAAATGTTAATAAAGATTCAAATATAGAAAAATATAAACCAGTAGAAACGGTCTTCACCAAGATTGATGAAATGGCTGAAAAGAACAACAAGAAAGCTAGAAAAATGGAAGCAACGGCTGCACGTGGACAGAAGATTATCAAATCAGCAAGTCACAGAATGACATACGGAGATATCAACTACCTGGGATCGAACAAGGCGATTTTTTACTTTGACACAGAAATAAGTTACGTTTAATTGAAATAAACACTTTTCTTATAAACTCCTATAATTTTTTTATCAGAAAAAGCTTATAAAATGTTTATATATTTGTAAAAACTCTGTTGTAATAAGTATTTTGCAATTAAAACCAATATAAAATATTGTACTTTCAAGCTCTCATAGAAACATATTAAATGGTTACTAGGAAATTTTTTTTCCCATTAGATCGCTAGATATTTTATGGGATTTGATGAGATTTTATTGGATACTTTCAACAGGGATATAGAAAAATTATAAGAAGAGGATAGGTTCAGAGTATTTGAGAACAGAGATATAAGAAAGGTATTCGGAGTCAAAATAGATGAGATAGGTAATTGTTAATAACTATGGCTACGATTAATATTTTTTAACGTTGCCGATCTCAAATTAAAGCTCTTTCTGCCTACTTTTAGATACTTAGAGGCAGTTTTGTTAAGTAGAAAAACATGCCGATTTATGATCACAACTAGAGATACTATTCTTTAATGAAATAATACACATTTGAAGAAGAATAGCTGATATCTTCAGAAAAAGGGCCCATTCACAAAATCTATATGTGTTATATTTCATTTTTGCTACTAGTGAACGATCTTCAAAGTTTCAGAGAATGTTCTCCCCTTATTGGTCCCTCAGTTTGAGTGTTATTTGCATGGTACATCCTAAATAGCTGTATATCTATAATAACTACATCTGAGCACGAAAATTCCATTCGAAAATTTATGTAGGACGTATCTGTTATGTATGCTCATATACGATCTAAATACCATATATGCGTATATCCTAATTTTGGTTACATATGATCATATATGAGCACATATGATTCATTTTTAGCCGGGTTGTACATCGATAGCCCTGGACTTACAAACCACAAAAAGAAACAACGACCGATCGCGACGCTCTCGCTGGTCCAGTTTATACCGCAGACTAATAGCTTAACTTTGAAATATCACGGCACTTTCTGCTCTCTCTCTCTCTCTCTCTCTCTCTCTCTCTCTCTCTCTTTCGTCTCCCCTACTATTTTCTCAGCGTTCATCCCTCCCGATTTCATTCCTTCCTTTCTCTATCTCTATTCTGCGTTCCTACCATTTTTTATCTCCCCTTGTCCATCTCTTTGACGTGTACGAGGAATTCTACAAATTATCTACCAAAAAATGTTTGTATCTCTAGAAGCCAAGTAATTGTATATCAATGACAGGCAGTCCATAATTTCTATGTTGAATTCCCATAAGAGATACAATAAATCTTTTTGTAGAATGCCTCATATGTACAGTTCTGTCGAAGCGAAAAGTCTACAAAGGTGATACGCGATTGCTGTTATGGAATTGCAGCCGTCCAGCGGCAGTAGCAGTCTCACTGAAGGTCTAGTTGTCTAGGGAAAGAGAGAGAGAGAGCGAGAGAGAGAGAGAGAGTGAGAGAGAGAGGGAGAGAGAGAGAGAGAGCGAGAGAGAGAGAGAGAGTGAGAGAGAGAGGGAGAGAGAGAGAGAGAGAGAGAGAGAGAGAGAGAGAGAGAGAGAGAGAGAGTTCATAAACGCCGAAACTTTCGGTTTACATCTTTGTTTGGATATAAAAACTTAACGGCATGCCAAATATTATTTCTATGGGTCTAAAGGAAGAACTGTATAGTCTAAAACTACCATGGTTGAGTTTTTGTACGTTAGCAAACATGATAATAGAAAATTTCTACGTTTAGCGATTTACTTCATACCGTATAAATGTGGCGCACATTCTCATATTCAAACAGTCCTAGCATTGACAGAAAAAGTTAATTATGAAGAAAATTTACTAACTAATGACTTATATCTTCAATAACTTCAAAATTTACATGAATATACCTGTATATTAAAGAGATTTTTATATTTAGTACAAATTTCACTGGCAAATATAGTATCGTTTTCGAGATAGTTGCCATTCACAAATTACATTACGCTGATTTTGATAATTTTTTACACTTAAAGTTTCGAAACAGCGAATAAAATTAATATTTTTATACGAAACAATATCAAATAGAAACTTTCTAATTAGATTGTGTGCACCTAGTGCACACTGAAGTAACTTATTAGATACGTTTTACACATTTTGTGATAATAAAGCATACTCCAAAGCTCAAATTAAAAACAAACGCTTCTCCCAGTATGAACATCCATTATTTCCGAGTATTTAATTATCAAGCACTCAATTTAAAATAATGAATGTGAAATACGTTCAATGGCGTGGCAACACGCATTCGATCCAGCACGTCAAGTGCTGCCCTTTGACGGTGATAGACTAAATATCGTGGCTCTTCATACTACAGCACGGTCCATAATAGATTACTCCACCATACGGAAGTGAATAAACGAGGATAGTGTTGATAACGATAAATAAAAAGCGGTGACCGTATATGAGCAGAGTACGTGGTAGTTAATGCAACAGCAGCAGGCGGGCCGCGCGGAAATACCTGGGATTAAATAATTATTCGCAATCACATACAGCTGGTGCATTACGCATAGCCCGGGGGTTGACCTTCTTCTCCTGTCCTCCGCTGCTGCTGCTGCCACTGGATGCACTGTATACCTGTGTTTAACTACAGCGCATATGTATACGAGCAGAGAGTGTGTCAGTGCGTGCGTGTGCTTGTGTATACAGGGCACAGGAGCGCGGAAAAATTATGTCATCCCTCCGGTTCTCGTTTTCTCATTCGGTTGAAAGCCCCTTTCGCGGGTGTGCGCGAGCGTAACGGAGTTTGGCGGCTTATGCCTGATTTTACGAGGATTATGGTGTTGTAGCGAGTGCGCGCTGACGATGCTTTGTGCAGTCATCGACGGGATTGAAATTTAGGATGTTACTGGTGTACTTGTCCGCAGGGCAAAAAGAACGACGTTTATTCGCTTGGTGGCAGATATAGTTTGTTTAATCTATTTTAAAAGCTCGTTGGGCGAGTATATAAATGACTACTTAGAGGATGAGAGTTCTATGTGAAGCTAGTATTTAGTAAACATTTCATTTAATTATACCATTCAGTTTTCGAGTTATAGAAGTTAAAAGAATTCTTAATCACTTTATAACAAATCAAAAACGGAACATCTTGCATCGTTTCTGGTCTCAAATTTAAGAATTTTACGATTACTTTATTATCAAAAATATTCGCTTCCCAAAAATCATTTTTCATTGAAAAATTATCAAATATTTAAACTTGAAAATTTCGAATATTAGTTGTAAAATCAAAATGACTCGACCATATTTGCTGAAACGTTTAAAAGCTTTAAAAATTTTCTTTAAAATTTTTAATGTATACAAAGTTTGGTCAGGTTTTACCCCGGTATATTCGAGCATCGATAAGCGACACATACATTCACACGCGCACACACACACACACACACACACACACACACATGCTTTCACCGTACCGATGGGTCCTAATAAAAAAGACGTATCTCGCGAGCACCAATTAGAAAAGACCTATCTTTTTTATGTAATTTATTTGCTTAACACTGAATATCATTATAATATTGATTTAAAGCTTACGTTTAATATCATAAAGGCATTAATCGTAAATCAATTCATATTAATACGTAAATAAAAAATTGTTAAAACTGTCTTATTATAGTTTTATTACTTCAAAGTTGATGAAACAAATAACCTAAAAAAAGACACGTCTTTTCTAATTGAAACTCGCGAGATACGTCTTGTTTACTAAGACCCATCGATATACATGAGGACGCAATCAACTTATTAAAATTTTCTATTTATTATTTTCTAAAAACTGGATTGTACCTATTCTTAAAAGTAATAATAAAAAGTTAATTTAACGAAAAAGTTCTTTTAATAAATATGCTATTGAGAATTGCATTATTTAATTAAGATATTGAGAGATTATTTTCAACTGTTCATAACTTTGGAATAAATTATCATTAATTTAATATTTTTAGAATACTTAAATAAAATTTTTAATTTTTATATAGACCAAAACTTAAATTAAAGCTCATTCCGTCAACATTGTTGTCTTTTTTCACTGATTCTCTACTATTTATTACTGAAATAACGCGTATTTCGGATGCAATCCGTCGTATCTTCTACACCACGGCCAATGAGCCGAAACTACGAGTGCTGGGCATTTTTTGCCTCATACACCTAATAAAACTACTTTTCAAAACCTGCTAAAAATCCGTTTCCCGAGAGTTACGATGTACCCTCCTCTTCTGCAAAAACAAAGATTACCACAAATCGGGACATTCACCATACGTACTCCCCAACCTCCAAGAGAACCCCTACCCCCGCGCGCGCACAAACACACACCCACACTTTTGCGCAAGCACGACTCGCACTCAACTCCTCCGCAGCCTCGTCCTCGCAATTGGGTCTGAAGACATTAAACTTACAGTTCAGCCGGCGGCGCCGGCGCCGCCGTTGGGTTAACCTCCCTTAAATTGCTCAGGCGCCAGGACAGCTGCGTGTGAATCCTCCCCGTTGGCTGCACACGTATAACTGCCGCCGCTGCTGCTGCTGCGCGCGCGCGTGCATCGGACAGACGCAAATTACTAAACTGCTGTTGTGGCAACACGCGGCGCCTAAGCCTTTGCCACGTGGCGGTGGCGTGGCAGGCCCCGGCGGCTATATACGGCCTTCTTCGTACCGAGGGCAAACGAATGGGAGGGAACTTTGATTGGCAGAACTCCAGTTTCCGTTTCTGCTTTTGCCGCGGAGCTGCTGGCTGCTGTTGCGCGCTTCTCGTCGTGCTCGTGGGGGGAGAGGCCCGGGCATTTCGTTGTCGAGTAATTTACGTATCCGCGGGAGCAACGCGAGGAGGAGCTCGATAGAGAGAGATGTATAGTTCATTTTTTATTTGCATTAAATTTAGGCGGAGTGCAGGGAGATTCGTGTTATGTTTAACAGAATTCTTATTAAATATTTAAGGGGCACTCCGTCAATTTCACTCAATTAAGGAGGCCAGCCTGAGTTATAAACTCGAAAAAATACTTTTTTTTCATGAGTCGATCAAATCTTTTCCTCTAAAAGCAACCATGGTGAACATTTTCTTACTATAAATACTTAATAATATCTGTAATTTTCTGTTTAAAAACCTTAAAATCTTGCTAATACGTGACACAAGATATTACCATTGTCAATACTATATTTATTGCGAAAACTTTGCTGCATGCACGTTTGTAGGTAATACAATCAACAAAATTTTTTCTTTCAACAGATATTTCACTCTTTTTAGCATATACTAAAACGTCTATAATTCATTTTTTCATTCAAATTTTTTTCAAAAAATTTCTCGGTGGTTTTTAAAATATTGGCTTTTTTGTCTGAAAAAAAGATGATAAAAAAATTTTAACGAAAAAGTAAACCATTAAAGTCTTAGTACATCTCATAAGGAGTTAAATTACTGTTGTAATTTTTCTTTTTTGAAACTCCGTGTGAGAAGCTCAGTTTCTCATGCTAGAATAGCATTCAAGAAGCGCCCGATTTTCGCATTTTTACTGAAGCATGAGCGAAATATCACGTTTTGCGCACGTCGTGTTTCGAGAACGCCGTGTTTCACGCACGTCTTGTTCGCGCTCGCTGTATTTCGCGACCGCTGTGCTCAGATCCTTTTGCTCCTCGTAAGACGGGTGAAAACAATACTTTTGTCGCGAAAAGAATCCTGTAGTTATGTATTTTGTGAGGATATTTCGCGGGACAGTGTCTCGTTCAAACTGAGCGGTATCTCGCTTCAGCCGATCGGTAAACACACATCGGTAATAATATGCTTCGTGCAGATACAATGCCCATATATGCACATATATAATCATATATGGATGCATGAAATAATTTTTTTGAGTAATATTTATTGAAGAAAAATATTTTTAAAATAAAAATATCAAAGCTTAGTCCGTCAATTTGAGTGTTATCATACGCATGATATATCCAATATTGGGCACTAGAGCCCACCATATATATTCATATGGACGCAAAATTGATATATGACAATATTTGGGCTGTCATATATGGTCATATTTTTTCCCAGAATGTTGTATAATCATAAATGTACTTTATTTTTGATTTCATTATAACCAGAATTTAATTATCCAAAATCAGATTAACCAAAATTAATTTATCGACGCTTAAATTAAACCAAATTCAGTATTTATTTTTTAATTTATTGATTTTTATAATTGTTTTTTTTTCGATTTATGATTTGGTTTTTTGGCAGGGGAGGTTTGGCCGCTCCCCTCACTCCTCTCCCTCACCACTCCACTGGGGGCTTAACCGTTTTTATTTTATTAAGAACGTAGCTCAGATCTGGTATCTCGTTGGAGAAAAAAATGTGTAGCATTATTTGAGCTTATAAAATACTCCAATTAACCTGCCTCTTGTGCTTGACTTTCTCACATTAGTTTAAAAAAGTAGTATGTGTAACGCGTACGTGCAGGGGATTTTCGACTCATGTGATTGTCGCGACAAACTTCCCATTCGTTCAACAATCACCTGTTTCGCGCACTGGTTGCACAATGTACTATTTGTTTATCGTGTCAACTTGAAACGTGCATGCCGCAAAGTTTTCCCAATAAATATATAGTATTGACAATGGTAATTTAATATCTCGTGCCACGTAAGAGCAAGATGTTGATGTTTTGTAACAGTAAAATTACAGATTTTATCAAGTATTTATAGCAATAAAAATTTACAGTGGTTGCTTTTGTAGGAAATTTTGTTAACGGTTCATTAAAGAAAATTCGTTTTTTGAGTTTAATTTGCCCCCTTAAATTCCCTTAATACACACTATTTTGAATCTATCATCGTGGCCCAACCCCTTAGATTTAATAGAGTATCAAAGTCACTATCACGACGCAACTTATTTTACTAAAAGGCGTGCACGATAGATTCTAATGCCCCGCGCGCTCCTGTACTGACTACACCAAACTTTCTCGCAACAGCAAGTTTGAAAATTTCGATATTTCGGCAGCCTTCATAACATGATATACGCTTCTCTCTCTCTCTCTCTCTCTCTCTCTCTCTCTCTCTCTCTCTCTCTCACCTCACTCAGCGTAACGGAACGTATCACAGCGCCTCGCGCAAAGAGGCACTATCGATCTCTCTTATCGGCCGAATTCGTCGGCGAGCCCGCACTGCAACTACAACACCGGCAAGGATGGGGAAAACAAGAACACGAGACCGATAAACATTACACACGCTGCGCTTTATATACTATTATACGCGTATAAGACATGACGCACCAAGCGCATTTGCAGATGTGTGTGATGCACGGGGAATTTCTCGAGTAGCGCGATAGCAAATATATATATATATATACACACATACGTATATATCGGTGTTATATGGAAATGGTGAGGAGCGAGCGAGGCGGAGGAACGCGTGCAGCCGCTGAGCGAGCGCGTGCAGCGAGCCGTGGATGCGCGCGTGAGCGTTACGTGTGAACTCGATGCTTTCGGCTGTGCGCACTGAGAAGATACGAAGATACGCAGCAAGTCGGTCGGAGGAAGATTTGAAATAGCTTGAATTTTTAAGGGTACAGTTTTTATTTTCTTTTGTTACATCCTAAGATTTATTTTGGAAATTTAATAAATTTTGTAGGTTCTTTTTAGTCTTGCGAACAACATTTTTAAATTTTCTGTTACAAATTCAAGCTTCGAATAAGAGTGGGTTAAATCAAAAACGTGTTGTTGTTGTCTAAAAAAATAAATAATCGATAAAATTCGTCACGTGTATGATTATGAGTGAATGATCTTATTTCATCACCTTTTCTATTACGTAAAGTGACTATTGACTATTTACGCTCTTCTATTGCATATTTATCGGTCAAAAATACATCTTCATTTCAATATCACAATTTATCAACGTCCAAAATTTACTTTTTATTTTGAGTAGCGCTTTTACATGATCCTCAGTTTTGCTCTGTTTAAAATAGATAAATTTCTGAGGAATTGAAATCTTGTTTTAAGGATCATTTTTTTGAGTGCGTAAAATTACATTTGTAAAGAATAAGATGATTTATTCTATTTTGTTTCTGTTATATCAACTGAACTTTTTGTTATTATTAATGATCTTGGTCATAAGATGTTTTTAATGCCTTTAGAAACACTGGATGACTACGATAATCAATAGCAATTAAAAATTGAATGAAAGCTATGAAAAATACGAAAATGTCGGTAAATGTACGCAATAGTATACTAGCGCCGGCATCCTCTTAAAAGTGTTCAAACTAGAACTCCGCAAGTATTCGATCGCAACATATTTTCGGATACTTTTCTGTTTTCTGTAAATATCGAGAAAAAACAAAAGACGAAAGAATCTGTCGGATACTTTGTGCGGATTCCCAGTATTCGACGAAAGTATCCGACGGATATTTTTTTCGGATACTTTGGTGTAGAATGCTTAAAAATTGATATTTCGTTGTTATTTATCAATATTTACAGAAAACAGAAAAGTATCCAAAAATATTTTGCGGTCGAATATTTGTCGACCTCTGGTTCAAGCCTCATAAATTAGAAAAAGAAAAAATATTCCCGGAACAATGCGTTGTGTTTAAGAAAGCAAGATATAATAGAATAAAGTCCGAAAAATAATCAAGATCAAGTAGAAAATGCTGGGACTGTCAAGACACACGTTACAAAATACTTAAGGCCTGAGCACAGAAAAAGGACTATGGAACAAATATAAAGAACAAGGAACAAGTACAAGAAATAACATTGGTTACAATATCTATATATATGAAGAATCAGAACAGTGATAAGGAATAAGCTTGTTCTTTGTGTCTATTCTTGTTCTTCATATATATCGATATAGTAACCAGGGTTTCTTATTATACTTGTTTCTTCTACTATTATTTGTTCTTTGTTCTATGTAAAGGCCTTTAATCTTCTCTTGCATACTCCATGATCTAGTACGAACTCTAGAGTTTCTTTTATGTGTCCGTAATGCCAGTGATTAAAAACTACAAGAAATGTAATTTTGATAAATAATGTAAATTTATGAATACTAAATAAAAATAATTATAGCGTCACTATTATTTTAGAAACATTAATTAGACATTCAAGATTCTATCTGAATTTTATCAAAATTTTTTATTTATTTTAAAAAGAGTTATTAGTAAAATACCAAAATATATATGTACACATATTACGGTGTACATGTGCAAGAAAAGGTTAATATTCTCCGTGAGCATTTTATCGGACTTGTATATTCGATCTTCCACCTCTACTGCTGATCTTCTCTAACATACACTCCGCATAAAGCAGTCAGCAGAATGCACTTGCGCGCAATTGTCGCACGATTTCCGAGAGCAGAAGCTGCAGATGTAAAAGCTCATCGGCATAGCGACGCAGCGAAAGAGAAGAGATGTCGCAGGTGCGGCGCGGCCAGCCGGACTTTTCTTATGCCCTCTTGCAGCCTCGCAGTACGCGGACCTCGACTACTGTGCACAGGAACGCCAGTTCGATGGTCTGAGAAAGAGCGCGCGCGGCAATGGTCGAAACGTTTCACTCCGCGAGCGCAACTGTGTACCGTACGTATAACCTTGCGAGTAATACAATTTGTCGGGATTTATCGATGGGATTTCAGCCTCCGCTGCCCTGGAAAATCAGCCGTATACACACGTATATAGAGGCGAAGCCTGCCTTCGGCTAGACATTTACTGCTGAAAGGAAATGCGCGCGTGCAGCCGTCCGTTTTCGTATTCGTATGTACCGGGGGGAGGAGGGTAGCAGTGCGCAGAGGCAGCTCCGATAGCCAAAGTGCTCGCGCGAGATATTCGAGGATAAAGGCAGATGGAGTTTATTGCTTGCTGGATCTCTCGCTCTCTTTCTCTCTTTGAAAGATATACTGACCGCTTTGAGATGCATGCACGGCGAAGTTTGATTTTTATATACGTCAATGCTTTATGTGGATTTCCTCCTGATTTTTAGTGCTATATAATGTGTCAGAATTGCTGAGATTCTGTACTTAGCGATATTGGATTTATTAAAGAATATATAATACCGTGTAAAACTTTGATTTCAAAGCATGTGATAATTGAACTGATTGTTAAAATTATGCGAATTGATTTTTAACTAATTTCAAAAAAAGGAGATTGTCTATGGCGTCTGTGCGATTTATATGTACGGTGTTACATAAATAATCGGAAAAAAATTTTCAGATTTTGATATTTTTTATTTCTTATATTGGTAAGACCTTTAAACATCTACCATACAAGTTGCTTATCATATGCAAAATCACTGCATCGTTTTAAAATAGAAACTTTGATTTTTCACATCGCGATGTAACAAAATTAGTAAACAAGTCGATAGTCCGTCAACTAAGGCCCCCTCCGCCCTCTCGTATTTCAGCACAGTGTGCGTGCGTGCGCACGTATGTGTGTGTGTGTGTGTGGGGGGGGGGGGGGTGGATGTGTACGGGCGCGTGTGTGCGTGTGTATGTGCGTGTATGTGTGTGTGTGTGTGGGTGTGTTTGCGTGTGTATGTGCGTGTATGTGTGAGTGTGAGTGTGTGTGTGCGTGTGTGTGTGTGTCTTACACTCGTACACTCTCGCTACCTCTCTCTAATTATATCTATCTATCTATCTATCTATCTCTGTTCCTATTGCAGCTACTGAGCCATGTTCGCGCCCATGCTGTTCGTTTTTTCTTCTCTATTCTCGATCCTTTCGTAATCACAAGATGCGTGCGCGGCGGGGGAGGCGATGGGGGCTCACAGCGATTGGAAATCCGCCGGTTTGAATTCGTCGCCACTCGAATGGAGTGCAACGTGCAGAGATCCGACATTACATCATTGCAGCAGCAACTGCCGTGCCGCAATATAGCGACAGCGAAGCTGCGAGATTTGATGGAATGAAGTACGTGTTCTTCTTTGCTTTAATAAAGTAATTTACCAGCTAGAAGAGCAACTTCATATCAAGGAAAAGACCTATGTTCGCGAAATTACATTTCTACATGTATCTGTGCAAAGCACGTATATATCTTTTTGTCCATTGATAAGGTCGATGGTATAACTCAATAATTGTTTGAGAATGTTTTAGTTTTCATTATTTGTACACGTATTGTATGTGAATCCATCTATTATATGTTCTATTGAGTTATAATAAGAAGATGAAAATATTACAAAGCAGGTGTGAATCAAATGTGTTGATAATAATTGCAAATCAGTATTGTTTTTTTACTCCGTAATGTAAACAC
This sequence comes from Gastracanthus pulcherrimus, assembly GCA_949152435.1. Classification (NCBI taxonomy): domain Eukaryota; kingdom Metazoa; phylum Arthropoda; class Insecta; order Hymenoptera; family Pteromalidae; genus Gastracanthus; species Gastracanthus pulcherrimus. The sequence goes on from OX424576.1 coordinate 16,293,417, forward strand.
CTGGCAGGAGCTAACGTTTAAATTCATTTCTAGTATTACAAACTAAAGTGATATCAAAAGTTAAAAAGTGTTAATTTATTTTGTCTCTTTCTGCCATGAAATTCTATGTAGTAAGGTACAATATATATGTTTATTTATAATTAACGCCTAATTAATTAAACACGCTGCATACAAAATTACTCTTTACGAAACGACTGCATCGTTTGCAAATCAATAACTTATATACCTTAACAATAAATGTATAAGGATCCAAAATTCATAAATATTATTGATACATACATAAATGGAAAACCTTCAGCAGATCTAGGTACCACGTACGTTAATATATACTATATACTAATAAACTTCAGCATTGCTCGACCTCAAACTTCATATACAGCGGAAAACCCCCTCTGAACTTGAGTGGCTCGTAAAAGACGATACAAGACAATAAAATCAAAAATGTAGAAACGAGCACGAAAGAAAGAGGTTAAAAGTGTAAGCGAAAGGGGAAAAATCTTGCTATATATATATATACGCGGCGAATGTGTGCCACTAAGCTCCGTGAACTGCGCTACCGATATTATACACGCGCTCGTACCTCCCCCCCCCTCAACTCCTGTATAAGTTCGCCTTAGCGCAGAACCCGTATATAGTTGAGTAGTCGCAAGACGATGAGTGTTCTAACGCTCCATACGTAGGCCTGTGTCAGCCCAAGGTACAATTCTATCTACACTTTAACAGAGTCTCACTTCAACTTTCATCATCAAATAGTATTAATCCTTCGTATATAACTAAACATTGCTCGTTTTCTAAGAATAGAGAAAAATGTGCTCCGTCTATTCGACTTGTCTAAATTTATCTGATGATTATTGTATTAATTTTATTCAACTGTAAAAGTCAAATAGAGAATTTATTAAAGTGTAGGTCTAGACACAACGTAAGCGTGTCTGAAGGTTGCTATATAGTGCATAGGCCGCACGTAAACCCTCCGCGAGATAAAGAGAGAGAGAGAGAGAGAGGGGGGGGGGGGGGTAAAAGAAAACTAGAGAGAAGGAAACAGGTAGGAGAAAACTACTCCGCAGCACGCAAGAGTAACGAACCCACCATTACCCTCAAAGGGCCATTTTCGCTCCCCCCTCACTCTCTCACTCTTTCTTTCTCACTCTCTCTCTCTCTCTCTCTCTCTCTCTCTCTCTCTCTCTCTCTCTCTCTCTCTCTCCCTCATTCATTCTCTCTTCCTTATCGAGCCTTATTTACCTCCTCCTCTTCTCTCTCTCCCTTTCTCTCTTGCACTCTTATTCTCTCTTTGGGCACCTCGTCACGTGTAAGGGGAGACCGGGGCAAGACAGGTATAGTTTATGTTTAATGCTATAAATCTCAATATGTATGAACAATAACGGAATTACTGCAATTCATTTGTATTCTTAAACTATTGAACTACAAATTTTACTTTCTTAAAGACAAAACAAAACTGTAATTTTTAAGTGAGCACTAAAAACGTAAGAAAATTCATTGCTCCCGTTGAGTTCCGTATGCCGGGGATAAATGGACACAGCTTCGGGGCTCAATGGGCACCCCACTTTTCCATCATAATTAGTAAAAAAACTAACCTTTTAATGCGAAAAATGTTTACAAATAGGTATTTCGTGATCGAATCAATAATTTGGATTTATAATACAACTATAGTTGAATTAATAGAATAATTTAATATACATAGCCTATAAGTCTAAGTGTTTTACGTTGTAAGTAAAAAAAACCACTTAAATATCAATTTGTACCCAAATCCAAGACTTATCATCCTCATAGAATTGAATAATAAGCAGTTTGTAAAGAAGATTCAGATTTATTTGGAATTATGTCTACTTTGCGTATGCCCATTGAGCCTCGTTCTACGTGACCATTTAGTTATAAACTACTCTGCCACAATTTACATAGAGAAAACTTTTGTTGCTTTCAACCAAAACTAAAAAACCACCGCCAATGCATTGACACTCAGTTTCCTCAAACTTTATAAATTGTTCCAATATGAAATTATTTATTCTATTTAATCCTGTGGTGAAAAATTAATATGATTTTATAAAAACTACACTAAATTGATCATAATATTTTTACCATAAAAAAGAAACTAAAACTCAAAATGAAAAATGAAAAAATTTAAAAATAGAAAAATAGCTAAAACAACACTATACTATGTACTATATTTACTATAATTATTTGGTTGATTATCATACACTCGTTAATACATATTAATAGAAAAATAGCAATAACTGCTATTAATGTAGCATTTACTATTAAAATAAAAGTAATTATTCCGATGAGTAATTATTCCGATTATTCCGGGAAGTCCCGCCATTACCATACGAAAAAGTGATTATTCCGATTGTGCAACCAAGTCTGGCCATTACCATATGAAATAGTAATTATTACTACACCATTTCTCTCTGTGTAGTCACATTTTTTTTTCTAAAAATTATTTAGGGGAAAGAAATGCTCTCTTTAATGAATCTATAGTATGAATAGTATATTTAGATTTCGTGAGTCTCAAAAAATGTTTCTAACAAGTTTTAAACGAAACTTTTTTATTACTATCACAAAGCTTCCTCTTTAATAAAACAATTATTTTTTAAAACAAAGTATGCAAATTATAACTTGACTTTTATAGTTTACTTAGATTTATATATATATCGACGACTCATATGAAGACTAAGAGATTTCAGCTTTTTGAAATATCGTCTAGTTTTTATGAGGTGAAAAATTGATGAATACATCAAAAGAAATTTTCACAAAGTACAAAAATGAAAAATTTCGATACAGTAAACTGGTTGATATAGTTATGAATCTTCCAAACACATTATTTTTTTTTTTCATAAAAGTAAAGTAAAATAGTGTTTCTTTTCGGAAATTTGAAATCTGTTAGTCTTCTTATGAGGCGTATATAAGAAGTACAGAAAAAAAGTAAGAATATTCGAAAATATAAGGGGTGCTAATTAATCCTACATACAGATTTGTACAGCAACTGCGTCGCAGCGCAAAGAATACTTAATTGTTTGTAATTAATATATTACGCGCGGAGTGCTAAGTCTCGAGTATGCTGCAGCTTGAGGGTCGTGTACCGCTGCATTATGCGCGATAAGCATCGCGGCCCCGCGGTCTCGAAAGTTCGCGCGCGAGCGTGTTTACCGTTTCACACATGCTGTATGCGAGAGAGAGAGAGAGGGAGAGAGAGAGAGAGAGGCAGAGAGAGGGGGAGAGAGAGAGAGAGAGAGAGAAGGAGGGAGGGAGGGAGGGAGGGAGGGAGGGAGAGAGAGAGAGAGAGAGAGAGAGAGAGAGAGAGAGAGAGAGAGAGAGAGAGAGAGAGAGAGAGAGAGAGAGAGAGAGAGAGAGAGAGACTTTATTGTTGTTTTTGCAGAAAAATTATAATTCAATAAAATTTCATATCCATAAGGCTTGTCACATATAATAAAATATCGCGATGAGCTCGTCAGCTACTTCCAACATAAAAATTATACATAGGTCGTTGTATATATATCTACCACGGCAGAAGCTAAAATTATTTACAACATTTACATATATTCACTCACGCGTTTAAAAGTCTCACATCTTTAAAACCATTATATCTACGTGCAATTGAACGTCATAATTCAAGTATAAATAATAGCTTAAGACATAACAACAATTTGGTCAATTTTTAAGAGTCATCACACAAGTACAATCATTCATCTATGGATACATTATTCATACACTCATACTTGTACACTCGACGTAGGAAATTTCTGGTCGAATGCGTTTGATATCCTCCAATGAGCTTAGCGAAAACGTACGTTTGATCCAATGAGCTCCAATGAAATTGCAGTATTTAAAAAAAATTCAAACATATTCGACCAGAAATTTCCCACGTTGAGTGTACATAACAACTTAACTCTAAATAATTTAGGACGTTACAATAAATAGTCAAGAGTTGCGAAGTTGTTTTTTGACTGCCATCTTAAACGTTTTCAAGAATGGTAAAGGGCGTATCTCAAAATTTAGTCAATTCCACAAATGCGCGCCTTGTACTTGGAAAGGTCTTGGTCCTGTTTCGGTACGCATATGTGTAACTGAGAATTCTTATGCATCATCCCTTACAGGGCGCGTTGATTTGTTCTTCGTAAAAAGAGACTCAAGATAGACTGGCTCTGTAACCCTAAGAATTTTATACGTTATTGTCATGAAAATGGCATTTCAAGAGTCTAGCCGAGTCTACTTTAAGTTTTCCCTTTAAGGGGTGATGTGCTTGTCCTTCCTAGCACCTAGAACATATCGCATACATGAATTTTACAGTCTTTGCAGTCGGCTACATAGTGCGAGTGACGCGTCCAGATACATTATAGAGCTATAAATGTGAGGAAAAGCAAGAATCATTGCTAGTGCTTGCAAAGATTTTGAGTGGTATTCGCTCTGCGGGATATCATCCTCGCCCCTCACTTGTGAGGAGAAAAGCGCGACCGCGAGTATGGCATCTGCGATGCCGATAGATTTGAATATAAAGCCTTCGTCGCTGGCAAATGTTACTAAATTCTTAATAGGGAACTTGCATGAATTTTAAATTCAATTTTATTCAATAATATACATAAAAAGAATAAACTTCCTAAAACAGTTTTTTTTAATGATTTATTTATTTATTTATTTATAGTAATATTTTGGATCAGTATTTGAATCGATGTCACGTGACATTATCAACACGAACATCGTGCACTGCAAAGCCTGTGCCACTGTTGCGACTGTAGGTACTAAACAGTAGGTCTGCGAAGCCTAGCTGTAGTCCGTTTAGTACCTCGAGTCGCTACAGTGGCGTTGGCTTTCCAGTGATCGATGATCATGTTGACGATGTCACCTGTCATCCACTGAAAATTTTTACTGTTTTCAATGCGTTAAAAATAAATAAATACGGCATAAAAGAATAAAACATTCCACTACGATTTACTTCTTCATGTTACTTCATCGACTCCAAGTGTTAAAACAGTGGTATTAAGACCCATGCAATTCCCCTATTGCGTCAGGATCTTCGTCTGCCTTTATTGAAGCTCCCGCAAAATGGGCACTAAGTTCCTCCAAAGTGAACCCCTTGCAACCCACCCCTAGTTTTGCCAAAGAATCCTAAATTGCGCAAGTCTGTCCAAATATTAAATTGCTGTTTACCCAAGAGCTTACCTTGATAAATTGATAACCGAGTCTGCTCTGTTGATGAAAAGTATAATACGATCATTACGAGCTGAAATTTAGAAGACATAATGGGCAAATCTCAACTTAGATTAGATTTTGATTAGATCTTATACTTGATGGATAATAAAATTGTATATTATGCAACAAGGGACAGAAATGAGCTATTTCATCACTCGAGCTTGAAAATGCCCTCCGCCGTGTTACACTCTGTGTTTTTATTTAACAAAGGCATGATTGGTCCTTTTTTATGCATGAATGGCGGTTGGGAAATTGTGAATTTTGATTTGTGTATCACAGTAAACAAGGCAAGAGTGGCTACTTCCCCTATAAATAAGGTAGCAATAGTCATTTCTACCCTCTAAAGAACCATTTCTTCCCGTTGTTCCCATTCTTTAGAGGGTAGAAATGGCTTTCTTTTACTACAGGAATGCTCGAAATGTATAATTTGGCATCCTGTTTACAGGCATGAAAAAGAGCCCATTCCATGCGTTGAAAAAGTACATTTATAATAAAAATATTATTAATTTTAAACGTAATTTTAAAAAATTTGTAAAAAAACGAAACAATGTATTTTTGTTATTATATACGTCATATATGTTAAAAATGAGTACTTTTTGATAAAGTAGATGTTATGTTCTTTTAATTGATACATGTGACAATTACTTTCTTGTCACACTTGCACGAAAACGCGTTTCTTTATGCCCATATAGCAAGAATAAAGTGTCCGTTATCTGACTGACGGGCGGAAAAGACTTTTCCTCCATGGTACACAAAGTAAAGTATACACACACACACACACACACACAGTAGTACACGCTATAAAGTTATTTTTATGAAAAAAAGGAAAGTAAATAAAAAAATTTACCTGTATTTTATCAGTTACCATTTATCGCATTTAAGTGAATGCGAATACTATAAATATGAATAAACTACAGACATCCACATTAATTGACTATTTTGCATATTTATCTTTCGCATATTTAGAGCAGAAATTATATAATAATATTGACATGCGTAAGTTTCAGAGTCAGCGCGCAAAAAAGCTTAAGCAGGAAAGCTATTTAAATTCCATTTATCATACAAATATACGTCGGCCTCACAGCGCCGTCTTCAAACAAGTACACTCGCTTCTCTTTGGCATCAAAACAATTTTCGTGAGTACTTTCTCGTGTAATAAAATGTTGGAAAGAATCTGTAGTACGCTCTCTCTCTCTCTCTCTCTCTCTCTCTCTCTCTCTCTCTCTCTCTTTCTCTCTCTCACTCACTCTCTCGTTATTTAGCGGTTGCATTCATGTCTGCGGCCACTGCTATGCTCCACTAACACAAGTACTTTCCACCTACAAGCTGAAACTAGAAATATAAGGCTTAAACTGCCCTGCATTGCGTACTTAATGCACAAACATTGCACAAAAATAATAGCGGAATGAAAAAATCACGGCAAATTTAATTTGTCTCTTTTGTTTATTTGTTCAAGTGCAATTTAGAAAATATGCAGTAATGTATCTTGTGCTAATAAATATGTTTTTTATTTTTTACTAAAAGACAAATAGGGTTGCAGATTAATGATTTTAAAATTTTATTTTATTTTATTATCAGGTTGAGGGCTGTTGATATATAACCTGATTTTTTTAATTATCTACAAAATTAATTAAAAAATCAAACTTTTGATAAAAAGTCGATGTTTCTATCTTTTTCTAAGAGCTTAAAGAATACAATAACCGGTTGCATAAAAATTTAATTAAATTTGCGTCCATTCGTGACATATATATATACGCCACGCCTCCATCAACCTGTTAATATATAGTTAAGAGGGCAGGTTTGGGTTAAACCCAAAAAATACCGTTATAAAACCTCAAAATCTTAATCCTACACGTCACAATAAGACATTATTTTTAATACCATATTTATTAAAAAAACTGTGTTCCTCATACGATTGCAGGCGATTTTTACAATTATTTAATTTAATTATTGAAGGTATTAGGTGCGAGACAAAAGGAGTCGAATAACCGTCGAAAATAAAATTTCGTTCATCATATCACCTCGAATCGAGTGTTCTTTTAATAAATATGGTATTAAAATAATGATTTATTGTGACGTGTAGGATCAAGATATTGAGGTTTTATAACGGTATAATTTAAGATAGTATTATGTTTTAGTAGCATACAAATTTTCAAAATGATTGCTTTTAAACATAAAAAGTTTTGTGGACTCGGAAAAAAAAGTTTGTTTTGGGTTTAACCCAGACCTGTCTCTTGACGTCCACTACTCCCCTCCTTTTTGGGACTCCGATATGTCACAATGCATATGTATTTCTGTATTTTACATTTGTATTTTATATACTTGTTGGTTGTGTTGTGCGATGTCGATCGAGCGATACCTATCACCTACTTACTAGTGTCTCAGACACATAGTATCTCCTCATCCTTAAGGAGGACATATGGACGCATACCTACGTCCTGCATCAAAGCACAATGCGTAGTCGGAGATCTTTTCCCGACGAAAAATTCGAAGAAGAAATTCTCGAGAATTTTCACCGGAAATCGAACCCTCGGCTGCTTGAGCGTTTTACATTGGTAGGCAAGCGTCTTACCTAATGAATTGGCAGCGATTTTTTTCTCGTTTTCGAGTTTTATAAATGACTTAAAATTTTAGCAGTGTCTAGTTACCATTTGTGTCTCTTTGTCTTCAGTTTCATTTTGGCACTCAAACCTCCTGAAAAAAAAAAACAATTTACATTGTTTCTTATATAGGTTTGAATATTTAATTGTGTATCAAAACGAATTTCAAGAAGTTGCTCGCTCATTGAGACCCGATGGATCTGGCTCTAGCTCGTAGCAAATATAACCTTTACGGGGTAGCCACAGTTTACACGTCGTATTGTATTTACAAAGTACATATTCATACCCTGGTAGAAAATTGCCCAATCAAAATGGCGTGTCTGCTAATTATTGGTAAATTTTTTTGGCCAACACATAACGACAATATTAACCAACGGTTGGTCAACTGTGCCAATATAAACCATTACAAATATTTTCATTTGTTCCTTAACTGTATAATAATTGAACATCTCGAACATAAAATGACAATAATAATACAAAATTAAAAATACAAATACGTAAAAAACGATTTTATTGTGATAAGTATTACCTATAAAATTCATAAGAGGTAAAGGTAATCAGAGCATAATTCTCACACACGCGGAAAATGGAGCGAAGCATCTAACAGAAAGATTGTGTAACGTCTTATCGTCTTTGTTGCATGCTTTTCCGATGTTATTGAATACTTTATATAACATGAATAGCAGTAAGAAGCGTTCTAAAGAATATCGGCAGAGGAAAAAGGTTAGGAAATTAGAAGAGAAAGTTCGTGAAGCTAGCGAATTTGTTGATCATTGAGCAAAGTTAAATAATGAATTACAAAGTGATTCAACAAGTGTTCTCATTTCTCTGCTCCCACAATCCTTAACAATATATATAAAAACATTTGAATATATTATGTGCTACATAAATTTGTATTTATTTTTTTTCGCTCATATCACACCGATAAAAGGGTTTCTATTTTACCTGCATATACTACTATCTTGTAATATGACATATGACGATATGACACTATCTTGCTCTAGAATTGGGGTTGCCTTGTCCCTCGTCATCTTTTTAAACTACATATATATTGTATGAGTTATGTCACCTTAAAATAACGCATAAATCGAGATCTCGTATAGGTGGCCACATTATCTGTATTAACTTTATCAAATTTCCGCTACGAACTTAGTTGAAATTTAGTTGATCTTCCTAAATATTTCTTCCGTGGTTACTTTTTAGACGCCAAGTATAACAGCAGCAAAGACCCGTCTAATTTCTTACGTGACTCGTCCACCCGCAACGCCACCTCGAATTCCCACAGCCTCGTGCGCGTACTAAAGTACAGCCTTCACCGTGTTTCCTTGCTCAACCCCTCCCTCTTCCTGCCATACACTCGGCCGCGACAAATTTGCGCGTAAGTCTTGCGCGTTGCACGCATTGTAGCACAGCTTGCGGTAAGCATGAACGAGGAGCGCCCAGTTCTGCAAGAGCGCCTTGTGCAAGCGTGCAGTGTGCGCGCACGAGACATAGAAAACAGAGGGAAAAAGAGCAAAAGAGAAAAGAAAGCCGGGAGAGAAAGGCAGGGTCGGAATTTCTTATACGGCAAATTGGAAAACCGCGCGCACTCGCTCGCTCGCCGTCCGGCGTGGTCCGGAATTAAAGAAGTCGGGAGAGAGGGAGGGAGGGAGAGAGAGAGAAAAGCAGAGTGCAGGCAGGCCCGGTCGCATCTCTTATTTAGGATCGTTATCCCGGCTGCAATCTAGTTAAAGAGTTCATTTTCATTCGAATCAGCGTGGATGTGTTTCTTTTCGTGGTAATTTCTTTGTCTTCCTCTGTTTTTTGTAAAAATGTATAAATTATGCAGGGGTTGAAGGAAGGTGCAGAAGGATAGAACGTGGTTTATATGAAATTAAATCATTTTTTGGATGAAATTATTGATAACGTAATCTTCATACATGATGGCAGTAGGTGTACTAAATAAGTTTTTAATCAGCGAAGGATCATAGGTTATGGCTAGGGTTTCCTAACATGTTAGTTGCTAATTAAGTGCATAAAGGATCGCATCTAAATTTTTCAAACATCATTTAAAAGATTGGACTAAGAACTTTGAGGTCATGTATGTGTAAAAAAGATTTCCAACATTCTATTATCGTTTATTTTACTTTCTAATTTTTTAAAGATTTGTGTTTCTTTAAAATTCTTTAATCAATGGCCTGATCTCGACGCTCCCTACGAAAAGTGACGCCTACAATTATTTTTGCGTCAAAGACTAACACTTTCAAAACTTTTGCGACAAAGACTAACACGTGGAATAATTTTGCGGCGAATAGTAGCATCTTCTATACTTTTCCGGCGAAGACTAATGCTTTCAAAATGTTTTCGACAAAAACTTATACATGGAACGATTTTGTTCTATAATAATCAGAATTGCCATTTTTGCAACAAATTTACAACTTTGCAACATTATAAAAAACAATTATAAAAACATTATAAAATATACAAAACATTACAAAAAATAAATGCTGGTTTTCGTCACAAATATATTCGACGCTTTTCATTTAATAAAGCTGAGTCGCGTTATTCTTCATTGGAAAATTGTAATTGGTGTTACTGTTAGTTGGAAAAATCCAAGTGGTGCTAATTTTCTTCGGAAAATGTTATCGTCTTAGTCTTCACCGCAAATCGGACAGGCGTTACTTTTCGTAGGGAGAGATAATGCTGCAAGTCTATTTTTCAAAAATAATTAAGAAACATGATACTTAAACCTGCATAATCTGTTTTTAAATGCTTCCGTACTACTTTATTTTGCAAAGCTTTATATTTATTGGATGATTTTAAAAAACATTTCGTGTGTGTTTGTCAATATCATTAGTAGATCAAAAAATCAATTTTCAGTAATGCCTTCCTTCAATTGAAAAGTTTTTTCGGTATGACTAGATTATAATAGTGTATTGTGTACACTAGAGAGAGAATTAATAGACTCTTTTGCCCGCGTGTGATGCTTGCAGTACGAGTCAGAGGCGAGCAGGAAGAAATACAAAGAGGCCTCTACTTCACGGTGCACGTCCTATTTTTCGTAACACACATTTGTATGATGCGTTTTTTATGCTTATGAATACGTACCAAATATAACTATTTGCAACACGGTACCCTCTAAATCTGAATAAGTGTATACAAACACACTCCTATTCGATTAGTCAATTAAAATAACTTCAAGCTTGCATAGAAGGAAAAAATAAATTTCTAATATATATTCTTCGTATTATTAATTGTAATATGTCAAAAAAGAACAAATTTGACCGTCGCCCTCACTTTCATCGGCTTATCGAGGAGCGGGAAGGAAATTTTGGTCTGGGGAAGAAAACTCTGGTCCTTCTTTTTAAGCACGAGAAAATGCAAAAATCGTGCATGCGTTAAAAGAATGACTTCTCGAATTTCGTCAACCAACACTGTCGCGAGAGACTTCGTTTTGCACAGCAGCGTATGCTCAGCCGTTGCGTGGTCGCAGCGCTGCCCCCTAAACTACTGAAAAATACGAGGGTAATTGCGGCGGGCGGGAGAAAAAAGAGCGCTGCACGACCGACACGCCAGACGTGCGCGCTGAATTCATGTTGCAGCCGAGTGAATGGGGTGGGCGGCTTTGTTCTCCGAACGGCCGAGGCGACGTCGCGCGCTTTATTAGCCGGCATCTCCACGGAGGGCTTTTTCCCCGCTTTGTTTTCGCTCGCTTACCTTCCCCGAATTCTTTGCTCCTGCGGGGAAGATCCTTCGGGGGGTTGTAATATTTGTCTTTTCGTAACTTCACCGCGGGCGAGCCAATTGCGCTAATGCGCGCATTATTGTTGTCGCTGGGTCCTCCGGGTATCTAATTGAGAGCAGAATTGCATCAACTTTTGTTGATAATGAATGTAGGAAACGCATGCAGTGAATGTTTTTTCTTTTTTTAATGGTTTGGATGAAATTTCTTTATAGAATTCTTCAAATACTTGAGTTTTATAATTTTCGCACTACGTGCTTATTGTTACGTGTACTTCATGACTATTTTCGTAGCTAAGTATTTTAACATCTTCGGACACTCTTTCCTTTTTAAAAGAAACAAAACTTTCTTTAAATTAAATTTTTGATTTTTGATGTTTAGATAACGTTTATCTAAACTGATATAAAAATGTCATTTGTTTTGAAACGTTTATAATGTAAGATTGTAACTTTAAACTAAAATAATGTTTGGATTTTTTGCGTCTGTGAAAAAAAAATTGCTAGGATTGTGTATTTATTTTGTAAGTAATTGTTTGCATGCGTTTACAAAGACATATTATTAGATTTGTAATGGTTTGGTATCTGCCTGAATAAATGAATTACAAGCTTAAAAGATGTCATGCTTGTCTGCCTGAAATGCTATCCTTACTTATTGAAAATAGCCGATCACTTCTTTTTCTTTAAGCTGCAATAATGATAAGATTGTACAGTTAATTAATATGATTTCCCATATGGGTGATTTTCAGTGAACTGTCAAATTTGGGGGTAAGTTTTTTTAAACTTTAACTTGAGTTAAAAAAGTGTATTACTGTTTTACGTTGCAAACAAACATTGTTAAAGTACGTAATTATGGTAGGAAAACTTATAGCTTCGCAATTAAATCCTTATGGGATTCAACTTTTATCACCTTATTTTTTACAAATTCGATTTGTCAGATTCGGGCAAAAAAAATTAGCTTTCTGTACGGTTCCTTCATAAAAAAATGGCGACTGAATGTAGCTTATATCATAGCCGGGATTTCGATATCACATAGGTGACCAAATTAAATGTCCAATTCTATTTTTAAATATATCTCGTAATTAAGTATAACAGATAGCATCATAAGATGATTCTTTAATATATAAATAAGTCACTATATTACAAGGAGTGGATATTTATCTTTTCTATAAAGTGCAAAAGTAAAGGACAAATTAAAAATCACTTTTCAGAATAAAAAATAAATTTCGTCTTTCGTATCAACAGATAATTCATCTTAATTGACATTAAGATGTTTCTTAGAACGATAAATATGCAACAGAGTAGCAGTATTTTCAACTAAGGACATGCCATGGAGGTGATATTTCGACCAATCTAAAGTCTATAACTTATAAAATAGTTTATGATCACTATGATGTAGAATACGTTGAATATTTTCTATATTTATTCGGAAACCATGTAAAAACTTATTTAATTTTTATCTCTTATGTAGATTATCAAAGACACAAAATTTGATAGTTCACTGAAAATCACCTCTATATAGGATTTCCATGATAGAATTTTCAATTTTCAAAATTTTGATTTCAGGAAATACCAATACCACTACTATCCTGATGGTACTGGTATTGGATCATATAGGAAATTAATATGGCTCCCGATACGGAATTCTCATGAAAATTCCATGTAGGATTTTCAATAGCTTTTTTTTATATTATAATATTCTCTCAACGGAATAGAGCATTTTCTAGCCAATCTTGTTGGAGGATTTCATCGGGTATACAAGGTTTACCCGATACGGTCTAAGTTGGGCAAATAATTTTTGTTTCTAAATAGTTGAACAAAGTCTTATAAGTTAAAAAAATGGATATAAAAAAATAAAAAACACAGGTATTTATAATTTTGCTATTTAGAATACGGAAATTATTAAGAAAGTATAGAAATTAAGCTCCATTCTCCCCGGCATGTCTTAATTTAATCTTTAATGAAAAAGTGTTTGCCCCCTACAGCGTCTGTTCAAAGTGCTAATTCTATTAAACAGTCTAATTTCCATTCGAGCTCGCAAAGTCGCGGGACCAACAAGTGAATTGTGAAAAATTAACAATCTCCACTTTTATAATTTGACTTTAACAAGCAGGCGTTAAAAGTCACGAGCGTGGCCGTGACCAAGGTACTTCGTTATGCGCAGCAAAGTAGAAAATACCTTGGAGCAATAAACCGCGTAGGGAAGTTTCAAAATTACCGTTTAATTGCCCAGCGAAGAAAAGAAAACCAAGAGAACGCGCACTCTCGCGACTTGATCTTATCAACGTTACATAGTCAAACTGTATTTTAACTCTGAATGTTTACATCCACAAATCTTTCTTTAGTATCGTACCCTAACTAATCCTGCAATCGAATGATCTTAGTGGGTGGGGTCCGATGATTCGACTGTCAATAAATTGTACATTTGTACGGATGTGGATCAGTATTACTTTGAATATTCACGGTCAAAATTAATGTTTCAGGGCTCACCTTTTTGTTTTCTTTTAAGGAAGTGATTGTAATTCGATTTTTGAGTTTTAATTTTTTGGGGTTTATGATACATTAGAAATAACATAATCGATTCAGTGTAAATGCATTTGTAAGAGCATAAAATTACCTATCTTTTTCGACCCGAAATTTGGATAAGCTATTTCTCTTGTTATGTTATATACGGAAACATCATGTTTTATTTAAATGGTGATATCTGGGAAATATTAAATAAAATTTCGTTTAATAAATAGGTATTAGGCGATTAGGAATATGGAGAAGAATATTTAGTAAAATTTCTTTAGTTTCGTTTCACAAAATCTTTAAAAGTCATAACCATTTTATTTTTTCAAGAAAAAAATAATTTTGTGAAAAGATTTTTTTTTCTATTTTCAACGATTACTAAAGTAGTTTCTAAAAAAGTAGTTTTTAACTACCTTTTGACTGAATTCTTTGTTTATACAATGAGATCTTTTATTTTTCAAAATATTTGTGGATATATATATATATATATATATATATATATATATATATATATATATATATATATATATATATATATATATTTGTTTTGATTTTCGTATTTTTATAAAGAATCTTAATTTCAATTAATAAAAATACAAAGCTTCCTCTTTGAGAAAAAAAAATTTCTAAATAATTTTTAAAATAAAGAATAATTCGTATGGGCCTTAATTTAAACTAAACTATTAATTAGAAAGAGATATAGCAATTTAAACTTAATTTATTAGATCAAAGAATTTTATATTGGAATAATTTATTTAGTTTGAGGTAGCTAACTGCCAATGATTTGGCAATGGCCTTTTCATATACATATGATATATATATATATATATATATATATATATATATATATATATATATATATATATATATATATATATATATATATATATATATATATAAATCATATATGATTTTATCGTATCATATCTTATCTTATATGTACATGTTTGAAATTTGATAACATTACAGTATATAATTATCTATGAACTAATATGTTGATAAATAATAAAATATCTTTATATATGTGTATATGTTCCTATTTTATCAAATTTCGAATATGTACATATATTATTATATAATTAATTATATATCAAAGTAATTGTATATTAACTATTTTTAAAGTTGTTGAGATAAATTACATTAACTTTTAGTGAAAATAGGCACTCTAATAAACTACCCTTGCGTCAACATTTTCAGCGGTTTAGCTAAAAAATTTGGAGTACTTTTTAAGCCAAATACAAAACACAAGTAAAAATTTGTTGCACTCATGCATGGTTTGTTAAAAAATAAATTATTTTTTATTGAAATACATTTTTTAAGTTATGTTATGTGCATCTGTAGCGCATACCTCTTGCAATAATACCTCTTGCGAATTTCATCCAGATCCGCTAAAAACTTTAACTCAAGACCGCTTTTGAATAATTAAATAATGCATTATTAATGAATATTATTAATGGGGAAGAAAACTACAACCGCGGCAGCGGTTGCGCTAGAGAAAAGGTACACACATCTGTACCATGTTTTGTATTTTAACAAGGGAAACTATATCTGTATGTATGAAAAATAACCGACGTCTGTGTACCCGCCAGAGGTCGCATGGTAAATTTAAACTACCAATAATAAACAAAAAACTAATTTTTCACATTTAAACGACATACCTATATAAGTTGAAAACAAACTCTGTCTCTTCCTTATTTAATGATAACGAAAATGATGAATAAGTAATATTAATAATAATGTTACTTTTATACACGGGACAATTAAGCACATTCACATAAACTGAATTATATTTACTTTTTATTTCACATACACATATACGTGCACCCACAGGAAGTCAAATTTTTAAGGAAAAAAGTTATGTGAACGAAATGATGAAAGCCAATTAATATACTAGAGAATATTATTAAAATTAAGAATATTATCTACACTGTTTGATTCTGATGCATATTGTTTGTCAAAAACGAAATTTTCTAATATATTTATTTTCGAGTAAAGTATGTCGAACGTATCCCCTTAATAATACAGTAAAAGGTGTATACCCCTTGACATGGATCTCATAAACACACACAAACACACACACACACACGCACGCACGCACGCACGCACACACGCACACACACATACATACACACACACGCACAGACGCACACACACACACGCGCGCACACACACACGCACACACACACGCACACACATATACACTCACACATGCACACGCGCGGGCGCACACATACATACATCTTCGCACGCACGCACACGCACACACACATGAACATGCACATGTACATTCACATGCGCATGCACACGCACACGCATGCGCACCATACACACGCATGCGCACCATGCACACGCATGCGCACCCTGCACACACACATACACACATGTAAAGAAAGGCGTAAGCGCGGGTAGATTGCTTTATATTGGGACGAACCTCCTGGGAGAGCGATGGGATAGCCGCGCTGCAACTTGTATAATTGCGAAGGTTTCTGCACCTGCAGCTCGCGGTGAAGTTGAAGTTGTTCCCAAAGGCCAAGCCAGGCCACCATTCTCCGGCGGCGACGGCCGTTAACGGACATGCCTGCAGACACGCCGACGCCGCAAGCTCCGATGTTCTTTTCAGCCCCCTTGCCCGTGGCTTTCGTCGAGAGACGAAGATTTGTTTAACCGAGCTGTGCTCGCGCGCCTAGCGCTTATAAGGGTTCATTCATACCGAGATATTGGGGATGGGGCTGGTTGATGGGTCGAGAACCGACATGTCCCGACTACACCCAGGCTCGTGTCAGCAACAATTCGACGTCTTTGTAGAATAACGTGCTGTCTTATAAATTCTGCTTGAATGATATATGCATTTGAGGGCGTCAATTTTGCCAGCTTAGTTTTAACAAAAAATTCTTGTAGGCGAAATAGTATGACTTTTGACCGAAGTTTGAGATAGCATGCTATTTAAGTGAAATATGAGATAGAGTATATTATTTGAGCAGAATATGAGATAACATGTTTTTAAATAGAATTTGAGATAGAATACTGTTCGACCAAGAAGTAAATTTGTAGTAATAGATAGTCATAATGCTATTCTCATTATCAATACATTTATAAATATTAATATAGTTAATTATAATGTACGCTTTGTTAACCCTTAGTTGATACACGGTGTTTCTCTGACTTCACTGAAGAGGGCAGGCCTGGGTCAAGCCAAAAAAAAACAATTTTTTCTTCTAGTCCAGGAAAATTTTTATGTTTAAAAGCAATCATTCTGAACGGTATTGAAAATAGTGATTTATTGTAACGTATAGGATCAAGATTTTGAGGCCTTACAACGGTAAAATGTAAGATATTACTAACAAAGACAGGGCACATCCTCCGGAAAATGAGATTCGGTCAGACTTTGTGAGGTGTTTTCTAGTATCGGAAAATTAAGCTTAGTATCGGTAATTTATTCTATGGGCCCTTTCTAGCAAGATGTGAGGTAATTTACTCGAAATCTTCGTTATCTTAATGAAAGAAAGATACGTCTTCTTCTAACCATAACTCTACAAGTTTTTATTATGAATAAATGGCTTAAAATATAATAAAAAGTAGGTAAAAAGACCTTTAATTTAAGCTGTGTTACGTATAAAAATATTAATCTGATCAAACGTTATTTACAATTGAAAATGGTGACCGAAATTGCATGAATATTCAAAGAAATTTAACTCTTTTAAATTCATTGATTTTCCATGTATTTTCAGTAACCATCTTCGATTGTTAATAACTTTGATCAGATTAATATTTGTATACATAACAGAGGTTAAATTAAAGCTCTTTTTGCCTACTTTCTATAATATTTTTGGCAATTTTTCCAAAACAAGTACTTGTAGAGATACGGTTAGAAGAAAAGGTATCTGTTTTCATTAAAATAACAAATATTTCGAGTAAATTACCTCATATCACTAGGCTTAATTTTTGGGTACCAGAAAACCCCTCCCAAAGTCTGACCTAATTTCGTTCCCCGGAGGGTGTACCCTCTCCTTGTAAGTATATATAGCACAAATATTTTCAGAATGGTTTCTTTTAAACATAAAAAGTTTCCTGGACTAGTTAAAAAAATTCTTTTATGCCCATCTGAACGAAAATGGCAACTTTTTCCCCTGAAAAGCGAGACCAAAATTACACTTTTTGCCCGCAAAAATGATTAGAAAAAAGTCACCTCTTTCCCGCATTTGCGGGAAAAAAGTTACTTCACTAGAAACTAGTCCAAATTCCTTTATTTCATCAAGTTCTACCAATAACCCTGATTTTCGATTGTCTTTTAACAATATTGTCTTTTGACAGTCCATTAGTCCCGTTTTCCAAGTCAAAAAGTAGCTACAGTTGAGATGGGCATAAAGTACTATATGTAACTCGAGAAAAAGCCGATTATTTGCCCTTGTTACATAATGTACTATTTTTTTGGTTTAACCCAGGCCTGCCCCCTTAAGGTAGTCGTTATATTATAATATGTCAATCATAGGCATAGCTTTAACCTATTTATTAATTTTTTCATGGAAAAGAAATTATACTATACGTAAAAGTTTGACTTTGTACATATAGTTTTAGGTATTCAAGTTGATAAATAGTTTGGGGTAAATCTAATTCCATGTGCAAAATACATAATTCTATAGAGCTGTCCCAACTAATTGTAAGTAGTAATCCGGTTTAGAGCAGCAACAAGTCTCTCTTCTATGCTAATAGTGGACATGTGTGTAATTTGCACCAATTACCTACGAGGGGACAGACTACGTTCATGTGCGTGTAGGTACTTGACAAAGTTTTCTTAATATTCTTTTTAAAATGGAAACATGTTCTTTATTTATTTCGTGAGAGATTCTCATATAATGTCTAAAATATAGTCCAGTTTTAACTATGAAGTTTCTAAAATATATAAATAGTGCATTTTTCGATTAATTTTTCAATAAAAAATATAATATTCAATTATAAATAAGTTTTGTAGCTAAGTACGTATTAAAGCTTATGATTACAACAAAATTAACATATCCTGTCCAGTAGGGCTCGATAACATCTAGATTGGTCTGATCTAGTCGAGCAGATTCAGGTCAGGTCTTAACTCAACCAGTCCCGTCCCCCAGTATCTCACTATCTGAATAAATCATAGTTCGGCAAGTATTCGACCGCAAAATTTCAGGCCCATAGGAGTAGTTCCAAAAAGTATTCAAAACTGATTCGTCGAAGTATTTTTTCGAATAACCGATATTTGAAAAAAGTATTCGTCGAATAAATTTTCGAATAATCGCTTATTCGAAAAATGTATACCTCGAATAAATTTTCGAATATTGGCTATTCGATAAATACATTTTCGAATATCGGCTATTCGACGAATAAATTTTCGAATATCGGCTAATCGACGAATAAATTTTCGAATATCGGCTATTCGACTAATAAATTTTCGAATATTGGCTATTCGACGAATAAATTTTCGAATATCGGCTATTCGACGAATAAATTTTCGAATACTTTTTGGAACTACTCCTATAGGCCTTATTTTTTCATGTAAAACATTTAAAAATTGAAATTTTCTTATTTCGTTTAGTGTTTTGCAAGATAAGAAAAGTATAATTCGTCGAAATTCTACGGTCGAAGAATTGCCGAACTATGGAATGAACCCTATCACACGAGTAGACGGAGAGACGAGTATCTCCA
The DNA here is from genome assembly GCA_949152435.1 of Gastracanthus pulcherrimus. Lineage (NCBI taxonomy): Eukaryota > Metazoa > Arthropoda > Insecta > Hymenoptera > Pteromalidae > Gastracanthus > Gastracanthus pulcherrimus. The sequence continues at coordinate 16,313,123 of OX424576.1, forward strand.
TACGCTGTAGGTACCCGCCTCTGGTCGTTTCGGTGACACGACGAGCCGACAATTACCGAGAGAATATTGTGGAGATTCGATATTGGCTGCACGCGGCGTTTCTCTCTTTTTCTCTGAAAATAACGAAACACGTGTGTGTACAGGGATATGCGCATCCGGGGATGTGTGTATTGCGCGCGCGCGCACGCCCGAACACCGGTGCGCATTGAATTTTTAATTAACTTTGTTGATGAACGCGCCAGCAGCAGTGGACGTGAGATGAGGATGTGGCCACCGCCTGTGCGGAATATATATGTCAGCGTGTTTTCGAAGATATTAATTATCATATTTTCGATATATGCCCATACTTATTTCAGGGAATATTCGGCACTGCCGTATAGTGAATTTCACTCGATTGAGGGTTTTATTGGATTCATTTGCGTGTACGAGGTTCAAGTTCGGTTTTGTAGCTGGATTTTTGAATTTTATTATTGGATTTGTGGCTTATCATTCCTGATATATTTTTTTAAATTAATTAAATGTAACGTTTAGTGTATTTCAAACGATATACTTGACGAACGACTGTAAACCTTTGGCAATATTCGTTTACCCGGGTTTACCTGCTGGACTCATTAGTAAGGCAATGTAGACAGATCCCGTCTTATTTCACGTCGTTATACGTCAGATTAAATTGTAAATCTTTTTATTATTGTTGCTGTGGTAAGTGTTTTACAAGTTGCTATTGTCCGTAAATCATCTACTAGATCCAAAATAGTCTCAATAATGTCATTAACTATATCAATCATTAACAGTCTAATACATCAACCCTTTAGGACCTAACATTATTTTAAAGCTAAACGTTCTGCATGAATTTTTATTGTTTAACAAATAATCATTTTATAATGAACCAAATTAGTGATTGGATCAAATAGTATGGGAGATACCAATCTCCTATTTCAGAAAATTCATTTAATAATTATCTGTTGAACTTTTTCAATATTGAACTTTTCGGTCACAAGCAAAAGATACAGTATGAGTTTATTTTTATACTTATGAATTTATTAACTGTGTTTTTCTTCAAGAATACAATGTATCCCTATGCCGATGAACGCTTTACTTGATATATTATATTTATGTATTATTTATGTTTAAATAATATTCATGTATAGAGATATTTTTCTGAACTAAGTTTCAACACAGTATATACACAAGAAGTATGAAGACTCAGGTTATATATACATGATTAAATTTCGCTTTTCTCATAAACATTATTTAGCTTTATAGCACGCATATTCATTTCAAGTGTACAATAATTGAGCATCACAGAAGAGATCACAGAGAAAGACTCGGTTAAATTAATTAACGATATGATTTGAAAGCAACATTTAGCAGCGTAATTCATCTTTAATATCACACGCTCCTATTTTGTGCGAAACCGTGTGATTTTACTTTGGATGCCACCGTAATAACGCTCACAGAAAGAAAGAAAGAAAGAAACAAAGAGGAAGAGAGAAGCAGACGAAAGGAGAAATGAGCATGGAGGAAGCTGCTGCTGCTGCCATTGCCGAGAATAAAAGACTCGAGGCGTAATTGACAAAGAACGGGGAACAATGGTGATTCCGCGACGCGCAATGCATTTAGTATGATTAGTAACCAGAGAGAATTCAAGCTGAATGCGAGAGAGAGAGAGAGAGAGGGAGAGAGAGAGACGGTTAAATCGAATAGAGAAAAGGAGGTAGTAGAGAACACAGAGAGAGGAGAGCGAATATAAGCGCGGAATAGTGGCGGCTAAAAGTGGGTGAAAAAGGAAGGCAAGAATAAGCAGCGCGCAGAACAAAGAATACGCTTGCGTCGCATAAGATGGCGCAGAAAAAGTGGAGACGCGAAAATACACAGAGGGAGGAAATAAAAAACCGCATCGGTCGGAAGGAGGAAAATTTAAAAATAACAAACGGAAGTACACTCGAGAGCAGGAGCACTATAGAGAGTGCGCACGGGGGTTGTTTCGGTTGGATTAAGTTTTAATCTAGATTTTCTAGCCCTCTCAAGAAATTAATTTACAGTCTTAATTTCGCGGGTGAAGAGAACTGTCGAATTGTCGGTAAAGAACGAGCGAGAAGCTGGATCTATATCGGTTTATTATGTACGAGCCAAGTGTTGTATATTTTGCTTAATATCTAAAAAAGAAGGCTTTTTCGTTTTTGTAATATGATTTTCTCCAATAGCATAAGGAGATATGAAATGCGGCGTACTGTATATTTGTGTGTGTATGTGCGTGTGTGTCTATGTGAGTGCCAGATTGTATGTGCGTGCGTGTGTGCGTGTGTGCATGCGTGCATGTATGTTGTCCTATATCATACTTCTTTAAGGGGGCAGGCCTGGATTTAACGTAACAAATTTTTTTATTCAATTTCTTTTTATTATTCTTTTTCGTAAATCCAATCAATTTTGAAAAAAAAAATCGTTTTTCAAAAAATTGATTGGATCTCTGAAAAAAGTAATAAAAAAAAAATTCAAATTCGTTCTTCATAGCATCTAGAATTGTGTGAGGAATAAAGTGAGTTTAATAAATATGGTATTGAAAATAATGATTATATTCCATCTAGTTCTCAATATTACCATGTAGTTCCACTTCGCCCCGCAAGATGTCACAACCTTTAGTGAAACGCGAAAAACGGGGGGAGGCAGCGGCCTGCCATCGCCTCCCGCCATTCTCCTTCTTCATATTGCTTTGTTCTCGGCGAGCATCAAGACCTGCAGCAAGACCTGCAGTAAGACGTCGCGAATGTCTTTTTCAATCAAGTACCTGACGATGAGGATGAATCGGACGCATCATCCTCGGGTAAAAAGGAGAACGAGGACAAAAAAGGTAGTTTAATGGTTTAAGAAACAAAGTATACCTTCTCGTCCCCTCCTTGCCCCCCCCCCCCTCCATCTTCTACGTATTCTTCTTCTACGTATCAACTGACGACCTGTGATAGCAATCCAAACTTTTTAACTGTAATGACTGATAATGTGATAACAAATTTTAACCAAATGTACGTACAGCTGTACATTTTTGTTATAAGTGATAAATAAAAAGAATATCTATTTATCTATCTATTAGTTCTTTGTTTCAGATACGAGCGAAAACGTGCGAGACTGCCATCTTGAAACGCCGGTTGTATTTACTTATTAATTATTTATATTTTTCTTCTCTTATCGAATAAAAGGTTACTTTTATATAATTATCATTAGGTGAAGAAATGACATAAACATTTATGAGCCTTTATGGAAAATGTTTATCGTCTATTAATGTGCATTATCCAGTAAATGGTATATACAGTAATTGTCGGATTATAGGTTGATAGCTAAAATTTTTCGCGCAATTATTAGCATTCCCAATTATGTCCACAACGATTTATAGTGGTGAGTTAAGAGCTTAGTACATGGAGTAGATTTTATTAGATTAACTAGATTTGACGTTACGATTTATACTGACGCTTCCAACTCAGGTTGGGGCGCTAAAAATGGAGGCAACAGTATTCGGGGGTTTTGGTCGGTAGAACAAAGTAACTTGTATATCAATTATAAGGAATTGTTTACTGTATTGTTTGTCATCGAGAGCCTGCCAAATATTCCTGATAACGTACAAATTCTTCTGCGTGTTGACAACACCACGACCATCTCATACATTAACAAGATGAGTGGCGTTCGCGAAGGTAGCCAGAGTAACCTGGTAATGAGCAGAAGAAAGGAATATTTTTCTTTTCGCTTCTTATATAGCCTCCAAGGATAATTCGGAAGCTGATGCGCTCTTCCGAGTTAGCAATCTAGACACGGAATGGGAATTGTTCACCGAAGCTTATAGATATATTGTAGCAGAATTAAGAGACCCCGAGGTGGATTTATTTGCTAATAGTTATAACACCAAACGCAAGAAATATTTTTCATCGTTCCCTGATTCTTATGCCATCGACGTCGATGCTATCACAGTAGACTGGTCATTCTGCTTCTAGCAAAATCTTTATCAAAAGTAAAGAGAGAGCAGGCTACGTAGTGGTTCCAGACTAGCTGAGCTAGCCTTGGTACCCACTGTTTACAACAACAACCTGACAACATCTTTAGAGAAATCAACTATTTCCCAATATAATACGGTATTACGACCTTGGTTTGAGTTTTGTAAGGCCAATAACTGTGATGGCTACAATCCCGACAGCTCTGGCATTCCTGACTCAGAAATATAATTAAGGCATTACCTACGGATCTTTAAACTCAGCCAGGAGTTCAATTTCGTTAATCTCCAATCAGAAAATTGGAAAGGATGATTCTGTTTCTAGGTTTATGAAGGGTGTCTCCAAACTTTGCCCTCCTAAACCCAAATACGCTTTCACTTGGGAAGTAGCCATAGTGTTCGATTCTCTCGAGACGCTTTATCCATTAGAGTCGCTTTCTTTCACTAACCTAACGTATAAGATAGTCATGATTTTAATATTTTTACAGTTCATAGAGCTCAGACGATAGCTAGCATCAGGTTGGTCAATATCCAATTCACGGCTGATGAGATCCCCATCCATATCACCGATTGCATTAAAACGTCAGTGCCTGGACGCTGTCAACTCTTGCTATCAATACCCTACTGTGAAGAATTTCCAAAGAATTGCGTTGCCACTGCATTAAAGATATATATAGAGAAATCTAAGAGTTTAAGAGTAGACGGTTCAAAACTGTTTGTTGCGACAAGACGTCCGCATAAGGATATTGGGGCCCAGATTATTAGTCGGTGGACCAAGAAAACATTGGGTACGAGCGGAATTGATCTCGGTATTTTCACTGCCCATTCAACACGGTGGGCAGGAAGGAGCGATAGGTTTGACCACAATGACGATAAAATCGGGTTGCGAGGCGGTATTCGGGCATGAATGTACATTTCAAATCCGTTCGAATCGAAATCCGACCGGCTCCTGTTTTCGAAATATCGTCCATTTACGTATTTTAGCTAAATTATTGATGTAAGCGAATGAGTTGTACCTTAAGAATGCATGAAACTTCATTATATAATCAACGAGGATATACAAAATATGTAGATATCATGTATATTATATATAAGTATGATATATTGTGTATATACATGTAGACCTGGTTATCAAATAAATGGAATATATATATAATATACATATATAAACATATAATTTAAATAAGAAGTCATATTTAGGCTGGTGCATTGGATGTGTAAGTGTATTATATAGATAATACGTACTTTTCCACAACTTGTAATTTTGTTCAGAAAGTTATTATCAACGAAAAAAATCATATTTCTTTATATATTTCCTGAAGAAAATTGAACGACAGCCTTTTTTAGTTTTGTAATATAAGTAGGATCCTGAATAGAGTTGCTTTTGTTCCTTTCCCAAAGTTTCAAAAATTTTCTGTGCACTGATTCGCCAGCCTGCTCAGACCATAATCCTAGCGCATCATCATTGTTGAAATATGCAAGGCAGTCTTTTAAGTGCTTCAGAAGTACATGGATTTTTAACGATTCAGAGACTCCAGTGAGTGCTCTTAAAAGCTTCCGACAATGCAATCAAATTTTGATCCAAATCAACTCCGGAATTCGTTGTGGAAAAACAAGACTCAACAACCTTGTTCATTTCTGTAAAAGCAAAGACGAAAGGCTCTATTTGACTATTTTCGACTTCCCCAGAAATATCAGGTGCTCGAAGTTTTGAAAATTTCAAATGAACTCCTTGAATCATTTATACTTTTGTCGGTTTGTCTGACCAGATTCTTTTTTATGCCATCAAGGCCGTTCGATTCATCAATACAAATGGAAACATTCAGTATGTTTCCTTCACCTTTTTTTACTTTTGATGATGATATCGTAGAGCGAGCTGTTATGCACACGTAACAATTACACTCATCAGAAGTTCTAGTTTTTTTAGGCAAAATTACATCTTCATAGTTTGGCATACTCTATAAAGGTCTTTTTTTTAAACATTTTTTTCTCGTTTACAAAGTGCAAGACGACAAGAGATGCAAATACTTAATGGAAACTTCGAATTAGATAGATCAAAATCTTCATTTATGTATTTTCGAATCAGTCCTTCATGAGACTTAGTTATCAAAAAATCTTGTGATCTTTTTCCTTTGAAATTTTTTTGTCTACCACATGGCGCACAAATTTGCATTCTATTCTCCTCATGATTACACTTACGATCCATTTTAGAATGAATGGATTCATAATTATTTACTGGAAGAGAAGATGCCATATTTATTCGTTAGCCTGCCACTCAAACGTGATCTCTAACACGGAAAATATCAAAACTATCCAAAACGCAACCAAGAAGCATCCAAAATCTGATCGTCATATATGACAAAATCATCTCTATTATTATAGAAGAAAGCATGCAGCCACCTAGCGGTGAGAATCGAAGTTATAAATTTTTATATGGAAATTTAATGTAACCCAAAAATTTATAATTTATGTAATATAAATTTAGAACACGATAAAGTTTGGATTTAGCTATATACATGTCTGTGTGTACATATATATATATATATATATATATATATATATATATATATATATATATATATATATATATATTGTATATCCTTGTTGATTATATAAGGTAGTTCCATACATTCTTAAGCTAGAACTCATTCGCTTCTATCAATAATTTAGCTAAAATACGTAAATTGACGATATCTCAAAAACAGGAGCCGATCGGATTTCGATTCGAACGGATTTGAGATGTACATTTATGCCCGAATACCGCCCCGCAACCCGATTTTATCGTCATTTTGGTCAAACCTATCGCTCCTTCCTGCCTACCGTGTCAACACGGCATGCGGCCACGTCTGCGACAAGAGCTGCAGGAATTGATTTTAATACAATTAAACGCACAGCCGGTTGGACGGCAAGATTGGAAGTATTTGCCAAGTTCTATAATAGACCGATATTGTCTTTAGATTCGCATGACTTTGCGCTGGCAGTCATTAACTCTAATCATAAGTAAAAAGATATGTATTATTTTTCTAATCATTAAAATAAAGAAGAAGACTGTTTATTTGTTTAGTATTTTGAGATATGATAAAAGTTAACGTTGAACATCTATGTATTCTCTAAACAACTACATGGTGATATTGAGAACTAGATGGGATATAATTGGACAATCAAACGAATTTAACGTGAAGTTCGATTGTAATTATATTCCATCTAGTTCGAGGATATTACCAAACCCACCCGTTTTTGTAACGATGCTGTTTTCGAAAACCAAGGTTTTGATGAATTACGATGTTTTTGAGGTCGCTGTATCAGAATATGTAGGTTTTTTGAAATATTTATCTGTATGTATGTGTATGTGCGCGCGCGTGTGTGTGTGTGTACAGGATGCAGTAAAGGCGGTGATTTCTCAGATAGATAATACAGCTTTAGGAAAGGAAGATTAACTGTTGATGCAGTACTAGAGGTCAAGAGAACCTTCGAAGAAGAATAGACGAAGAAGAACCCGAACAGAGTGATACTGGTCGCAACCCTAGATGTGAAAAATACCTTCAACTCTGCCAGATGGAAAGATATGATCGATGCAATGAAGAATACATTTATAGTACCACCACACATTCTGCACATGGTAAAAAAACTATCTAAAGGACATGTGGCTATTCTATGATACCATCGATGGACAACGAAGAAAGGAAATTACAGCTGGAGCTGCACAAGGATCGGTCATTGTATCAGACATATGGAACATACCGAACGGTGGTGTTCTGCAGCTTGAGATGCCGGTTGACACATTCCTAATAGGGTACGCAGATGACATAGCATCAGTAATCGTCACTGAAGATGAAAAGAGGTTCAAGAGAAGTTGGACGTAATCATGGAACAGATCAGCAAGTGGAAGAAAGACCACGGTTTAGAACTAGCGACCCACAAGACGGAGCTAGTATTTTTAACAAGAAAGTAGAAAAAAACATTTGACAACATCCATATAATGCAGGCAGGACGTAAGAGGATTCAGGCCAAGGAGGCTATCAAGTATCTAGGTATTGCGCTGGATTTTAAGATGAAATTCGGAGAACAGATCAAGCGAGCAGCATACAAGGCTGCATCAGTTACAACGGCGTTAAGCAGGATTATGGCCAACGTAGGCGGACCAAGAGCAAACAAACGCCGTCTCCTGATGTCGATGACCCTTTCTGGTCTTCTGTATGGTGCAGAGATGTGAAAATGGGGTAATGCCGGTCACTGGCTAATTCCGGTCACCCTTATTTTCTATAATCTAAATATTCTTAGGGAATAATTCGAATAGTATATTAAGCGCAACATAAAATGCAATTAACCCAATGTCCAAACGAACTTCTATTCCGTTTTATTAAGGAATTATATACAATCAAAGTTTTGGCCCACATTTTTTATAAGAAATCTGGTTTATAAAATAAGCTTTTATGCATATTTATATGCCGCTCCCGAAAGTGAGGCTAAGAAAACGTTGCGCTGCGATGTCTCGTAGGGCAACTTTGGTTAAGCTTTTTTGATTGAACAGTGGTTATGTGTTACATATTTCATTGCGTAAGTACGAATAATAATGCGACTGACCATATGAAGGTTCATATAATTGATTTAAATAAATTTTTCACCTATAAAAGTAATGTTTTAATAATGATCGGTATTGTACCAAGGCTGTCCAGTATTACTCTTTGATATAGGGTAAAGCCGGTCAAAATGCTTTTTTTATTTCGGCTTATAGCTTCGATATCTTAAATTTTAATATAAAACAAATAAGAAATATTTAAAGTCAATGGTTTGAACTAATATAATAATTATTTAATGTTAAAAAAAAACAATTTAAAAGTGGAAATAACAAACACGTTGCTTAGGTGACCGTCAATACCCCGTTCTCCTCTATGGGCTATGCACTAGAAATTCATGTCAATAAAAAACGTATGGCTGCAGTTCAACAGACAGGAGCTTTGAAAATTGCGAGCTCGTATCGAACGGTTTCTGAACCAGCGGTCTTGGTCGTGGCAGACGTGATTCCAATCAACCTGCTCGGCAGGGAGCGATAGTGAATATATAAAAGAAAAGCAGAAGACAACACACAACAAGTTAAAGGTGAGAAAGGGAGGTGACGATCAAGATATAGCAAGACCGATGGAACGCAGATGTCAGAGGCAGATGGACTGCGAGACTGATCAAGGAAATTAATAAGTGGATAGAACGACGGCATGGAGAGGTAAACTACTATGTAACGCAGTTCCTCGCCGGAAATGGGTACTTCCGATCTTATCTCAGACACACGAGGAAAGTGAAGAATGAAAAGTGCCTGCATTGCGGATATGTAAAGGACGACGAGGAACATACTTTCTTTGACTGTGACTGCCGGACTGAAGAAAGAAGAGAACTGGCGACACGAGGCGGCGAGGGGTGCATTGCCCTCCTATGGTTCGTAAACAGAATTCCTCAACTTCCCGGATAAAAAAAAATAAATAAAAAGAAAATTTCTTATTTATTTGTTTCTTTTACTAATAAACGGGCATAACCAAGTTCCATAATTGAAAAATATAATAGGTAAGCGCAATTAGAGCAACCCTATCACATAATTGATTATTGCTGTCAGTAGTCGATGTATGTCACAACATCGAGTGCATCCCTACTACTGCCAGTAAGATTATATTTACATGTAAATATTTTTCATATTTGGATTATTATTGAAAATGCGTATTAATTACGTTTTTGTATGGAGTTTAGAATGTTTATTCAAGTTCTGAGTTCAATGAAAATATAAAGGTATGAACTGTCAAAAGTGGAGTCACTGTCAGTAGAAGGGACATTTACCCAATTTAACTCGCGTATGAAAAGGTGTTCAACTTTTGACAGAAAAATATCTGGATGTCATCCAGTCACACCGCAAGCCATCAAAGGACTCAAACCGCAACTTGCTGACAGTCAAATTGAGACTGGATCCTCAGCCAATGACTCTAGTCGCGGTGAGCCCTTATGACGACGATTTGCATTTAATTGCTATTCGCATCTCACGGCCGATATGCCCATAACCGCGCATGTGCTGCACTCGAGCAGATACGAATTCATATAGTTTATGTCTCTCTCCCTCTCTCACTCTCTCTCTCTCTCTATCTATCGATCTCTTCCTCTTCCTCCGTATATATCCAAAGACTAATTGCGCCGTGTCGGTAAATTACAACGCCCTCGCGTGTACGCGCAGTCCTTCATTGAGCTATGTGCGTGGGAAGGGGAAAGAGAAGGTGAGATTTAGATTTTCTTTTCATTGAATTTGATTGATGGATTTATTGACATTAGACTCATGGTCCATTTTTTACAGCAATACACAATTTATATGCAAAGTAGAGACGTGTGTGAGACAATCTCTCACGACACATAAAGCCAGGCATATTGTTAAAAAGTAGCGCGTAAAGATAAATTAAACTAGAGTGAACATGGCATATATATTGTTCAAGTACAATGACTTATATGTAGATCACAGTTCGGACGGAAGTTTATCCCATTATACAGCTGCTGCAATGCAGAACGAGTTCTCAAAACAACACGTACTAAAACTTTTTATGACTAGATTATATTCCGAAATTTTTTTAGAACCCGGTACATTAAGAGATCTGAACTCGAATTCATTGCACAAATATGCAGGGTTTTCAGATATTAAAACATTCGCAAGTAAACAGAGCATAATATAAGTTTTTAATATAAGTGTTCGAACTTACTTGTGCCCGTAGCATATCGAATAGCTGCATTTTTACATTGGCTTAATTTACCTTACGGGTAAGTTGGGTAAGTTCAGAAGATAAATCGGCGAACAGAGTGGCACAGTAATCAAAGTAAGGAAAAACTAATGATTTTACTAAAGTCATTTTAGTACGCTCGGGTAGCAAACCGTTACATTTCTTTATTTTCGAAATGGCTGCAAAGCATTTTCAAGATGTAATTGTAATTTACTGACTCCAAGATAGCGTACTATCTAAGATTATACCTAGAATCTTAATTTCATCAGATGTATGGACTTGGACACCATCAAGGATTAAACGTGGAAGTTGGGGTGTCATTAAGTCTATTATTCTAAAAACCTCTAGATCCAAACCAAGCAGCTTTAGTTTTAACCGCAAGGCCATTATCTCGCACCCACCTTGATAAATTGGACAGATTAAAATTAGATTAAAATTAAAAGGGAAGGTGTGTATGTGTGTGTGTGTGTGTGTGTGTGTGTGAGAGAGAGAGAGAGAGAGAGAGAGAGAGAGAGAGAGAGAAAGCTACATTTTTCCGAGTGATAATATCATTCCGAAAAAGAGCACTTTTTTTACGTTTGCACTCCAAAAAGAAATATATTTAAAGATATTTACTTGGCTACGAGTAAGTGCATTAAAGTATAATATTATATATATATATATATTAATTAAGCTACCTCTGCGGTGGAAGATAAAACTTCCACAGGTTTTAGGCTCACAAAATAATATTTACATGACATTTTTATAACAAAAATTACAAACTGATATATACACTTTTAGTAATTTTTTATCAAATATTATTGTTAAGTTATTAAGAATAATAGGTTTATTCTAAGTAAAATTATGTTGTATGGTAAATATTGTTAGCGCATACCACAATGACATTTATGAACCAAGAAGTTTGATAATCTTTTTGACAGTAAAATAAACAAAAATTAGATGAAATTATCAATTTTCACTCAGATACGAGTTTTTTTAACAATAAATATATTTATTTAAAAATATCGAGAATTTGTTAATAGAATTATTTACCATGGGCTTTGTCAGAATATTTAAAAACTACAAATTTCATCAAGTTTGGTTTTTTTGGTTGGTGCCAACAACATTTTAAAGATTGGAAAGTTAATTAATGAAAAAACAGCAATTAATTAAATATAGTGAAAAATATAGCTTTAGTTTATGAGTTAATACTAGTTTACCAAACTTCATTATATTTATAATAATGAAAAATGGAGCAAACATACTTTGCACAGAAATCAAAACTTTTTAAAACGCATTAGAAACGTATAAAAAATAATAATGAGGCAAATAAAATGGCTGAATTCTCGGAAACATCAGTATATATATATATATATATACTGATGTTTCCGATCATCTATATATATATATATATATATATATATATATATATATATATATATATATATATATATATATATATATATATATATATATATATAGATGAGAGCGGCGCATGTGTGGGTGAAAGAGGTAATCATTTTTTGGGGTGAGGGGGCGGGGAGAGGAATGCATATTTTAATGTGAATCTATTTTTTAATGGAACTTATTATATGTATATCAAATTATATTGGTAATGATGAACTGATACACAAAAACTCGATCCTCTTGTAATTAGAAAATATTGAAATTTCATAACTATAAGGTTACTTACGCTCGTTGATATATTTTTAAACCCTGACTAATCCATGATAGGGTTTGGTTACAGAATCGAAAATAGATGCATTGAAAAGTTTATTTCTTTTTTGTTTTATTTTTTATTGTTTTAGTTAAGGAGGCCAACCTGAGTTAAATCCTGTATAAAGTCATTATCCATTATATACACTGAAAAAATATTTTTATGTAATCTAAGTTGATGAAAGTTTTTATATATTAAATATGTATGTTTCATGTGATTTTGCCATGATTTAGGCCCCTCTAAGAGGTCTTTATAGTCCCCTAAGAATGAGCGAATCTACATTATTGAATTTACAGAGGCTTTAAACTATTCTTCAGAAGTGTACTCGTAGACTTTTCGGACTACATTTCTTTGAAAGATTATTTCCAATTGTTAGACACACATATATCAATAATGATACTATAAAAATACTATATAAATTCTATCAATCTATTTTATTCTATTTTGTATTCAATAATGTAGATTAGGGGAAGTCATTGCAAAATCATATATAGCATACGTATTAAGTATGTATATTAAGATATACAAATTTTCATTATCTTAGGTTACGTCAAAATATTTTCGCAGTATGTATATAATGGATAATGTTTTTTTTACAGGATTTAACTCAGGCTGCCCCCTTACGTAGTTAAGTAATTAGTAAGTTAGCTACTTTTCCCAATTACGAGAAAAAGAATAAGCGGGGCATGAGGGGTATATGCGGCGGGGCGTGAAAAGCATACGCAACCTGCTTAGAATCATTGCGCGCCGGGCTCCATCTATCATTATAAACTAGTGATATCTTAATATAAACTAGTTAATGTTTCGAGAAATTATGATCATGTCATGCGCGTTTTGCGATAATGACTGAGTAATCAAAGGAGCCGCACTAACGCTTCGAAAATTGAGCGAAAAACCAAAACGTAAAGATGTCTCCGTCCGTACCGTCAGTCAGAGAGACTATCTCATCGCCAGTCTTCGAGGCTTAAAGCTGTCTGGACGCGCGGTCATCATCTACCTTTCGAAATGATACCGGGTCTGATCTGACACCTCGACATCATCTACTGGAGTCGAGCAGCAGATCAAGAATCTACGCGGCCCGAGCGAAAGCAGCCAATGATCTCGCCTGCACCGTTGTTACAATTTGAGATAAGAATTTATTTGTGCGATTTAAGATTGGATTCATAGTAGCGTTCCGAAGGATTGTAAAAAATTGCGATTAGTTATAATGAAGCAGAGTTCAGCAAGTATTCGACTGCAAAAATATTTTCGGATACTTTTCTGTTTTCTGTGAATGTCAAGAAAAGACAATGAATTATTAATTTCTAAGCAGCGTACACCATAACTACTAATGTCACTTTATTATTAAGCAACGAAAAACACTTTTTATTTACAGTAAAACGATTAATAAACAGTATCTAGATAGTACATAATTTAGTAGTGTTACGGCACTGATCTCTACTGCTATTCACTGAAATTGAAGTGAGAAAGCTATTTGTACTCGTGAAATTTTGAATTCCTAGATCTTTTTCCGAATATGTTTGATGAGTCATAATATATATAGTTTGCGAATCCACCGTGAGAATGGTCAACAGACATAATAATAATAGCAACTTACTGCGATTTTTGGTGCAAATTTTGAGTTTAAAACCAATACAAATGTATATTATTAACTTTATAGTTTACTATGATCATGGAGGAATTTTTTTTACTTACCTTACGTCTGCATAGAGTGACGTTTTATATCGAAATTCTAGTTTTGTACATGTTACGGAACTGACATTTGAGACCTAATTTATTGATTTATTTAGCACTTATGTAAGTTTCTGTCTTCTAACAATTATAGTTGGTTATGCCATACATGTCTAGAAATTAAGAAGGATTTTTTTAGAATGTATGAGTGTCTAAGAGGCCTGGACGCAACGTGGGCAAGTTACGGCGGAATCACCCAATTATAAGATCGCTTTCGTTATTATTTAATGATAAATGTAAATATGTATATATTTGATTTTTAAAATTGCCCATATGAGCAATGCTGATGGTTTTTGAATCTATATCAGGTATAAAAAATCCATTGAATAAAACTAAGGATACTGTGCCTCATTTTAGGTTTCAAAAGTCGATCCCTAAAGTTTCATAAAAATCCAAGCCCCGAACGCTGTGATCTCCCATTATAAGACTGACTTAAAAGGATGATTTTTATTAAATTTTTTCTGTCATTATTTTTCGAAGATCCAATAAAATTATACAAAAATATTAATCAAAATTTTCAATAAATTCGTTGGATCTCCGAAAAAATAATTTTAACGAAAAAGTGCTTCGATTAGTTTTTAGTACATGGCAGAAGGAGTCGAACAACTTTCGAAAAAAATGTTCGTTCATCGTGTCACCTAGAATCGTGTGATGAACAAAGTTCCTTTAATAAATATGATATTAAAAATAGCGATTTATTGTGACATGTAGGATCAAGATCCTGAGATTTTGAAACAGTAAAATTTCAAATATAAGTATAAATATAAGTACTTATTTATAGAATAAAATTTTTCAGAATGATTGCTTTTAAACATAAAAAGTTTCTTGGACTCAAAAACAATCTTTTTTTTTGGTTTATTCGCAGAGATTTATCGTGAGATAGAGCGAGAAAGGGAAAGAGATAATGAGTGAAATCAACGAGCGACGTGTGCAGGTGCAGCAGGCAGCGCCATTTTGAACTGATTACGGGTTAATAAGAGCGATTTATCAGAGTGGCTTCGGACTATCCCTGAAAAACGTGCAGCGCATCGCTGTGCTCAATTCATTGGACTATATATTAATCGCGCGGCGCGGCATCGACAAGCTCAACGAAATTAAATGGAAAATTAATTTTTTTTATCCGAATTTCGCCGGATGAAATGTGTTGCCGCAGTTTCATTTTGCGAGCTGTCGATGCGCGCCGATTGTTGTAATTTGAAAGGGTTGTTTATGAAGCCATTCGTTGTTAGCGGGTTTTATAAATTATCTTCGCTTTACGTGTGATTTCGCATAAAATGAAGTTGGTAGATCAATAGTAGATTTGAGGAACGTAATGACCTTTAAATTAAACATTGAATTGTTAGTGTTTTAATGTAAACTTAAACATTTTATCACAATGTACTTGTTTTTTTTTTATATACAGAGGTTTTTGAGGTCGCAGATTACGAATAAAAAGTAAAAACTTAAAAAAAATATGGCGTAGCTAGCAGTAACATTTGTTTACTCAATTGTTTTCAGATTACGATCAAATAAAAGTGGGAACCCCCCTAGTATATATATATATATATATATATATATATATACACATGTGTGTGTAAATGCGACGTTACCAGTTTTCATAATTCGTAGTATTCGGGGAATATACCTTCCCCTAGTTCTTTCAAATCTTTAAAAACTATTTCACAATATTGAAATGTCACTACTTCCGCGTATTTTATGAAGCTGGCATTATTTGCATATTTATAATATATGGAATTCTCGCATTAAATTATGTGCATACAAAAAACAAATGATTTTTAAATACGAATTTTCGTATTTTTTACCGTAATAATTCCCATTACCGCGTCTACTAAAGGTATCACGAAACAATTTCATTGTTATAGAAACAGATTGCGACTTAATTTTAAGGTATGCAATATTTCGAACCAAACACAGCTCAAAGCGGCCCCGTCCTAAGCCCGCAAATTAAAGTGCAAATGTAATTTCAGTCTCCCGCGTTACAAACAAACCGCTGTCCAAGTATCCGCACGCCAATGAAGAAAAGCGTACACACACACACACATACACAACACAGCTCTCTTTGAATTGCATTTGCGGAGCTACTGAATGCAGCAGCAGCAGCAGCAGCTCAGCGCAAGATTGTGTCAAAAACCCATCGGTCTCTCGATTTTCTCGGGCTAGCGCGCCCGCAAATTATCTCTCTCTCTCTCTCTTCCTCTCTCTCTTCACCACTGTATACGCGGCCAAAGCGGCTTTTCGGGACGCTCGAAGCGTAAAATTACCGGTACGATCGCATTAAAGCTAAACTCTATCCGACTCTCCTGGGGGAGGCCGGGGGTGGACACACCATAGTCGGTCGCGCTCCGCAGCAGTGACGGCTTTGTGCGCTCCGCGCACACAGGCACACACCGAAGCCGCGACAACTCCGAAGCCAACCCCCCTCCAAACTCAAAAGCTTTGAGATTTTTCTAGTTTTCCTTTCTCCGCGTACACAAGTCCTGTACTCTCGCTCGCTATCGGCTGATTCTATTGCTCTCATAACTTTCAAAGTGACTGTCCACATTTCTTTATCATTTTGTTGTTCCCTTGCGAAAGTTAGGAGATAATTTGGATCAGTTTCATAGGTGGTGTTGGTACTATGAAAATGCATGAAGTTGACGTGAAATGAACTTAATTGAAAATGTGTATGATTTTGTATACGTGTAAAATATTAATCAGAAAGTTCTTAAATGGAGACATTATGTATCTTTATATATTACTTTAAAATAGCGACGACTATTAAAAAATAATAAATCGAATTGGATTTGAGGCCAAAAAGTAGATAAAATAATCAGAAAGTAGGAAAAAAC